>QRFJ01001644.1:0-110392 GCA_006176705.1 Cocos nucifera
TCTATTTTCTAAGCAAGAAGGTCAACTTTATCTAATTTTTGGACTATTAGATTTCAGATTTAGCCATTTGATTATTATGTTTAATGTGAATCAACTATCAATTAAGCTCAACTAAATCAGAAAAAGCGATTTCCTACCATGCATGTATAGTGTAACCCTAATGTATGGTTAAAAAATTTTTAAAATTTTTTTTCTTTTTTTATTATTATTATTTTATTATATTAAAAATTATTTTCTTAAATTATTTTATTTATTAATTTTAATTTAATTTAATTTAATTTAATTATTATTTTTAATATTTTTAGTTAGTTTAATTTTTATTTTATTTTATTTTATTTTATTTTATTTTTAGAGGAGTAAGGAGAAGAAAGAAAGAAGAGGTCCTAAGGAGTCTTAGAACTAAAAAGAAAGAGAAGAATTAGATTTAATTAGATTTAATATTGGTTAGCAATCAAGTTAGTCAATCAATCCTGACTAAAGGGTTATCCTAGATCTAGACAGCTCCTAACTGTCAAGGTCACCTTCAAGCCCTCCAAGTGTAGGATTAGCCAATCAACTAGCCAGGTAAGTGTAAAATCGGTGGGAGTCCCCCCGTTGCTTGCCTTAGACACCAATTGTGCTTGGCCAGGTAAGTGAATGGAACCAATTAGAAATCACCTTCCTTCGGATCCAGTCGTCCCTGAACCACTTTCCTAGACATCAGTCAAATTGACTTATCCTAATTTGGTTTAACTCTTAGGATTTCTTATCCTATTGAGCTCGAGTTCTTAGGGTTGATGTCTAATTGATTTTAAAATTAAAGGTTTAGGTCAATGTAGGATGTTGGTTGGTTGTTTGTGGGTTAAGGAAGGGTGATCAAATTCCCATCTTATCTTGTTTAATTGGGTTGTGCCCTTAATTTGATTTAATATGAATATGCAAAAAAAAATTTTAATTAAAGGGTTCTATGCAATTTAAACTAGATGCATGCAACTAATTGAATTCTGAAAGACTTACCTTACCTCCAGCAATCACCAAAAAAAATAAAATAAAAATAAAAATAAAAATAATATGATGCATGCTCTAAGCAGTTAGAGTTTCTAATCTTATCATGAGACTTTTAATTAGGTTTAAATGGATATTTTTTTTAAAATTAATTTAAAAATAAAATAAGTAAATAAATAAAATAAAATTGAAAGAGAACTAGGGTTAGGATTGATCTTACCAAGCAAAACTCCTGATCCTTTTTGTTCTTAAATCTTTTTTTCTACAAAATAATAAAAAAAATTAGCAAGCAATAAAAATTTTATTTACAATTTATTTATAGAAAGATTAAAGAGATCAAAAATTTAATGTCCGTGCCTTCTCCGACAACGGCGCCAAAAACTTGGTGCATTTATTGAAATTATTTTTAATAAATCAAAGAAATCAAAATCAAAAATCAAAAACATTCCCCAGCAATGGCACCAAAAACTTGATAGGTACGCGATGTTATCGTTAAGACACCGTGTTTATTAGTTTAATCCAACTTCTTAAAATCATTGAAAATGCGTAGATAGCGGTGAGTCGGTCGAATCACAGGAAAGGTAGTGTTTTTAGATTTGAAATCTTTGATTTTTGAAAAGAAAAAAGAAGAGTTTTGGGATAAAAAAATGAAGTCGAAAAATAAAAGTGAAAATTAAAAGGTCAGGAATTTAAACTTGGTACTAAGATCTACTAATTAGATCTTAGCATCTACTTACAATAAAATAAAAAATAATAATTAAAGTATAAAAATTAAATTGCAATAAAAATAAAAAATCAAGAAATTAAAGTGCAAAAATAAAATTTTTATTAATTAAAATTTTAAAATTTAAATACATAAAATTTAAAAAGAATAAAATAGCCTGATCTCTGATCTTGGATCGGCATTGGCAGAAAGATGGTGTAGAAGCCCGACTCTTCTTCTCGGCATCCGTTGCTTCGAAGCAGTCTTTAACCCATAGCCTAGCTTTGCCCTGTATCAAAGCTTCACCTTGATCGGAGATGTTCATTTCTGGAGGCCTGGAATCCTTTTTATAGAGCTAGGAGGGCTGGATATTTTTTTCTAAAGACAATGTGGGACTAATAGCCTTTGTAATCATCAAAATATAAAGAAATTTAAATAAAATTTAAATCAAAATAGCTTTGATATGACTCTGGTAAGTCTGGTGAAATCTAGCCATTCAATAGGAATCCAACAGTCCAAAAATTATCAAAATTGGATGCATATCAGCCTAGATCGGGTCAGATCAATTTCTGACTGTTGGATTGTGCTTGATGGAGGAAATCTGGCCACAAATCATGCTTCGAGAGTCCTGATCACCATCCGGAGCATTCTGGACCATTGGATCTTCATCACTTGGTTTTCTGGCTGTTGGATCATGCTAGATCACTGATAGAATTTGAGTCAAACCCGAAAAATCACCACCGCCATCCGATCTTGACCGCAACCGTCCGATCGCACAATTACTATTCCCATGGACCACATGGACCGACCGCACCACACACCGCAGTCAATCAGCGCTCCTTGTCGCTGAGTGAAAAGACCAAAATACCCTGTGAGCCGCAATAAATTTCTGTGAACCCTTTAAGGGTCTAGGTCCGCCACGTAGCAATCTCTGATTCATCAATTTCTACTGAGTTGACGGTCCACACCTGGATCATGGACCGACTGATGGCTTCAATGGCTGAGTCAGCTTTGATGGCTTGGCTTGGCTTGGTGGCTCGGCTTACGGAGCCGACTGAGCCATTTTTTTTTTTATTTAATTTTTATTTATTTTATATTTTTAAAAATTCATATCTTTTCCATTTTAGCTCCATTTTACTTAAAATTTATTTTATTATGATCAAAAAAAAAGCTCTTTCTATTAATTATAAAATTTATTTTTTAATTTTTATTATTTTTTAATTAAATTTTTAATTAATAAAAATATGAATTTTTCAAAAATTATATATAAATTGATTAATAATTCTTAAAAATTAATATAAATTAATTAATAAATTAATACTTTTATTGATGAATTTATGATGGTCGGGAGCATTTTATGAGTTAATAATGATTATTCATGTCTTAAATTTTCAACTCTTGAAAATATGAATTATCATTACCATTAACTCAAAGGATGTATTACAGACACTAAGTACACATATATGATAGAAAATAACCCATTTTATTGATTATAATCAAAATTATAATTTTGTCCCTAGAAGTGTATTACAAGTGTCAATCAATTCTAGCTTCTAGGACACATATATCTAACAATGAAGATGGATGATCTATGAAGATCCAGCAGGTTAGGGTTGGGCGACTGTAGAACGATGTAGAGATAAGTCAGGGAGCGTTGGAGTGCTACAGGAGTGCTTTCTTAGAGGCGCAGAGGCTGAGAGAGGCTCGACGATGTAGCAGCCAAGGAGTGTATCTCAATAGAGAGTGTCAATGGTACCTTAGGAAGACGTGGTGCAGATCTTAGGGAGAGTCAGGGGGTCTCAAAGAGCGCCAGAAGGTCTCTAGCAGTTGGAAGTATCATAGATCAAATTTCTTCTATGGGAGCATCAGGAAGAGTCACGGTTCAGGTGGAGGATGGTTCTCCGGGTGCAATTGAAGCGATGGCTGGTGTAGGGGCAGAAGAGAAGGACTAGGGTGAAATTTTCTAGGGTTCAGTCATTAGTTTCAGAAGAGTTGGATGAGCTCTTGAGTTTTGGAGGTGCCCACAGGTTACGGAGGTATCCAAGATAGCTTCGAAAGGATCCACGGAGCGTGGAGGGTTAGAAGGGGCAGCGACGGTGTTCGAGGTGCAGCAACAGGCTCAGTAGTGCAGTATTGAGTGGTTGGCCTTAAGGAACTCGATGATAGAGTCAGCTTCTACGGCATTAGGTGAACTTCTGATATAGGTAGAGCTCCACAGTGGTGGCTTCACAAGTGGAGAAAAAAATTAGCATGAGTTCAGAGCACCGGTGATGCACAATTCTAGGTGGAGCGGTATATGCAGGTGGACAGGTGTAGCTCTGAGGAGATCATATCAGGTGGTACAGTATGTGCTGGTGTAGAAATGTTGTAGGTTCTCCAAGAAAGTTCAGAAAAAGTGATACAGCTACTAAGTAGAAAGGATCCTATAATTTCAGGATAGTGCAGAGGTGCAAGCACAGGTCATTAGCGGTGGAGGCGATCATCCCAAAGGTCTCAAAGGTGCACAATAGCTAAAGAGGATTGGCGGAGGCAATGATTGCACAAGGGGTTGTCGAGTGCGCAGGGACAGTGGGATCATGCAGGAGGTCATTTCCAAGGGGTTTGCCGAGGCTTGGGGCACCAAGGTGAAGATTGTGAGGATTTATGGTGCTTCTAAGCCTTGAGAGGCCACGGAAGGAGACACGATGATGGCTCCGGGGATTCTAGGAGCTTGGTTGGTGCTTCGAAGACCTTGGACACAAGGTGAAGCAAGAAATCAAAGTCAGAAAATCAAGACTATAGAAAGAAGATTTTCTATAGATTAGCCGGCTCAGTCTAAAACTGAGTCTGCCAAGCCTCAATGCATAGGCAAAATAGAGAACTGCACGTTTGGGACTACTGGCACGGTACAGGATTGGGCTGGCTTAGTTTCAAACTGAGCCGACCCAATGGAACTTAGCCGGCTCAGTGCTGAGACTAAGTCAGCTCAGTGTGCGAGCAGAGTTACGCGAGGGTCTATTTTGGGCTAGGATCTAGGATGATCCTAAGGGTCTTAAGGCCTAGTTTAAGAGATCTTAAGGGGGCTAAATCATGTATGGGTCAGGTCTAGATCCAGAGGATGAGAGCATGGAAGACATGGGTGTACATGGGCTTGATGAGTGCTTTCATGTATTGGATTAGCTGAAAAGTTTTTTGGTCGGGTCTAATGGCTATGTATAAATACATAGGTTATATTAGGATTTTTAAGGTTGGAATCAATACAGACCTTTTCTTCCTCAACTCTTTTCTTCTCTTCTCTCTAGAGGTGCTGTCCTAGGGTTCTTGAAGAAGCCCTAGAGAAGGAGGGTGTCTCCTTCAAGCCCAAGGAGGGAGGCGCCCCATCACAAATCCAGGTGGAGGATCAATGGTGTGCTATCCATAAAGAACATCATAGGTTCCTTTAGGTCCATGCTAAAGATTAGGAGCTTCCGCAACATGGTATGAGGGTGCTTGTGATGTCAAGGATGATTGGCGTTCGAGCGATATCATGGGTCTACATTTTGGTATCAGAGCTAGGTAATGCCTGGAATGTTGTGGACGATAATATTAATGTGCCTTTAGAAATCTTTGTAAAATTATTTTTGCTCTGATACTATCTTTGTTTTGCTCGATACATTTCTGATATATATCTTTTTCGAGCTTAATTGACTGAAATTTATTTAAGAAAAGAAAAGAATGAATAATGAATTAAATGTTGTGCTTGATTCTGCTATTGAAATCTTTGAAAAGCTCTAATCCTCTTAAAGCTTAAAAGTACATACTTGAAAATCTGTTCAAAGAATCATATGCATTCAAAAAGGGAGAGAGCCTTTGATATTTGAGTTTAAGCTAATTTTTTGTAAAGAAAGAAATTTCAAATGATAAGCTTTTAAAGGGGAGCTGATTCATTTGATTTGATTCAATTTTTTGAATTTGATACATCTATCATTTAACACATCCCATCACATCTCTGATTCCTCATCTGATTCAAATGCTTCCAGCCATGATCTCCACTAGATTTAGTTTAGTCATCTTTATATTAGGTTATTATCTAGTATCTCTTAGTTGTTTCTATAAATTATTGATCAAGTCATAGTTGGTTATAATTTTTTTGGATCAAACCTATGGCATTGGTACTATTGGCTGTTTGGGTCATGGATAATTATATCCATGAATTTTGTATGTTTTGATGGCCTAATTCTTATGAATACATTTTACACCTTTATATTTTGTATGTTTAGTACTTATATATTTTGATGACTTGATGTTATGATAATCATTTGGATGTAAATATGTGATGATATCATTTGAATGATGTGAAATGAAATCTTTGTGAATTGGCTAAATTTCATTATGATCATTATATTATAAATTAAAAGTTTTGTTATAAACTCTTATTCTAATAGAAAAATATATGGATAACTTAAGGGGGAGGCTTTTTTATTTTTGAATTTTAAAATTCTTTAAGATCTTACTTGATAATGTCAAATAGGGGGAGTAGAGTAAATAAAATTAGGCTATAAGCAAAATTGAAGTAAAATTGATAAAAAAATAAAATAGAAGTAAAATTGATAAAAAAAAATAAAATAGAAGTAAATTGACAAAAGGAATAAGTAAGTCAAACACTTTTCTAAATCATTTAAATGTCTGACTATAAGTAATCATCAAACTGCTCTTGATGCTATATTGGTCAAATTATTGAATATAATGTCCTAGTATGTGATGTAGCATGTTCCTTCAAAATTTTTAAAATTCTCAATCAATGCTTCTACATGCTTTATTTTTGCTTATGCTCAAATATTTTATCATCATAAAAAATGAAGAGATTGTTGCTCCAAGAATTGATTTTGATGATTATAAAACTTTGAGGGGATTACTAATGAATTTGGCTTGAAAAAAGACTTTTTGTATTTCAGAGGCAAAATCATAATTTTATCAAGTTTTGATCTGAGAGCCTCAAGAGTAAGTATAGAAGATTTCTAATCCTTTGGAGGCAGTCCCATGATTTTTGAATGCTTATTTTGGAAGAAATCAAGTTTGAAGCCAAAGGGTCGACCCCTAGGTCGTCCCCTATTGAAAAGGATTGTTTGGCATGCTGTCTCTATGCCAAGGGTCGACCTCTACTATTCCGAAGGCTAAAAATATAGAATGAATATTTTTCTGAATTTTGTCTTAGAGGTCGACCTTTTGGATGCTTATTTTGGAAGAAATCAAGTTTGAAGCCAAAGGGTCGACCCCTAGGTTGTCCCCTATTGAAAAGGATTGTTTGGCATGCTGTCTCTGTACCAAGTGTCGACCTCTACTATTCCGAAGGCTAAAAATATAGAATAAATATTTTTCTGGATTTTGTCTTAGAGGTCGACCTCAAGGTCGACCCCTATGCCATGAGTCGACCCATGAGTCAATCCCTGTGCCATGAGTCGACCCCTGCAATGAAATTTTTTCTACAATAGTTATTTTTTTCTTATTTTGGTAGGTTTTAATGATTTCTTTAATATCTCCAATAGCTACAAACCTTGCTCAGGATTCTCTCCCCCACCTATTGAAGATTTAAAAGGCTTTAAATAGAGAAAAACACAAGAGATTGGTGTGATTCAATTTCAGCCCTAAGCAAAAGTCATCTTCAAGCAAAGAAGCCTTCGTTTCAAGTTCACCTACCTCTCAAGAGCTCTTTCAAATCTCCAACAATCTTGAGAAAAATCAAAGAAGCTTCCTCCATTATTGTGAAAAGCATTCTTAAGATTTTATTTGCTCACAAAAGGAGCTAAACTTGTATTTGATTGTCATTAAATCTTTTACTTTGCTTTACTATTTTGATTCAAGTTTTGGGAGGGTTCCAAAACTTGGAAAGGTTGATCCTAACCTTGAATAGGATTGTATTGGGTTGGCTTCTATCCAGAAAATAAGTGTTCTAGCTTAGGATAGCTAGGGTTGGAGGTTTTCAATGGTGTATTCAGTTTGAATATGGTTAGTGATTTTTAATTCTCAAGTAGGAGCTTGGGGAGTGGATGTAGATGCAAGAAAAGCACCGAACCACTATAAATCTTGCTTGTTTGTAGTGTGCTTGCTATCTTTCTTTTCTTAGTTTGTTAAATTTTTGCTATCTAATCTTTTATATTTTTTCTCTAACCTAAATTACTTCACACACGTCTTGCATATCATCATTCAATCTTGATATCTTTAAATTAGCTTTAAATTTTTAAAATCCCAATTCACCTCCCCCCCCTCTTGGGTTGCATAGCTGGGCAACATTAGTTCTAAGATGAGTCAATTCAGTTCCAAACGAGTTGACTTGGTCTCAGATGTGCACCAGATAGAGAGCTATGTTTCGGGCATGCCAAGGCAGCACGCAGGTGGAGTCGACTCGATTCTATATGAATTTTCTATTTGGATCTACGATCAGGCTTGATGCTAAGACTAGAGCTAGTTTGGCTTTAGAATCTTAAGGTCTAGGGTTTTGGGGCTCCAAGCAGCTAATTCATATATAGATCAGGTTTAGGTCTATGGGGATGAGAGCATGCAAAATCATGGGTGTACATGGGTTTTGGATGAGTGCTTTTATGTATGGGTTAACCACGAGAATTTTTAGTTGGGCCTATTGGCTATGTATTCATACATAGATTATATTAGGGTTTTGATATAATAGTGAATTCAATTTTGATCTTTTGTCCCTAACTCCTCTTTCTCTCTGGTTCTAATGCCAAAACCCTAGCATCTCCTTGTGTCTCCATCATTTGCTCTCATGTTTCTTTTTTGGTTTGCTAGTTTAATACCCAGATCCATGCAAAGGCGATCCACATCTAGTACAAGGGGTGTATCAGAGGTGTCTAATAATTAGTATCAGAGTAGTGTAGCAGGTAGAGCTTGGAGGAAGAAAAAGATCAGGTTTTAGTAGAGATCAATAGCAAGAATCAGATCTAAGGTTTCTTTAGGTTTTGTAAGGAAGAAAGAGATCTAGGGGTTGCTATCCACTCATCCTAGTCAGGTATTATTTTTCATATCTACCTTTGAGCTATTTTTTTATTGGAGTTTGATCATAGATAGTAGCAGGGTAAAGGTGGGATTTGAGAAGTTTGACGATAAGGAGAGTTTCATAATGTGGAAGGTTAGTGTTAGGGGTAAACCTCACTCCTGTCGAAGTTCAGTCTGGTGCACAGCCAAATATAATTTGTAGTTAGAGAAGAGCTTCAATCGTAGATTCCTCCTTTTGGACTTCTCCATCGGTCGAACTCCTTCTAGACTTCTATATCGGCCGAACTTCTTTCGGACTTCTATGTCAGCCGAACTCCTTTTCGACTTCTATATCAGTCGAACTTCTTTTGAACTTTTCTTTCAGTCGAATTCCTCCATCAAATGAATTCCTCTTTAGATTTCTCCTCCAGCGGGTCTACATGTAAATCCTTCCAGCAGACCTCCTTTCGGATCCCTCTAGTGGACTTTCTTCAGGATTTCTCCAGTGGACTTCTGATTCCCTTCAGACAAACTCCATGTAGTCGTCTGGGAGGGCCTCCACACCTGCACGGATCTAGCAATCTGCACAGCATGAACCCACTTACACACAGACATCCCTAAAGGAGTTCGAACTCCTTTGGAATTGATATAACTTAAAGTTCATCACCAACTGACGTCTACTCCTCCAAACTTCAACTTTTAAATTCCAACGGACTGGCACGTCACGACAACAGACACTACCCTCCATAATAAATCCCACGTGGCCCCGAGCGACCCACTATCAGATGGTTATGGTTGTCGCAATCAATTTGTTACAGGCTTCGTCTATAAAAATAATCCTTCAGATATGTTTTCTCCAGGCTCTAATTCTCCTTCTCAAAACTCTGCTATCTTCTCTACTGAGCATTCCATTTCTGTTGGTCGGAAGAGCTGACCTAACCATTGGAGGGTCCTGTCGGAGCCACCCCTCCTCTAATTTAGACTTTTTTTATAAGTTTTGATGGTGACCTTGGCTTCTCCAGCTCCAGCCAGTTCCGATGTCGATCTAATTCTACACCAATTGAATTGGTGCTAGAAGGAGGAGCACTAAAGCCCTTATTCTAAAAGTAGTGCCTAATCGATCTTGATCCTTTTCTTCTTTTAATCCTTTAAGATCCATTGGGATCCATCTCTGTTCAATCTTTTTAGCTTAGAAAGACCTCCGAAGAAGACAACCATTCGATGATCCACCACTTCTGCATCCAGATCTGAGCCAGATCTGCCCATCCCTAGTCCATTACCAGTGCCTCGAGCCCCTCCATCGGCGGCCATGGTAGATCCGAAGCAGTTTAACCTTCTAATATAGCAAATTTGAGACCTCACCAAAATGGTGCAGGCCATGCAGCAACCCCCAATGGCAGCTCCACTAGAAAACCTCCCATCGGGGTGCCAAGAACTGATCCTGAGGAGGCATACTTGGGTCAGCAGACCCGACACTCCTAGGAAGGGGAAATAGAGAGCTGAAGAACCTTGTTCTGACCATGATTCCTCTCCAGAAGAAATCTTCCCCATCTACAGTTGGAAACCTTCCAAGATCTACGATCAAGATGATGTTCATGATTAAAAATTATGAGAAATGGACCAGCAGATTGTGGAACTCCACCATGTCGCCCCGGCTCACCATGACGACATCTGCACCGATCCTTCTTTCTCTGCTTGAATTATGCAAGAGCCTGTCCCATCGAACTTTAAGCTTCTTCAATTCGAAACCTAGGATGGAACCTCTGATCTGATCGACCATCTAAAAGCCTTTTGGATCATAATGCTGCTTCGTGGCATGCCAGACATCATTTTGTGCCGAGCTTTCTCATCAACCTTGAAGGAAGCAGCAAGAAACTGATACTCAACACTAAAGTCGGGTACAATCTTCTCTTTCCATCAGATTAGCCATCAGTTTGTGGCTCATTTTGTTAGTAACCAATATCCCAAGTGAGGTTTGGACTCCCTCATCGACATCAAGCAGAAAGAGAGAGAGTCGATCCAGGCTTACATCAACCGCTACACTAGAGGTCCAAAATTTGGATCAGTCGGTTGCCATGGCCACGCTTAAGGATGGCTTTTAGAAGAATGATCTGTTGTTCTCCCTAGAGAAGAAGTATCCTAAGAATTTTGCTGATTTGCTAGCTGGGGCTGAAGGTTATGCCTGAGCTGAGGAGGCCTTCAAGTTGAAGGATGAGGAAGCCGTAGGAGAGTGACAGGCGGGCGAATCTAGCAAGCCTATAGTTGAAGAAAAATCGAACAAAGTTTGGCCGCACTCCTAGACTCCCTGAGAGTGCAAGTAAGCCTGAACTCCTCCTCGAGCTCGTCATCAAAGAAGCCCTCATAGAAGGATGCGAAGAGGTTTCCATCCTAGAAGATTCCATAACTATGCCCCCCTCAATGCTCCAAAAATACAAGTACCGATGGAGATCAAGGAGCAGCTGCCAAGGTCAGAGAGGATGCACACTCACCCTAGCAAGCACAATCCTAACAAATACTACCTCTACCATCATGACCATGATCACGATACTGAAGAGTGTATTCAGCTTCAGGATAAGATCGAGGACCTCATCAGGTAAGGCCGGCTTAACCAATTTCTATGACATCGACCCAAAAGAAGAGAAGATCAATCGAGGGTACTGCCCCAGCCTGAACCATCAAGGAGAGAAGAGCAGTAGGAAGATCGGCCACCTCTTGACATCATCAATACAATTTTTGGAGGACTTCGATGAGAGGAGGCTAGAGGAACTGAAGGATCGGTGAAGAGGCAAAGGACTGAAGAACCCATAACCATCACTGAAGCGGATGCTCAAGGAGTTCAATTCCAGCATAACGACGCAGTTGTAATCTCTCTAAACATTGCTGACTATGATGTACGCCGTATCCTTATTGATAATGAAAGTTCGGCCAATATTTTATTTTATGATGCTTTCTCCAAAATATCTATACCTAATAGTTGGCTTGGACTGATGAACTTCCCATTGATAGGCTTCACTGACAATGTAGTACCAGTTGAAGGTATAATAACTTTGGTTGTGGTTGCAGGGCAATATCCAACACAGTCCAGGACATGAGTTGATTTTCTGATAGTAAAAGCACCATCCGCTTACAACGCGATTCTCGACCGACCTAGTCTAAATGTACTTTGGGTAGTAGTGTCAACATATTACTTGAAAATGAAGTTTCTGATAAGCTATGGGATCAGAGAAGTCAAAGGAGATCAAACCCTGGTGAAGCATTGGTATTCAATTGCCTCGTAGAGGGGTGAGCCGCCAGATCCTTGTCCGATTGATGGGTTGGATGTTCGTGATGATCTGATGGAAAAGCGGGCTGAGCCTATGGAAGACCATATTTTGGTCCCACTAAATGATGGGAATGCGGAGCATACAGTGCAAAGCGGGGTGAGAACATGGTGCACATGGGAAATACGAGAGTAGCTTATCAAATTTCTATGGAGGAATGTGGAAGTTTTTGCTTGGATCCCCGACGATATGCTTAGAATTGATGCAGAGATTATGGAACATCGTCCGGCTGTCGATCCTAAACATCGGCAAGTGAAAGAAAAGATGTACAGCCATACTCCAGAGAGGCAGAAAGCAACTGTAGAGGAAGTTGACAAGCTCCTTAAGTTTGGATTCATCCGAGAAGTCAACTATCTGAATTGGGTCTCCAACATTGTGCTCGTCAAAAAGGTGAATGGCAAGTAGAGAATGTGCATAGACTTCAAAAAGTTGAACAAAGCCTGTCCAAAAGACAGCTACCCCTTATCAAAGATTGAACAACTGATGGATGCGACCTTGACCCATGAGCTCCTCGCCTTCATGGATGCCTTTTTTGGCTATAACCAAATTCGGATGGCATCAGAGCACGAGGAGAAGACTGCTTTTATCATAGATCATGGTCTTTACTATTATAAAGTTATGCCTTTTGGACTTAAAAATATGGGGGCAACATACCAATGCCTGGTCAACAAAATCTCCAAGGAGCAAATCTACCACAACATAGAGGTATATGTAGACGACATGCTTGTCAAGAGCCGAGCTTCAATAAATCACATTGCCAACCTTGAAGAAACCTTCAGCATCCTCAAGAGATACAAGATGAAGCTAAACCCAACTAAGTGCACGTTCGGCATAACTTCAGAAAAGTTCTTGGAATTCATGGTGTCGAGGTGCGGAATCAAAGTAAATCCAGGAATGATTCGGATCATTCAAGAGATGACTGCTCCAAAATCAATTAAAGAAGTTCAGCACCTAACTAAAAAGGTGGCAGCCCTAACCGCTTCATCTCGAGGTCGGTCAAGTGATGTATGCCCTTCTTTTAGGTCTTAAAGCAGTCGAAGAACTTCTGCTGGACTATCGAATGTCAACAAGCCTTTAAAGAGCTTAAGGACTACCTCTGTTCATCTCCTCTATTAGCAAAATCCAAATCTGAAGAGAAATTATTTTTAAACCTGGCAGTCTCCCCAGTGGCCCTTGCTGCAGTCCTAGTCAAAGAAGAAGAAAAAATATAGTGGTCGATCTACTACATAAGCTGAGTCTTGAGGGATGTCGAGATCAGGTATACTAGGTTAGAAAAACTAACTTATACTCTACTAATTGCAGTCCGAAGGCTTCGATCTTATTTCCAAGGGCACACCATAACTCTTCTCACTGATTAATCAATTAAAGCAGTCCTTTATCGAACGGATGTCTCCGAAAGAATCACAAAGTGGGCAATCAAACTTATAAAATTTGGTATCAACTTCCAGCCTCAGCCATCAGTCAAAGCCTAGATATTAGTAGATTTTATAGTGGAATGCACCATTCTAGATGAAGCCGAGCTTGAACAGAATGAAACCAATATTCCATGGTTACGATCGAGCTCTCCTGAAGAGAGAGCCGACCTTCCTAAAAATTTTTGGGCCCTATATGTGGATGGCTCTTCCAATGCTTCTGGTGCCGGTGTAGGGTTGATCTTAGTTAACCTAGAATGAGTCATCACCAAATATGCGCTGTGCTTTGAATTTTCTGCAACTAATAATAGGGCCAAATATGAAGCTCTGATTGTAGGGTTAAAGATAGCTAAAGAGTTGGGAGCAGATCGGCTCCAAGTCTATAATGATTCCCAATTGGTGGTCTGACAGATTAGCAGTAGTTATGAGGCTCGGGAGGAAAGCATGATAAAATATCTTGAGAAAGTGAAGTACTTAACTCCAGCCTTTAGTAGTTTTAGCATCCAATAGATTTCGAGGGCAGAAAATATCAGAGCCGACCTTCTCTCTAAGTTGGCCACTTTAGCCCCAGCCGAACTACCCAAGAAAGTATTTTTTGAAGTTCTGAAATGCCCAAGTTCGGAGGAGTCGCAGTCCATTATGTAAGTCGAGCATGAGTCAAGTTGGATCGACCAGCTAGTTGCTTACCTCAAGGATAGAGCTCTTCCTCATGATTCGAAAGAAGCTTGAAAACTTAAAAATTAAGCCTTTCGGTATGTCCTATATGAAGGCAAGCTATACAAAAGATCATATTCCCTACCGCTCTTGAGATGTCTCCGACCTTTAAAAGCCGACTTCGCATTATGGAAAGTACATGAAGGAATCTGTGGGAGTCATAAAAAAGTCAGATCCTTATCACATAGACTACTTCAGCAGGATTACTATTGGCCGACCATGTACCATGATTCAATAGAGTATGTCAAGAAAATGTGATCGCTGTCAGAGAAATGCAAACATCTAAAGGCAGCCAGCTTTCGAACTTGCACCCCTGAGCGCCCTGTAGTCGTTTGCTCAATAGGGAATGGACATACTTGAATCTTTTTCTATGGCATCTAGACAGTGTAAGTTTCTCTTAGTGGCTATAGATTATTTCACAAAATGGGTCGAGGCTGAACCTCTAGCGAAAATCACTAAAACAAAAGTACAGGACTTCGTCTGGAAGTCAATTATTTACAGATTTGGCCTACCTCAGACTCTTATAAAAGATAACTGACGATAGTTTGCCAGAGCAAAGTTTGCCAATTTTTGTGAAGATTTAAAGATCTCCCATCATTTTACATCAGTAGCCAATCCACAGGCAAACGGTGAAGCTGAAGTGACCAACAGAACCCTATTGCAAGGCATCAAAGCAGGACTTGGAAGAGCAAGAGGGACTTGGCTGGACAAGCTTTACCACATCCTATGGGCATACCAAACTATCCAGAAGCTACCAACTAGAGAAACGCCATTCACTCTGGCTTTCGAAATGAAAGCAGTCATCCTGATAGAGCTTAAGCTGCCATTGACATGGGTTGTATCCTTCAACGAGCAATGCAATTCACATGACTTCAGAGCAAACCTCGATCTGTTGGAGGAAAAATGAGAAGAAGCCCATGTTCGGATGGCCACTTATAAATGAAGAGTGGCCTATTACTATAACTCCAGAGTAAAAGATAAAATATTCAAAGTGGGGGATTTGGTACTTTGACGAGCAGCCATTTCACAATCTCAGAACTAAAGAAAGCTCGTCCTAAATTGGGAAGGTCCTTACGAAGTCAAAAAGGTCATCCGGCCTGGAGCTTACTACTTGAAGGAGCTTGGAGGCACCGATCACCCACGTCTATGGAACTCGAAGAACTTACGCATATACTATCAATAATCTAATTTCAATAAAATCTTCTTATTTTAATATCTTCGATCTTGGTGCAAAACTACGATGATAGAAAATAGCCTCCCAAACTTTATCATCAAACGAAGTTAGCCCTATTAGGAATAGGGGGAGAATCTCATCCTAACATTGAGCTAAAGCAAAGACCTCGATTATTTAAGTCAGAATGCCGAAAGAGGCCTCTTCAATGGTCCTTTTGTGTCCCTATAGCACTATTAGAAACAGGAGGAGAACCTCATCCTAACATTGAGCTAAAGCGAAGACCTCGGCTACTTAAGTCGAGATGCGAGAAGAGGCTCCTTCAATGGCCCTTTTGTGCCCCTATAGTCCTATTAGGAATAGAAAGAGAACCTCGTCCTAACGTTGAGCTAAAGTGAAGACCTCGGTTACTTAAGTCGGGATGCAAAGAGAGACCCCTTCAACGATCTTTTTGTGCCCCTATAGTCCTATTAGGAACAAGAGGAGAATCTCGTCCTAACATTGAGCTAAAGCGAAGATCTCGATTACTTAAACTAAGATGTGGGGAGAGGCTCCTTCAACGGTCCTTTTGTGCCCCTATAGTCCTGTTAGGAATAGGAGGAGAGCCTCATTCTAACATTAAGCTAAAGCGAAGACCTTGGTTACTTAAGCCGGGATACAGGGAGAGGCTCCTTCAATGATCCTTTTGTGTCCCTATAGTCCTGTTAGGAATAGGAGGAGAACCTCATTCTAACGTTGAGCTAAAGTGAAGACCTCGGTTACTTAAGCCGAGATGCGGGGAGAGGCCCCTTCAAAGGCCCTTTTGTGCCCTTATAGCCCTGTTAGGAACAGAAGGAGAACCTCGTTCTAGCATTGAGCTAAAGTGAATACCTCGATTACTTAAGCTGGGATGCGAGGAGAGGTCCCTTCAGTGGTCCTTTCATGCTCCTATAGCCCTGTTAGGGACAGGAGGATCTCATCCTAACGTAAGCAAAGTCAAAGGCCATGCTAACCTAAGCCAAGGAAAAAAGAGAGAAAAGAGGGCCCATCTAGTGGTCCCAAATGAACCCTCAACCTAAATCAAAAAGAAGAAAGAAATCCTATCACCAATCCTTACACGTATTTCTCCTACAACTACTCGACCGTATGATACGCAAGAAGAAAAATCACTTCTAGGTCCGTAAAAAGGACCTCGGATAGGCATCCACAACAACCACTTCATTACAAAACAATGCAAAGAAAAATAAAGTGAAGAAAGTGAAGCCGCGAGCAAGCTTCGAATTCATGCGAAACAAAAATAGCAAAAAAGATATTATTTCATTACAAAAATAAGTTCATTACAAATAAAACATAGGTCAACGAGATCGATTACATTGAAAAGAAAAGAGAGAAAGAAAAAGGCCACCAAAATCCTTGGAAGGGCCAGACTCTTCAGACTTCGGACTGGTGGCCATTATTAAAGATTCCTTCAGACGATCGACCTCCTCCTCGAGCTCCCTCCACCTCATCATGTTATCGTGGAACATCCTGTCGGCTTGACGATAATTCTCCTCTGACTCCCACAGCCTCCTCCTCAGGACCTCAGACTCGGCCTCCGCATCCTTGGTAGCCTGATGCTCACAAGTCAACTCGAGCTTCCACCACTACACCTTAGCCTCTCCTGCACTGATCGACTCTAAGAGTTCGTCGATGGTCCTCTTTAAGGAGGCGATCTCCTCAGCCTCCTTGCTTGTACTAGCTTGAAAGCCATCATCAAGTCACCGCTGGAGCCAAGCTACTTCGTCGTTGGAAGCATGAAGCTTTTGTTCTAGCTTGGATGTCCTGTCACTCTAGCCCAATCGATAAGTCTCATATATGAGCTCAGCATCATATAGCTGCTTTTGAAGTGCGAACAACCTCATCGACCAGTCTCACTTGAATCATGCCTTGTTGGAGGACCATGGGGAGCTCCCCTTCAAAAGTTGAATCTTCTTCTTTGCCACCTAGAGTTGAGTCTTGAGGGAGCCGATCTTCACCGTCAATGCCCAAGACTTGTCGCTTGCATTCTTCCAAAATTCGGCCAGCTCTCTCTCGAAGCTCTCCTTCCGAATGCTAAAACTCATGGAGTCCTTCATGTGTAAATTTTGAAGGCAAGTGACCTCTTTGGTCACCTCCGAAGCATTCTTCCACGAGGCTTGAAGGTCATCCTCCATCTTCTTCAACCTCCTCTTCAGATGGACTTCCTTCCTCAAATTTTTTATTGAAGGTTTCAGGGGAACCTCCTGAGGCAGTGGAATAGCATTGATGGGAGACTGCATTCGAGATATAAAAAATGCTCAAATGTATAGACAAAAAGAAATTTACTTTCATTTAATCAAAAATTTTGAGTACAAAGCAAAAAAAAAGGAGAAAAATAAAAATATAAAACTACTCGAGGATTTCAACCTCGGGCGGGATGACGAAAGACAAAGCCAGAGCGCTCTCGACTGCCTCGGGTTCTCGAACTAGCTCAAGTGCCTCTGTGGCAGGTTTGGATGGACCAGAAGCAAGCTCGATGGAGAAGGGATCGACTACGGCATCGGATGGTCCCACTTCTGCATCATCCTCCTCCTCCTCTAGAAAGCTGAGGTCGAGCTCGAGGAACCTCGAAGCCACCTTGCCTTCGTAGAGCTCAAAATTCTTAATGAATGCCTGCTGATCGAATTCAACATTCAAGTTCCTCATTTTGGAGGAGGCCTTGAACTCTTCCATGGCCCAAGTCATCACCTTCGAGATTGACTTCGCCATTCGGGCCTCTAGTTCGGCAACCTTATTCTCGGCTTCCTTCTTCCTCTCCTCCTCCAAAGCCAGTGCGGCCTTGATTCCGACCGAGATGAACTCCTCTTTTCAAAGCATGCCCTAGAGACTCTCAATTTTCATCGCCTTCTCTTCCGCAAGGTGCGCAACCTCAACGACCTTTTCATGAAGATGACTGGTCTCGGCTCGAAGATCCTCCTGGACCTTCTATGTTTTTGCCTCCTGATAGTGCGCTCTCTTGATGTAGGCGAGCATCTGATGACTCGACTACAACAAACGATTGGTTTTAAAAAAAATTTAAAAAAAAAGGAGTGGAAGAGAGGAGAAAGAGTCGAGCAACGGATCAATCACCTTGAGGACGGTTCCAAGAGAACTCCAAATGAGCTACCATGGGTCAAGATCAGCCATGTGATCCACCACCTCCAGCATTTTAAACTTGTCAGTTAAATCCTAGACGATCTTCGGGTTATCGAAAGGATCTTCCCCTCGTTCATTGCTATCATCATCTAGCTCACTAAGATGAGCCTTGTGGGACATCTTGGTGACAGCTTTCTTCTCTTTTTTACCTTCCCCTATCTCTCCTTGAGCAAGAAGCTTTGGAGTTTGATCCCCATTGGAAGGACCAGAGGGCATAGGAGATAAGAAGCCCACGCCAACGGTGCTAACCTCGATAGTTAAGGCAACTTCGGTGCTGGCATCGATCTCAAAAGCAGTGGCAGTGGCAGTGGCAGTAGGGGCCATGGAGTCGAAAGCACCGACCTTTGCCCTCTTCGAACTACCACCTAGCACTTTTCCTTTCCTCTTCTAGACATAAAGCCCCTTGGTAAGCATTTCGGCAGCTTTAGTATCCATTTCTACAATAGAAAAAGAATTACAGTCAGTGGCAATACACATATGCAAAACTGCATGAATTCGAAAAGCAAAAGGTGCACTGGCGAGATCGAGGGGACTCAAACCTAGGTTGAATAAGGTCTGTTCTTTTCGAAGGTCAGAAAAAAGAGGAGCTCAATATGCTTTAAGTTTATTGAAGGAATCAAGATTGTCTCCATCTAGGCTAGGAGCTCGGCAGACCGACTCCCTAATGTGACCCTAAGAAGGAAGATCTAATTGCAAGGTCGGACAGTGCACAAAAAAATACTTTTCCTTTCAGTTATGAATAGAAGAAGAGGCACCTTTCAGTAACCCCTTCTTGTTGAATTGAGGAAAAAAGTATCACCAGTCCTTCGCAGAAGGATGGTGTTTGAAGGTGTAGAAGTTTCTAAAGAGTGAGATGATCGGATGGACCTCGGCTAGATGACAAAGGAAAAGAAATCCTATCACGAACCTAAAAGAATTCGGTGCTACGGAAGCAAGGGAGATGTTCAATAAGTGAAAAAGAGCAACCATGAAGGAGAGGAATGGAAGTCAAAGTCTGATGCACAAAGCTTCCAAATATAAGCAAAATCGACTGACTGGAGGAGAACTTACTCGATCGTCTGAACTAGAAAGTTCGAGATCATATTCTGAAGGAATTCCATATTGAATCTAGATCAGAGAAAGACCATCCGAGGTAAGAATGGATGGGATGGTGTTTGGAACAAAGGGCGAGCGAGACATGTGCCTAAGGCTCAATCTCGATCAGAGGTGCAGGGTCTAGGAAGGTCGGTCCAGGCGAGCTTCAAGAATCGAGAGAGTGGAAGGTTTTGGAAGATATTTAGATCAAAATAAAACCCCAAGAAAACCTCCAAAAATTAATAAAAAATATAGGACAAGTATTGCCACAAAAATTGGAGGAGCAAGAAGCTAAAAAGCATGAATACCTAAAGAGAAGGGTTGGAAAATTGACCTAGACTATTTGAGGTGGACGAAAAGATGGTGGGTGCAACGAGAACCAGTCGAAAGGGCATCCGGAGTCCAAAAAGACGAGGGAGGAAGCTAAGACCCTTGGATGGAAGAAGTGCGGGGACCGAAGGAAGAAGAAGACTCGGGCAAGAATGACTTTCGAATGAGAGGAGAAGGCTTTAAATAGCCAGAGGCAACCTGAGGTAGTTATGATTGTGGATCAACTTCGGCTGATCGACATTTGCCGCATGTCCCACTCATCATGACAGAGTGGCGACGGATGGAGTCCCTATGGTGCCATACGTGGGGCAAAGTTTTGACGGGAGATACGAATGGCTATCTTCTCAAACTTATTTTAGATTTAAAAAGCTTCGATGCCAGCATGGTAAATGCCAAAACGTCTCATCCTGACAAGCGCAAGAACTCGGGAAAGAACTTTGACAGTCACCTTTTTACTTCCTTCCTCCGAATTTTGAACTCGAAAGTAGGACTATTGTTGGGGGTAAACCTCGCTCCCATCGAAGTTCGGTCTGGTGCATAGCCAAATGTAATTTGTAGTCAAATAAGAGCTTTAATCATCGATTCTTCCTTTTGGACTTCTCCATCGATCGAACTCCTTCCGGACTTCTATGTCAGTCAAACTTCTTCCGAACTTCTATGTCAGCCGAACTCCTTTCGGACTTCTATGTCAGCCAAACTCCTTTCGAACTTTTATATCAGTCGAACTCCTTCCAAACTTCTCCTTCAGCTGAATTCCTCCATCAAATGAATTCTCCTTCAGATTTCTCCTTCAGTGGGTCTACATGTAGATCCTTCTAGCAGACCTCCTTTAGGATCCCTCTGACGGACTTCCTTCAAGATTTCTCTAGTGGACTTTCGAACCCCTTCCAATCGAACTCTATGCAGTCGCCTGGGAGGGCCTCCATGCCTACGTGGATTCAGCAATCTGCACAGCATGAACCCACTTACACACCAACACCCTTGAAGGAGTCCGAACTCCTTTGGAATTGATATAACTTAAAGTTCATCACCAACTAATGTCTACTCCTCCGAACTTTAACTATTAAATCGTAATGGACTAGCACGTCATGACAACAGACACAACCCTCCATAATAAATCCACGTGGCCCCGAGCGGCCCACTACTAGAGGGTTACGGCTGTTACTATCAATTTATTACAGGCTCTGTCTATAAAAGGGATCCTCCAGATATGTTTTCTCCAGGCTCTAATTCTCCTTCTCAAAACTTTGGTATCTTCTTTGCTGAGCATTCCATTTCTATTAATCGAAAGAGCTGACTTGACCATCGGAGGGTACTGCCGGAGCCACCCCTCCTTAAAGGAACCAGATCTAGGGTTTCACAGGTAGATCTTAAAACTTTTTCAAGATCTTGCAGCGAAAGACTTAAATAAATCTAAAATTTATTTAAATAATCATGTGAATACCTAGATCTCAAATCTATTACATAATTAAGGCATGATATTAAATCAAAAATTAAAATCAAATAAGAAAGAAAAAGGTTGATCAAATTAACCTAGATCTACACTACATTAAATGCAGGTATGAAGTTTATAGATCAGATCTATTACCTAAGCAAGTTTAGATGTTCTAACTTGCTGATCTAGGTCTGAGGATGAAGTCATGAGCCGCACATGCATCCGGCCTCTAGGAGTCGTCCACATGAGCCTACGATCTCTGATCTAAAGTCCGATGCAGAAAATCAGTAAAGCATGCTAGTACTGTGCTGATCCTTCTTCGACGATCAATCCGATGCTCCCTTCTTCAAAATTTAAACTTTTGAAAATATGACAAGCAAGATGAGAGTTTGCTGATCTGAGACTCTCTCAAAAAACTCAAAAGAAAGGAGGAGAGATTAAAAACAAAACAGCCCTAGAAGAAGACCCTCTTCTTCTTCTCTTTTCTCTCACCTACACACCTAGTTTGGTGCCTATGGAACCCCCACGTCCAAGGATCCTCTTTCTTTGATTTTTGCACACCCCAAATCTCTCCCAAAGCTCTATATTTTATAGAAAAATAAAAATAAAATTCATCCAATAAATAAGAAGAAAGAAGAGTCTAAGTTAGGTCAAATTTCTAAACTAGAAATATCCAAACATAGGAAGTTGTTGGGACGCCCAACTCTTGGGAACCTCCTCCACAATTTTTGGCATGGACCAGCAAGAGAGGGTGCACAAAAAAGGTGATTATTTTCATTAAATAAGAGAAGAATTAATTAAAAGAGGTGGCGGCACTCAAGGGAAGATGTTTTGGTCAACAAGGATTCTATCTCATAGAATCCTAAGCAAAACCAATTACTCCTTTGACTTGGTCTTCCACCTAACTTTCAAATATGACTTGGAGGAAGAGAGGGGGCATGAAAATCAAGAAGAAAGAGATTTTCCATAAAAAATACCTAAAAAATAGGTATGGGAGGCATTGGAACCAAGGTGGTGCAAGGAGATAGGGAGTCCTAGTCACACTAGGACTCTTATTTTGACTTGGTCAAACAAGATCTTTTAACCAAATAAAATCAAGATTAAAACAATCCAATTAAATAAGATCCTAATCCATTTAAAAACTTAATTAAATTAGATTAAATTATATTTAATTCTAATTTATTTTTTAATCAAATTAGAAAATTAGGTTAATCCGAGTCCTAGTTAGACTAGGACTAGTTCTTCCTTGCACTTAGCTTATCCAATAAATCAATTGAACTTGATCCAATCAAGCCCAAACTAACTAATTAAATCATATTTAATTAGACTTAATCTTAGCCTATTGTCTTAATCAAATTAAGCCAATTAGCAATCCAATTGCTAATTGATCCTCCTGCAATACTTGCACTAGGTTAAACACCAATCGTATTGATTGTTTAACCATAGAACGATTCTTAATCGTTGATCAACCATCCGATCAGATCATAAGCTCTAATGTATGTGACCTCATAAGTCCAAACCTAAGCTGATAGCATAGGATCAAATTTTTGTACCAATCAAAGTGACCATCTAGCAATGATATCTGATAGCCAAATAGGTCGAAGGTATAGAACACCATCCTTAGAACCCATGCCGATATAGTTTTCATATAATTCATCCCCTTGACCATAATGCTCGTAGGACACATCAGAGTTCAACTATCAACTCTGATCAGATTGTCCACATTATATTTCAAAATATCAAATTCATCTGATGGATTATCCTGGCCAAGGTTTTGCTATATTGAAATACAGTGATACATTCTTCTCCAACTCTTGGAGTGGTCAATTCCATCTTGATCACACTCCAACTTTGCAAGTACTTGATTGTGCCCAGAAGCCTTCTATTGCTGAAATAGAAATTTAGTTAATCCGGTACCAAAGCACAATGAGTTGCTTGCAAGTCACTGAGGTGATATCAAGTCTAAGGGATACTTATATCTATATCCCATCAAAGACATTCTCGACAGCAGAATGCTCTGAAGTTGGTCACATTCAATGACGATGTACTCATACATCTCACCTGTATGCCATATCAGTGTCTCCACATTTCTTAGTTAAAAGGATAAGTAACCTATATGGTATATAGCGACCTATGCTCGATAGACGTGGTTGTCCTAATTAACAGCCTATCATTTGATCGTGAACAAATTTAAGGACTAATCAATAAATCCTCTCTTTATCGAAACTAAATAGTCCTAAGGACTTCATTACAACAACGGAGTTCACTAGAAGATGTAAACTTGTGATGAAAAAAGATGCCAAAATATTTTTTATTAATTAATAAATTAATTATAATATCTCAACCATCAATAGGCTGATGATTAGCTTTGGAACATAATTTTCAACAACTCCCACTTGTCCTAAAGCCACTTGGCACAGTATCTAATATCCATCTTTGACTTATAGTTATTGAACTCCTTGATTGCCAGGATTTTAGTGAAGTGGTCGGCTAGGTTCTCCTTTTCATCGATCTTCTGAAGGTTGACGTCACCACAATCCACGATCTCACAAACCAAATGAAAGCGATGCAGAATGTACTTTGTTCGCTAATGTGCCTTCGGTTCCTTTGCTTGAGCTATTGCGCCAGTGCTGTCGTAGTAGAGCAGGACTAGACCATCAATGGAGGGTGCTACTTCGAGCTTGGTGATGAACTTCCTTAGCCACATAGCTTTCTTTGCTGCATCTGATGCTGTCATGTACCCTGCTTTGCAAATAGAGTCAGCCACTGTAAGCTGCTTGAAACTTTTCCAGCAAATAGCTCCACCATTTAGAGTAAAGATATACTCTAACACACTTTTACTGTCATCATAATCATATTGAAAACTAGAGTCTGTAAACCCCACAAGCTTCAGATCTGACTCACCATAAACCAACCATTGGTCCTTAGTATTTCTCAAATACTTAAGGATAGTTTTAACTACCTTCCAGTGATTTTCTCTAGGATCAAACTGGTATCTACTCACCATTCCTAGTGAGTATGCGACGTCTGGTCTTGTACATATTATTACATACATAATAGACCCCACTACCGAAGTATATGGAATTCTACTCATACGCTCTCTCTCTTCAGGAGTTGTCAGACAATCCTTCTTAGAGACAAAATTTTCTTGGCCTATCGAAACATAGCCCTTTTTGGAATTCTCCATGCTGAACCTCTTCAGCATAGTTTCTATGTACGTGGATTGGGATATACCAAGCATCGTTTTAGATCTATCCCTATAGATCTTCATCCCTAGGATGTAGGATGCTTCACCCAAGTCCTTCATGGAGAACTATGATGACAATCAGACTTTTATTCCTTGTAGTACGGGAATGTCATTTTTGATTAAGAGAATATCATCCATATACAAAATAAGAAATACCACTGCTGGACCATTTGCCCATTTGTAAATATAGGGTTCTTCTCCATTCTTAACGAAGCCATACGTTTTGATCACTTTATCAAAATGCATGTTCCAACTCTGAGATGCCTACTTCAATCCATAAATGGATCTCTGAAGCTTGCACACCTTGGACTCATCTATAGATGTAAATCCTTTAGGTTGTATCATATACACCTCTTCGGTCAGCTCTCCATTTAGGAAAGCTATCTTCACATCCATCTGCCAGATCTCATAGTCCAATTGGGCAGCAATGGCAAGTATGATCTGAATGGACTTGAGCATTGCCACAGGAGAGAATGTCTCGTCATAGTTAATACCATAATATTGACGATACCCCTTGGCAACCAAACGGGCTTTATAGGTCTCTACCTTTTCATCTACCCCCCTCTTTCTTTTGAAGACCCATTTACATCCAATGTATTTAACCCCTTCAGGTGGGTCAACTAATATCCATACATCATTGACCTTCATGAAATCTATTTCGGATCTCATGGCTTCTAGCCATTTCTCAGAGTTGGATCTCTGCATTGCATCCATATGTGATCGGGTCCTCATCATTCTTATCAAGTTCGATGGAATCACCATCCTGGACTAAGAATCCATAGTATCTGTCTGGATGACAGGGTCCTCTACCGGATTGTCTTAATGGTGTGGATTCACTAGGCTTCGAATCTGATCTGATCAAATCTGACTTAGGTTTAACATTCTGTGTCGGACTTTCTATCTGTTGAACTTCATCAAGTTCAACCATAGAGGCAATAGTTCCTTCATTAAGGAACTCCTTTTTCAAAAAGATTGTCCTAAGGCTAACGAACATCTTTTGTTCATCAGCATGGTAGAAATAGTATCCTTTGATCTCTTTTGGGTACCCTATGAATGTACACTTGTCAGACCTAAGTCCAAGTTTGTCTGTAACTATCCGTTTGACATAAGTCGAGCACCCCCAAGTCCTAAGGTGTGAAAGTGCTGGCTTATGCCCAGTCCATATCTCATATGGGGTTTTAACTACAGACTTACCTGAAATCCTATTTAATAGATGACAAGTCGATTCGAGTTCATATCCTTAGAAGGATATCGGTAAGCTGGCAAATCCCAACATGGATCGGACCATGTCTAACAGAGTCTGATTTTTCCTTTCAAACACACCATTTAGTTGTGGTGTTTCAGGAGGAGTCCATTGGGAGAAAATTCCATTCTCTCCTAGATATGTGAGAAACTCACCAAAAAGATATTCTCCTCCTCGATCAGATCGAATAGTTTTAATACTCTTTTCAGTTTATTTTTCTACTTCACTTTAGAATCATTTGAATATTTCAAAAGAATCCAACATATGTTTCATCAGATAGACATATCCATATCTGGATAGATCATCTATGAAAGTGATGAAATAGACATATCCACCTCTAGCACTTGTACTCATTGATCCACATACATCAGTATGTACTAGACCTAAAAGCTCATTGGCTCTCTCACCTTTTTCAGTGAAAGATGACTTGATTATTTTTTCAAGAAGATAGGATTCACAGGTTGGAAGTGATTCACAATCATTAACTTTGAGGATTCCCTCCTGAGTCAACCTATTTATCCTATTCTTGTTTATATGACCTAGCCTATAGTGCCATAAATAGATATCTGATACACTATCTAATCTAGGGTGCTTGCCAATAAAATAGACTACATTAATAGGTTATGATAACATATATACACTATTATTCAATTATCCATAGAAAGTAGTAACACCATTCACAATGACATTACAAACTTGATTCTTTATTGAAATTTCATAATTGTTCATGGCCAAAAGGCTGATAGAAATGATATTTAAAAAAAAACTAAGACAAAAATAACAATCACTAAGAATAATGGTATAAGATTCAAATACAAGTTTCAAAATTTCTAAAGCTAGAACTAAAACTGATCTTCCATCTCCAACGTTTAGGAATCTCTCACCTTGCTCGAATCTTTTATTGACCTGCAACCCCTGCAATGAATTGCAAATATGGTAAAAGCTACCGGTATCCAATACTCAATCAGTAATATCATAAATAGAGAAATTATAAGAATTTATCATATAAATACCTTGTCCAACAATAGCTTGCTTCTTTCTCTGTCTGTTCGGATCCAAGGAGGTAATGTACTAAGGACAGTTTCTCTTTCAGTGCCCCCGCTTCTTGCAAAAGAAGCATTTGGCTTGACTCTTATCGGGCTTGATCTTTGGGGTCTGAGCCTGCATAGGTGTCCTAGCATGAACATGCATCTTCCTAGCTTTCTTCATCTTGTTCTTCTTTTCTTTCTTAAAAAATCAAGAATGAGAAGACAAACCTCCCACTAAGTTCACCGACTCCTTATGGAGTTGGTGATCCTTCTCAAAGTTCTGAAGTAACCCCAGTAACCCGTGGTAGTCCACTTTAGGTTTTGACATTCTATAATGTGTAAGGAATGGAAGATAAAACTTGGGTAGCGAGTTCAGTGTTGCATCTTTCCCAAGTTATTTGTGTAAGGAAAAGCCGAGCTTGCTCAAGCGCTCTATCATGTACAATACATGATCAGTGACAGAGACACCATCCTACATTCTGGCGTTGAAGATGACACAACTAGTCTTATGCCTCTCAACGTCATCGGGTGTGCCAAAAGAATCCTCTAGCACTTGGAGCATTTCATTTAACTGAGCTGTCTCAAACTTGTGACTGAACTCATCGCTCATCCCAGCCAGCATAATGCAGCATACCATGGTTCGATCACTGAGCCACTTCTGATAAGTGTCTCT
Source organism: Cocos nucifera (assembly GCA_006176705.1). NCBI lineage: Eukaryota > Viridiplantae > Streptophyta > Magnoliopsida > Arecales > Arecaceae > Cocos > Cocos nucifera. The sequence continues at coordinate 27,454 of QRFJ01001644.1, forward strand.
AACTATTTCATGTGCATTGGCCACTGGCTCCTCAAGTGCAGGATCTATAAGCATATTTAGGATCCGTTCATGCTCTAGGATAGTCTTCAACTTTTGATACCAACTACCGAAGTTGGGTCCCACCAACTTATCATTGTCCAACAATGATCAGAGCGATAGAGAAGTGGCCATATTTGCACAAAGAAAAACCAAAATCTAATAGTAATTGATTCATTAAATCTAAAAATTTCGACTTTAATCAAAAGATTTCTTCTACTATTTTATTCGAATTGGTAGCCTCTACCTCCAATTCGAGGAATTATCCTAATTTCTTAATGGGTACTATAATCTACATAGAATGTACAGAAGCCTAATTTTGGTTGGTCCACCCATGTACATCTAAGGATAGGTTCATAACCAATTATTTCTCTAAATAATTTTTAGTAATTAAATTTTGCCGCAGGCCCTGATCAGTTGGCTTTGGCCTTCTCGAAAAAGGGTCCAGCTAGGTCCAACCATTAACATGATCATACTTGGCCCATCCAACTAATGAATGGTCAGGCCCAACTTTGGTTGGCCCACCTGACCACCATTTGGAAAGATGTATCCAAGAGATCATATAATGAATGATAATTCCATCAACCGATAAGCACCAGGCCTTTAGGCCTCCAATGATTATCCAACTGATGGACCCATTATCATCCACTTTAATGGGAGGCTATGATCCAGTTATCATATAACTATTTTATTTTAGGAACCTAATAATTTTAGAAGATTTATTTATAGAAGTGAATAGGTTAGATTAACCAGCTTGTCATGATCCTCCCACTAACTTCGCCAAGTCAGCTTAAGGAAGATCATTAATAGGCTGGTCTAGGAGCACCTAAATCAGTCAAACTAATTTACCTAGCTAACATGGATTAGCTCGAATAGTCAAGTGATCCGATCAAAATATAATCTCACCAAGAGGCCAGATAAGTTCGATCAATTGAAGGGTCTGCCAGGCTTGTCTTAGACACCATAAAAAATGGTCAGATAAGTAGGCTACCAATTAAAAACCACTGGTCTGATTTACCTTAGACATCAACTGGTTTAATTAGTTTCAATTAGATCAACATAATAGTTTATGCTAGATTGCATAACCAAGAATCAAGTCCAACTTGGGTCTTGTTAAAGACATGGACTTGACCAACTACAATTATTGTAATGATCTAGAGAATCCTTAACCTAATCTAAGACAATAATTGATTAGATTTAGTCAATTCTCTAATTAAGTCCATTCTTTAATCTAACACTAGGTCTAACTCAATTAATGGACCTAATCCCCACTAACCCATTTAATCCAATGTGTTATGATTTGTGTCTTAGGATCTTCAATTTATAATCCTAGAACCTAATCAAACAACTTCTTAATTCTTAATTAAGTTTTGGACTAAGGGTTGGGATTTGGCTTTTCGAAAATTATTTTCATGTTTGTAAAATATTTTTATAATATGGTTCTATCAACCAAGTTGCATGTTTGATTCATAATCAATATGCAAATAAAATAAACATAAAACTACTTTAGATCTAATCTATACAGGTTTATGTAATTGAAACTGTTTCAATAATAATCAATCATAAATCTCCCTAGATCAAATCTAACATATTTATGATGATTGAAATCAGATTAAAATATTTTTAATCAGATCATAAAATTTTTTAGATCTAATCTAAAGTTTTATGATCAATATTTTAGATCAGCACGTACTAGGACAACCTATTCACTGTAAGGGGTAAACCTTACAATAGGACAACCTTCTGACAGTCCGTGCAATCTAAAATATTTTATTTTAAAAAAAAAATTAGATTTAATAATTAGATTATAAATTAGATCTAATCTATAAAATAATCTATACATGTATAAAAATCATGTAATAAGAACCTAGGCTCTGATACCAATTGAAGGAAGCAGATCTAAGGTTTCATAGGTAGATCTTGAAATTTTTTCAAGATCTTACAGTGGAAGAATTAAATAAATATAAAATTTATTTAAATAATCATGTGAACATCTAGATCTTAGATCTATTATATGATTAAGGTATGATATTAAATCAAAAATTAAAATCATACAAGAAAGAAAAAGGTTGATCAAATCAACCTAGATCTATGCTATATCAAATGCAGGTATGAAGTTTATATATCAGATTTATTACCTGAGCAAGTTTAGATATTCTAACTTACTGATCTGAGCTTGAGAATGAAGTCACGAGTCACACACGTATCCGGCCTCTAGGAGTCGTCCACACAAGCCTACGATCTTTGATCTAAAGTCCGATGCAGGAAATCAGCATAGCGTGCTAGTACTATGCTGATCCTTCTTCGACGGTCGATCCAATACTCTCTTCTTCAAAATTTGAACTCTCCAAAATATGAGAAGGAAGATGAGAGTTTGTTGATTTGAGACTCTCTCAAAAAAACTCAAAAGAAATGAGGAGAGGTTGAAAATAAAACAGCGCTAGAAGAAGACCCTCTTCTTCTTCTCTTTTCTCTCACCTAGACACCTAGTTTGGTGCCTATGGAACCCCCATTCCTAAGAACCCTCTTCCTCTGATTTTTGCACACCCCAAACATCTTTTAAAGCTCTATATTTCATAAAAAATTAGAACAAAATTTATCCAATAAATAGGGAAAAAGAAGAGTCCATGTTAGGTCAAATTCCTAGACTAGGAATATCCAAACATGGGAAGTTGTTAGGGCACCCAACTCTTGGGCACCTCCTCCACAATTTTTGGCATGGACCAGAAAGGGAGGGAAAAAAAAAAAGGAGATTATTTTGGTGGAATAAGAGAAGAATTAATTAAAAGAGGGGGCAGCACTCAAGGAAAGATGTTTTGGTCAATAAGGATTCTATCTCATAGAATCCTAAGCAAAACCAATTCCTCCTTTGACTTGGTCTTCCACCTAACTTCCAAATATGACTTGGAGGGAGAGAGGGGGCATGGAAATTAGGAAGAAAGAATTTTTTTATGAAAAATATCTAAAAGATAGGTATGGAGGGCGTTGGGACCAAGGTGGCGCAAGGAGATAGGGAGTCCTAGTCACACTAGGACTCCTGTTTTGACTTGGTCAAAAAAGATCTTTTAACTAAATAAAATCAATATTAAACCAACCCAATTAAATAAGGCCCTAATTCATTTAAGAACTTAATTAAATTAAATTAAATTAAATTAAATTCTAATTTATTTTCTAATTAAATTAATAAATTTGGTTAATCTGAGTCCTAGTTAGACTAGGATAGGTTCTTCCTTACACTTGGCTTATACAATAAATCAATTGGACTTGATCCAATCAAGTCCAAACTAAATCTAATTAAATCATATTTAATTGACTTAATCTCAGCCTATTGGCTTAATCAAATTAAGCCAATTAGTAATTTAATTGCTAATCGATTCTCCTGTAATACTTGCACTAGTTTAAACATCAATCGTATTGATTGTTTAATCCTAGAACAATTCTTAATCGTTGGTCAACCATCCGATCAGATCATAAGCTCTAATGTGTGTGACCTCATAGGTTCGAACCTAAGTCGGTAGCATAGAAATAAATTTTTATACCAATCAAAGTAATCATCTAGCAATGATATCCGATGGTCGGATAAGTCGAAGGTGTGGAACACCATCCTTAGAACCCATGCAGATATAGTTTTCATATAATTCATCCCCTTGACCACAATGCTCGTAGGACACATCAGAGTTCAACTATCAACTCTGATCAGGTTGTCCACATTCTATTTCAAGATATCAAATTCATCTGATGGATTATCCTGGCCAAGATTTTGCTATATTGAAATACAGTGATACATTCTTCTCCAACTCTTGGAGTGGTCAATTCCATCTTGATCACACTCCGACTTTGCAAGTACTTGACTATCCCTTGAAGCCTTCCATTGCTGAATTAGAAATTCAGTTAGTCCGGTACCAAAGCATAGTGAGTTGCTTGCAAGTCACTAAGGTGATCTCAGGTCTAAGAGATACTTATACCTATATCCCATCAGAGACATTCTCGATAGTAGAATGCTCTGAAGTTGGTCACATTCAATGATGATATACCCATACATCTCATCTGTATGCCATATCAGTGTCTCCACACTCCTTGATTAAGAGGACAACCAACCTATATGGCATATAGCGACCTATGCTCGATGGACGCTGTTATCCTAATTAACAGTCTATCATTTGATCGTGAACAAATTTGAGGACTAATCAATAAATCCTCTCTTTATCGAAACTAAATAGTCCTAAGAACTTCATCACAACAATGAAGTTCATTAGAAGATGTAAACTTATGATGAATAAAGATGCCAAAATATTTTTCATTAATTAATAAATTAATTACAATATCTCAACCATCAACAGGCTGATGATTGACTTTGGAACATAATTTCCGACACTCCTCTGGATTGGACTTCTTTTGCAGGTTCTGATGGCAACCTCGGTTTCTCCAGCTCTAGCCAGTTCTATTGTCGATCAGATTTCGCACCAACAGTTAAGGTGAAGGATTTGCTAGTATAGATGGGACTAGATTCGGCCTTGGAGGATAGACTAGAGGAGATGAATGACAAGTAGTGAATATCCTTAGAGAAAAGGGTAGGTGCCACAATTAGGGCTTGTATGATGGATTAGATTTTGTATGGCATTGTTACCCAACTATACAACCCAAGAGGGGGGGGAGGTGAATTGGGTTTTCAAAATTTTAAAGCTAATTTAAAGTTGTCAAGATTGAATGATGATATGTAAGTAGTGTGTGTGAAGTAATTTAGGTTAGATAAATATATAAAAGATTAAAAAGCAAGAATTTAATAAACTAAGAAAAGAAAGATAGCAAGCACACCATAAACAATAAATTTATAGTAGTTCGGTGCTTCTCTTGCACCTACATCCACTCCCCAAGCTCCTACTTGGGAATTCAAATTCTTTAAACGTATTCAACCAGAATACAACGTTAGTACCTCTGACTCTAGCTAACCTAAGCTAGCATCCTTATTTTTTGGATACAAACTAATCCAATACACTCTGATTTAAGGCTTGGATCAACTCTCCCAAGTTTTGGAATCTCTCCAAAACTTGAATCAAAACAATAAAGCAGAGTATAAGAGTTAATGACAATCAAATATAAGTTTAGCTTCCTTAATGAGCAAATAAAATCTTAAGAATGATTTTCACAGTAATGGAGGAAGCTTTTCTGATTTTTCTCAAGATTGTTAGAGACTTGAATGAGCTCTTAAGAGGTTGGTGAACTTAAAAAAAAAGCTTCTTTGCTTGAAGATGACTTTTACTTAGGGCTGAATTGAATGTTTCAATCTCTTATATTTTTTGTCTTTTTAAAGCCTTTTAAATCTTCAAAAGATAGAGGAGAAAATCCTGGACAAGATTTATAGCTATTGGAGACATTAAAGAAAGTATTAAAAGTTGCCAAAATAGGACAATACTAGTTGCTATAGAAGATTTTCATCACAGGGGTCGACTCATGGGTTGACCTCTAGCACAGGGGTCGACCTTTGAGATAGAATCCAGAAAATCAACTATTTTATATTTTGAGCCTTCGAAATAGCAGAGGTTGACCCTGGGATCGATCCTTGGTATAGAAACAGCATGCTAAATAGCCATTCAGAAAGGGTAGACCTAGGGGTCGACTCTTTTGGTTCAAACTTGATTTTCTCCCAAAATATGTATTCAAAAATTATGGGACTGCCTCCAAAGAATCAAAAATCTTCTATACTTGCTCTTGAGGCTCTCAGATCAAAACTTGATAAAATTATGAATTTTCTTCTAAAATACAAATTTTTTTTTTAAGCCAAATTCATTAGTAATCTCCTCAAATGCTTTATAATCATCAAAATCAATTCTTGGAGCAACAATCTTTCCATTTTTGATGATGACAAAATATTTGAGCATAAGTAAAAATAAAGCATGTAGAAGCCTACATCACTTACTAGAATATTATATTCTGTTATTTGATAAATATTGCATAAAGAGTAGTTTAAGGATTACTTATGGTTAGACATTCAAATTATTTGCAAAAGAGTTTGACTTACTTATTTCTTTTGTCAATTTTACTTTAATTTTGCTTATAGTCCAATTTTATTTACTCTACTTTCACTTTTTGACATCATCAAGTAAGATCTTAAGAAATTTTAAAATTCAAAAAGAAAAAGCCTCCCCCTTAAATTATTCCATATATTTTTCTATAAGAACAAGAGTTTATAACAAAACTTTCAATTAGCTTATAAATAATACAGTATTTTCAATATATCATAATGAAATTTTAGCCAATTCACAGAGGTTACATTTCACATCATTCAAATGACATCATCATATTTATATACACATATTTACATCTAAATGATATCATTCCATACACAATAAAATATAACATCAAGTTATCAAAATATATAAGTGCTACAGGTATCAAAAGCATTCATGAGAGTTAGGCCATCAAAACATACAAAATTCATAGATACAACTATCCATGACCCAAGCAGCCAATAGTATCAATGCCATAAGTTAGATCCAAAAAAAAATATAACCAACTATGACTTGATCAATAACTCATAGAAACAACTAAGAGATATTAGATCACAACCTTATACAAAGATGACTAAACTGGATCTAATAGAGATCATGGCTGGAAGCATCTAAATTAGATGAGAAATCAGAGATGTGATGGAGTGTGTCAAATGACAAATATATCAATTTTAAAAAATTAAATTAAAAATTTTAAAAATTAAATCAAATCAAATGAATTAGCTCTCCTTTAAAAGCTTATCATTTAAATTTTTTTCTTTACAAAAAAATTAACTTAAACTCAAATATCAAAGGCTCTCCCCCTTTTTGAATGAATGTGATTCTTTGAATAGATTTTCAAGTATATACTTTTAAGCTTTAAGAAGATTAGAGCTTTTCAATGATTTGAATAGTGAAATCAAGCATAATATTTAATTCATTATTCATTTTTTTCTTTTCTTAAATAAAATTTTAGTCAATTAAGCTCGAAAAAGATATATATCAAAAATATATCGAGCAAAACAAAGATAATATCAGAGAAAAAATAATTTTATAAAAATTTCTAAAGGCACATTAAAAATTTTGTATTATATTCATATTTTAAATGAGTTTCAAAATTAGAAGTATGTACCAAAATTAATTTATTTGGAGTGAGAATATATTTTAAATTAGTTTAAATTTAATTAGTTATCAAAAATAATTTGGTAATCAAATCAATTGAATTTAAACTGAATAATTACATGAAGGCTTAAGTTAAAAGGATCATAAAACAATCAAAGTTCATTGTCCTTAATTTAAATTAATTAGAATATTCAGTCAAGGCTAACTAGATAATATTTAACAAACAAATATCTTTTTTCTTATTTTTTAAGAGTAAATACTAGAAAATTCATCACATAATATTTTCTACCCCTCTTTTTCATAATTATTGTTGGATAAATTTATCTTTCAGCTTTTCTTCTCCATTTTGAAAGAATACAATAAATTTAGAATAAATATATTTTCTTTTTTTTTAATTCTATTTATGAACAATATGGATTAAAAACACATCTCCCCCTTTTTGAATAAAATAAATGTATTAAATAAAATTATTTTAAACTTCAAAGATTCAAGAGAGATGGGACATTTTAAAGATTAAATATTTTAAATAGATCATTCAAAGCAAATTATAAGATATATTTAATTTTTCAGGGATCATCTCTTCTTTTCTTTTATTATTATATATATATTTTAAAATAAATAAAATATAAGATAAATGTTAAGCTGTCTGATATCAATTGATTAAAAACTAAAGTCCTCTTTGAATATTTGATTTTAATAGCTTCTTTAAAATATTTTGCTTGACATCAATATTAAAAGACTTAACAAGTATTTTTCTTAAATTTATTTTTTTAAATTAATCAATCTAAATAAGACATGAATATTCATCAATAATCCTCTTTTAAGATTAAAAATGATTTCTTGATACTAATTAATTTTTTTAAAAAATAATAATATGATCAAAATGTATAAAATATAAATAGTTACTTAAAATGAATCAAATGATCAAAATCATTAGAATGCTCAAATAAATCCATGAGATAAGTAAAGTATAATTGTTTATCCATGATTTTTCTTATTAAGTTCAAAAATAATTTTTCTTCTTATAGTCAAGAAAAAGACAAGAAGGATGGATAATTTTTAACTTAAAAAAAATTAAATTAAGTCTCAAGGATTGATCCAAAAATATTAGTAGAGGATAAGTTGGGATCAAAAGAAGGATATTTAAGTAAAAGAATCTAGAATTCCTAATTTTCTCCTAATTTCATAAAATTTATCTTCACTTAAGGTCTTAGTAAAAATATCGGCCAATTATTTTTCAGTACAAACATAATAAAAAATTATGTCATTATTTTGAACATGCTCTCTTATGAAATGATATCTTATTTCAATGTGTTTTGACCTAGAGTATTGGATTGGATTCTTAGATAGATTTATGGCACTAGTATTATCACATCTTATGGGAGTTTTATTTAGTTTGATGCCAAAGTCCTCAAGTTGTTGCTTAATCCATAAGATTTATGCACAGCAACTTTTGGCTATAATATATTCAACCTCGACTGTAGATAATGCTACCAAATTTTGCTTTTTGCTAAACCAAGAGATTAAGTTAACTTCTAAAAATTGGCAAGTTTTACTAGTGCTTTTTCTATCCAATCTACATTCAGCAAAGTTTGTATCTGAATATCCAATTAAATCGATTGATGAATTTTTAGAGTACCATCAATCTATGGATTAAGTTTTTTTAGGTATTTAAATATTTTTTTATAGCATTTAAATATAATTCTTTTGGATTAGATTGAAATCGTGCACATAAATAAATACTAAATATGATATCTAGTCTACCAGCAGTTAAATACAATAAAGAACCTATCATATCTCTATAGACTTTTGTATCAACACTTTTACCTCCTTCATCCTTGTCAAGCTTACATGACGGACTCATAGGTGTACCAATGGCTTTGGAGCTCTCCATCACAAATTTTTTAAGTAGCTCTCTTGTATACTTACTTTGGGTGATGGAGATCCCTTTGTTTGTTTGATTTGAAGTTCGAGGAAAAATGTTAGTTCATCCATCATGCTCATCTCGAACTCTTCCTGCATGAGCTTAGCAAAATCTTGATATAAAGTTTCATTAGTAGACCCAAATATAATGTCATTAACATATATTTGTATCACTAAGATGTCATCATGATCTCTTTTAATGAAAATGATTATATCTACATTTCCTCTTGAAAACCCATTATTAAGCAAGAATATACTTAATTTTTCATACCAAGCCCTAGGTGCTTGTTTTAAACCATATAATGCTTTGTTTAATTTAAAAATTTGATTTGAAAAAGCATAATTTTCAAAATCAGAAGGTTGTTCTATATAAACATTTTCGACAATATATCCATTTAGAAAAGCACTTTTAACATCCATTTGAAATAACTTGAAATTCATAAAGCATGCATGAGCAAGTAAAAGTCTAATTGCTTCTAGTCTAGCAATAGGTGCAAAGATCTCATCAAAATCAATTTCTTCTTTTTGATTATAATTCTTTACAACTAATCTTGCTTTATTCTTGATTACATTTTCATTTTCATCCAATTTATTTCTATATACCCATTTTGTGCTAATTATTGGATGATTTTTAGATCTTGATACAAAGGTCCATACATTATTTTTTTTGAATTGATTAAGTTCCTCTTGCATTGCATTTATCTAATTATAATCTTTTTCGGCTTCATCTATGGTTTTAGGTTCAAAATAAGAAACAAAAGCAAAATGATTGTATGCATCTCTAAGTGAAGAGTGAGTTCTTATCCCATGTGTAGGATCATCAATAATTAGTTTTTTAGGATAATTGTGAACATACCTCCATTCTTTTGGAAGATCATTTGTACCTTGAGATTGTTCTTATTGTCCTTCACACTCATTTTCTTGCTTGTCTTCATGATCCTTTTCATTTTGAATTATTGAATCCTTTAGGTTGATTTTCTTCATCCCTTCTATAAGAGGATCTGCATCATCAATACCCTCACTCTTTCTTAATGGAAGATCATTAGTCTCATCAAAAACAATATGTATTGACTCCTCTACTACTAAGATTCTTTTGTTAAATACTCTAAAAGCTTTACTAGAAGAGGAGTAACCAAGAAAAATAGCTTCATCAAATTTTGCATCAAATTTTATAATTTTTCTTTACCATTATTCAAAACAAAATATTGGCAACCAGAAACATGAAAATATGTAATGTTAGATTTTCTTCCTTTCCAAAGCTCATAAGATGTTTTCTTTAAAGTTTGTCTGATTAGGGCACGGTTTAAGACATAACATGCCATGTTAATTGCTTCCGTCCAAAAGTATCTTGGGAGATTGCTTTCACATAGCATGGTACGGGCCATTTCTTCTAGAATCCTATTTTTTCTTTCTACCATTTCATTTTGTTGGGGTGTCCTAGGTGCTGAAAAATTATAGCTTATTCCTTTTTCATCACAAAATTTTTCAAAGTCTTGGTTTTCAAATTCGATTCCATGATCACTTCGAATGCTTTGAATTGAAAATCCTTTTTCATTTATAACTTTTCGATAAAACTTTAAGAAAACATGAAAAGTTTCATCTTTGCATGCCAAAAAAAAAATCCATGTAAAACGTGAGTAGTCATCGATAATTATAAAACCATAACATTTTCCACCTAAGCTTGTTATTCTTGTAGGACCAAACAAATTCATGTGCAATAGTTTCAATGGCCTAGAAGTTGAAACAATGTTCTTAGATTTGAATGAAACTCTAGTTTGTTTACCTAGTTGGCATGCATCATAGATTTTATTTTTTTCAAAGTTCAATTTTGGTAAACCAGTAACTAATTCCTTCTTGATAAGCTTTGAAAGTAAATGCATACTAATGTGTACAAGCCTATGGTGCTAAAGCCAACTAGTCTCATTAATTTTGGTATTCATAGCTACTAAACATTGCATGTTTATCATGGAAAGATCATTCAAATATACCATCTAAACATTATCATGTCTATGTCCAACAAAATTAATGCCATCATCATTGGGACTAATTATAATGCATAATGAAGGTTTAAAAATAACTTTATAACCCTTGTCACAAAGTTGACTAATGCTTAAGAGATTGTGTTTCAAACCATCTACTAATAAAATATTTTCAATATACTTGGAGGGAGTGATACCAATTTTACCTATATCGATAATCTTTTCTTTACCATTATCTCCAAAGATAACCATTCCTCCACTTTTAGCATCAAGCATGATGAATTGAGACTCATTACTGGTCATGTGTCTTGAGCATCCGCTATCAAGATACCATCTTTGATTTTCTTCTTTGGATGCAAGACACACCTCATTTTCATGTGCCATAAGACACAGGTTGGCTTGTTCATAAGCTTCTTCCTCTTCGGAGCTAGAGTCATCACTATCACTCCATGTTGCCACCATAGCCTTTTTCTTTTATTTCTTGAAAATCTTTTTTAAGTTGAGGACATTCAGACCTAAAGTGCCCCGGCTTCTTACATGCATAGCAAATAAGAGGCTGCTCCGTATCCTTTTCCTTGCTATGCTCCTCTTTGGTAGGTAGCCTCTTCCTCATCCCTTATTTTCTCTTCAAAAATCTCTTGAACTTTCTTATGATGAGGGATATTTCTTGAACTTGTTCTTCATCTTTCATTTCATTGGATTCCTCATCTTGTTGAGTGGTAGATTTAAGGGCTATTATCTTTTTTTCTTGACATCTTTTTCTTGATGTTGTTTCATGCTTAGCTCATGCGTCATTAGTGATCCTAGAAGCTCCTCCAAGGATAAAATATTCAGATCTTTAGCTTCTTGAATTGCGGTCACTTTAGCCTCCCAAGTCCTTGGCAAAGACCTAAGATTCTTCCTCATAAGGTCACTATTAGAATAAGACTTACCAAGACTTTTAAGATTATTTATAATGTCGGTAAATCTAGTAAATATTTCAGTTATTGATTCATCATGCTCCATTTTGAAAAGTTCATATTTATGCACAAGCATATTAATTTTTGACTCCTTAACTTGATTAGTGCCTTCATGAGTTACTTCTAACATATCCCATATTTCCTTAGTTGACATCCATATTGAAATGCGATTAAATTCATTAGCATCTAAAGCACAATATAAAATATTTCTTTTCGAATTTGGTTGATTCCACACCATCAATTATCTTAGTCGATGTGTGTAGTCCATTAACTATGATACTCCATATATCATAGTCAAGTGCTTGTATGAATATTCTTATCCGAGCTTTCCAATAGGTATAGTTTGACCCATTGAAAAGTCGAGGTTAGTTTGTGGACTGCCCCTCGGCTAGAGAAATACTAACTTGGGTTGCCATAGATCTTTGTCTCTTTGATGGTTAAATCAAAGTAGGGCTAGAGCACCAGGCTCTGATACTACTTGTTGTCCAGCTATACAATCCAAGAGGGGGGGAGGGGGGGGTGAATTGGTTTTTTAAAATTTTAAAGCTAATTTAAAGTTGTCAAGATTGAATGATGATATGCAAGTAGTGTGTGTGAAGCAATTTAAGTTAGATAAATATATAAAAGATTAGAAAGCAAGAATTTAATAAACTAAGAAAAGAAAGATAGCAAGCACACCACAAACAATAAAGATTTATAGTGGTTCGGTGCCTTTCTCGCACCTACATCCACTCCTCAAGCTCCTACTTCGGAATTCAAATTCTCTAAACATATTCAACTAGAATACAACATCGATACCTCCGACTCTAGCTATCCCAACCTAGCACACTTATTTTTTGGGTACAAGCCAATCCAATACACTTCTATTTAAGGCTCAGATCAATCCTCCCAAGTTTTAGAATCCTCCAAAACTTAAATCAAAATAATAAAGCAAAGTATAAGAGTTAATGACAATCAAATACAAGTTTAGCTTCCTTAATGAGCAAATAAAATCTTAAGAATGCTTTTCATAATAATGGAGGAAGCTTTTTTGATTTTTCTCAAGATTGTTGGAGACTTGAATGAGCTCTTGAGAGGTTGGTGAACTTGAAACGAAAGCTTCTTTGCTTGAAGATGACTTTTGCTTAGGGCTGAATTGAATGTTTTAATCTCTTGTATTTTTTCTCTTTCTAAAGCATTTTAAATCTTCAAAAGATGGAGAAGAGAATCCTGAAAGATTTGTAGCCATTGGAGACTTTAAAGAAAGTATCAAAAGCTGCCAAAATAAGATAAAACTAGTCATTGCAGAAGATTTTCATCATGGGGGTCGACTCATGGGTCGACCTCTAGCACAGGGGTCGACTCATGGGTTGACCTCTGGCACAGGAGTCGACCTCGAGGTCAACCTCTTAGACAAAATTTAAAAAATTAACTATTCTATATTTTTGATCTTCAGAATAGCAGAGATCGACCTTAGGGTCGACCCTTGGCATAGAAATAGCATGCCAAATAGCCTATTTCTGCAGGAATAGACCTAGGGGTCGATCCTTTTGCTTCAAATTTGATTTTGTTCAAAAATATGCATCCAAAAATCATGAGACTGCCTCCAAAGGATTAGAAATCTTTTATACTTGCTCTTGAGGCTCTCAAATCAAAACTTGATAAAATTATGATTTTGCCCCTGAAATACAAAAAGTCTTTTTTCAAGCTAAATTCATTAGTAATACTCTCAAATGCTTTGTAATCATCAAAATCAATTCTTGGAGCAATAGGCATGTTGGAGGAGAGAACACCCAAGGGTTTGTGGTTGAGGTTGCACTAGTTGTACATGGAGAAAAATATATGCAACAAGTTAATACTGAAGAAGCAACTATATAGCCTTCAAATGTAGGAGTGTGAGGATGTTGCAGTACACATTCAGTAATTTGACCAGATGGGCATGGACTTTCTCAACATTGGGGTGAAGCTCGAAGAGGAGGGTAAGAGCCTATTGCTGCTATGTTTGCTTCCCAAGAGCTTCAATCCATTGGTGACAATGTTGATATATAGTAAGAAAATACTGGTATACGAGGTGATCGTATCAGTGCTCAGTTCCAATGAGTAGCGGAAGCAAATGATGGAGGAGGTCTTCTAGGAGGGTCTTGCAGTTTTAAAGAAGTCTAGGAAAGGAAAGAAAAAAGGTGAGTAGGTGGGGCGAAGATAGTCTTAGAAGGATGGCAAGGAGGATTGGAAGTGCTTCAAGTATGGTGAAGCAGGATACTTTAAGCGGGAGTGTCCGCTTTGAAAGAAGTGCAAGAATGGAGAAAAGAGGGACATGGATTTCATTTGTTCAGTCACTGAAGGTGAAGAGTTGGATGAGCTCTTAGTGATTTCAGAGGAGTCTATAAGGTACAGTGTATCCGAGACAACTTCAAAGGGGTCCATGGTGTGTGGAGGGTTCGAAGGGATAGTGATGAAGATCAAAGAGCAGCAGCAGGCTCAGTAAGGTAGCATTGAGTGATTAACGTTGGATAACTCGGGTTTAGAGTTGAGTTCTTCTACGGCATCAGATGGACTTTAGGTTTAGGTGGAGCACCCATCAAAGGTGGCTTCATGAGTGGAGGGTGATGTAGCATATGTTCAGAGCAAAGGTGTGTGAGGGAAGGACCAATATCCTGGCACCAGCATCAGAGATGCACAATTTTAGGTGGAGTAGTGTGTGTAGGTAGAGAGGCATGGCTCTAAAAAAACTGTGTCAAATGGAGCAACGAGTGCCGATATAGGAATGTTGCAGTATCTCTAGAGAAGTCCAGGACAAGTGATACAACCACCAAATAGAAGGGTGCCTACAAGTTTTAGGTGTTGGAAAACATGTCCTAAAGTCAATCATTAATCTATTAACGGTTGTGCTATTTTGTAATTATAAATGATTTATTATTGAATAAAATAAATATTCTAGCATTTTCATCACAAAGTCTATATCTTCTAATAAACTCTTTTATTGTGATGAAGTCTTTAGGGCTATTTAGTTTCGATAAAAAAAAAATTTATCGATTAGTCCTTAAATTGTTCATGATCAAATAATACGTTGTTAATTAGGACGACAACGTTTATCAAGTATAGGTCGTTATATGCCATATAGGTTGGTTATTCTCTTAACCAAGAAGTGTGAAAATACTAGTGTGGCATACAAGTGAGATATAAGGGTACATCACTACTGAACGTGACCAACTTCAGAGCATTCTACTATCGAGAATTGCTTTGATGGGATATAGGTATATGTCTCTCTTAGACCTGAGATCATCACGGTGGCTTGTAAGCAACTCACTATACTTTAGTGTTGGACTATTTGAATTTCTAATTTAGTGATGGAAGATTTTTTTGTACAGTCAAGTACTTATGAAGTCAGTGAGTGATCAAGATGAGATTGATCACTCCAAGAGTTGGAGAAAATGCATCATTGTATTTCAATTTAGCAAAACCTTGGCCAAGATAATCCATGAGATGGATTTGATTTTTTTGCAATACAATGTGGATGACCTAATCAGGATTGATAGTTAAACTTTGAGTCATTCTACAAGCATTTAGGTCAATGGGATGAATTATACAAAAACTATATCCATATGGGTTCTAAGAATGTTGTGTTATACATTCGACCTATCCGACTATCAAGTACCATTGATAAATGGTAACTTTGATTGATATAAAAATTTATTTATGTACTATCGACTTAGGTTCAAACCTATAGGATCACACATATAAGAGGTATGGATCTGATCAGATGGCTGAACAACAATTTAGGAATGTTCTAAGGTCAAACAATCAATACGATTGATGTTTGACCTAGTGCAAGTATTGCCGGAGGATCGATTAGCAATTGGATTGCTAATTGACTTAATTTGATTAAACCAGAGGGATGATACTAAGTCTAATTGAATATGATTTAATTAGATTTGGTTTGGACTTGATTGGATCAAGTTCAATTAATTTATTTGGATAAGCCAATTGCAAGGAAGAATAAGTCCCTATTCAATTAGGACTTGTATGTACCCAATTTTTAATTTGATTAGAAATTAAACTAGATTTAAATTTAATTTAATTTAATTTAATTTAATTAAGCTCTTAGTTGGACTAGGATCATCTATAATTGGGTTACATTAGTTTTGGTTCAAATAATAAGTTAGACCAAGTCAAAACTAGAAGTCCTAGTGTGACTAGGATTTCTCCATCTTGCACCACCTTACCTTTCATACCCCTCCATGCCAGTTTCCTTAGAATTTTTATGAAAAATTTTATTTTTAGAGAGTATCCATGCCCTTTCTATGTCTTCTACCATTTTAGAAGGAAATTAGTTATGGAATAGGTCAAAACAAACTAGTTATTTTGACCTAAGTCTCTATTAGATAGAGTTTGATACATCATCTTTCTTGATCCCCTTGAGGCACCAAACCACCTGATTTTTCTTTATTTTTCTTATGAAAAATAGAAGAGTTTTTTGCACATATTTCCTAGAGTCCAAAAAAAATAAGGAGGGGATGCCCAAGAGTTGGGCATTCCAATCCTTGCTCAACTTGGACCTACCTTTCTAGGTCTTGGACCTACCTTTCTAGGTCTTTGACCTAGAAAAGGACTCTGTCATAACTCTCTATTTAAAAGAAGTTAGGGCATGAGTTTTCTACAAGTTTTAAACTAAGAGAGAGATCTTGGATGTGGGAAGCTTGGGTGCAAAGAGGATCTAGGCATGGTGCTTCATTGAGACACAAACCATTGTGTTCCGGTGAGAGAAAAAGAAGGGAGAAGAAAGGGTTCTTCTCTAGGATTTTTCTTGATTTTCTTCTTCCTCCTTTTGTGAAATTTTAGAAAAATAATTTTCTTTCCAAATCCTCTACTTCTTTTTCTAATTATTGGAGGGTCTAAGGTTTGGAAAAGGAGGCTTCTGATAAGCCATCAAAGAAGAATCAGCACAGTACTAGCATGCTATGCTGATTTCCTATCACTAGACTTTAGGTCGATGATCGAGGTCTTGTGTGGACATCCTATAGAGATCGAACACATATGCGGATCAGAGCAGTGACCTTAGTCTCAGATCAATGAATTGAAGAACCCAACTTGCAAAGGTAAGAGAGATTAGATCTCCTTTTCCTTTCTAGATTAGATCTAGTATAGCTTTGATGTTGATGTGATCAACATCATCTTTGCTTCACTTTTAATTTTAGATTTAATAGCATGCATAGATCATGAGATAAGATCCTAGATCTTGGGTTAGTTCATGTATTTTAATAAATTAATATGATTAGTTTATTACTATTGGGGGTAAACCCTACTTCCGCCGAAGTTCGGTCTAATGCTCAGCCAAGTATAATTTGTAATCACAGAAAAGCTTCAATCATCACTTCTCCGTCAGTCGAACTCCTTCCAGACTTCTCTATCAATCAAACTTCTCTCAAACTTTTCCTTTAGCCAAACTCCTCTCGGACTTCTCCATTAATCGAACTCCTTTCGGACTTCTCCTTCAACCGAACTCCTCCCAGACTTCTCCTTCAGCCGGACTTCTCCATCAGTCAGACTCCTTCCAGACTTCTCCATCAGTCAAACTCCTCTTAGATTTTTTCTTCAGCCAAACTCCTCCCAAACATCTCTTTTAGCCAGACTTTTCCATCAATCAGACTTCTCCATCAGTTGAACTCCTCCCGGACTTCTCTTACAGTCGGACTTCTCCATCAGTCAAACTCCATCCAAATTCTTTCAGTAGATTACTTTCAGATTTCAACTAGCATTCCTCCAGGATGATCCCCTCTAGTCATATTCCCTCTAGAGGAGTCCAAACTCCTCTAGAATTGATATATATCAAAGCTCTTCACCAACCAATGCCTGCTTCCTTTGAACTTTGACTATTAAATTCCAACGAACGGGCACGTCACGACAATGGACACTACTCTCCGTAATAAACTCCACATGGCTCCGAGCGGTCCACTATCCGATGGTTACAACTATCACTTTCAAGTTTATTACAGGCTCCATCTATAAAAGGAATCCTCTAGATATGATTTCCCTAAGCTCTTTTCTTCTTCCCAAAATCCTACTGAATTTTTTTCTGAGCACTCTATTTCTTTTAGCCAGAAGAGCTAACTTGATCGTCGAAGAATCCTGCCAGAGCCACCACCACCGACTCCAGATGGAACTTTATTTTGTAGGTCACCGACGGTGACCTCTTCTTCCTTAACTCCAGTTCGATCTGACGTCAACCAGATTCTACACCAACAAGATTGGCACTAAAGGAAGGGTCCATTTGTAAACCCTTATTCTTAAAGGAGTTCTCAATCGATTCTATGGATCTTCTTCTTCAAGGTTCATCTCCATCCTCTCCCTTAATCCTAAGAAATGCCTCCAAAGAAGGTGACCACCCAGAGATCTATCACTTTCGCCATTAGATCTGAGTCAGATCCATCCATTCCTACTCCATCATCGGTGCCTCAACCTCCTCCTCCATCGGTGGCCATGGTAGATCCAAAGCAGTTTAACTTGTTGATGCAATGGGTTCAGGGCCTCATCGAAATGATACAGGCCATGCAGCAATCCCTGGTAGCGGTTCTGCTAGAAAATCTGCCATCGGGATGTCAGAAACTGGTCCTAAGGAGGCGCACTTGGGCTAGCATACCCGTCACCCATGGAAAGAGAAAACAAAGAGCAGAGGATCCTTATTCAGATCATGATTCTTCTCTGGAAGAGATCTTCCCAATTCACAGCCAGAAGCCTTCGAAGATCTATGATTGAGATGACGTCCTCGATTAGAAACTACAAGAGATGGACCAACGGATTGAGAAACTCTACCATGTTGCCCCGACTCACCATGATGACATCTGCACCAATCTTCCTTTTCCTTCCTGAATTATGCAAGAGTCCATTCCGCAGAACTTCAAGCTTCTCCAATTTGAAAGCTACGATGGAATCTCTGATCCGATCGATCACTTGGAGGCCTTTCGGATCATGATGCTGCTCCATGGCACACCAGATGCCATCTTATGCCGAGCTTTTCCATCTATCTTGAAGGAAGCTGTAAGAAACTAATATTTGGCATTGAAGTCAGGTACAATCTGAAGGAACCAAATCTAGGATTTCACAGGCAGATCTTAAAATTTTTTCAAGATCTTACAATGAAAGAATTAAATAAATCTAAAATTTATTTAAATAACCATATAAATATCTAGATCTTAGATCTATTATATGATTAAGGCATGCTATTAAATCAAAAATTAAAATCAAATAAGAAAGAAAAAGGTTGATTAAATCAACCTAGATCTATACTACATCAAATGTAGGTATGAAGTTTATAGATCAGATCTATTACCTGAGCAAGTTTAGACATTCTAACTTACTGATCCGTACTTGAAGATGAAGTCACAAGCTGTACACACGTTCATCCTCTAGGAGTCATCCACATGAGCCTACGATCTCTAATCTAAAGTTCGATGCAGAAAATCAACACAGCATGCTAGTATTATGCTGATCCTTCTTCGATGGTCAATCCGATGCTCCCTTCTTCAAAATTTAAAATTTCCAAAATATAAAAAGGAAGATGAGAGTTTGTTGATCTAATACTCTCTTAAAAAAATACAAAAGAAAGGGGGAGAGATTAAAAATAAAACAGCCCAAGAAGAAGACCCTCTTTTTCTTCTCTTTTCTCTCACCTAGACACCTAGTTTGGTGCCTATGAAAACCCCACGCCCAAGGACCTCCTTCCTTTAATTTTTGGACACCCCAAACTTCTCCCAAAGCTCCATATTTCACAAAAAAATTAGAACAAAATTCATTCAATAAATAGAGAAAAATAAGAGTCCAAGTTAGATCAAAATCCTAGACTAGGAATATCCAAACATGGGAAGTTGTTGGGGTGCCTAAGTCCACAATTATTGACATGGACCAGCAAGGGAGAGTGCACAAAAAAGGAGATTATTTTCATAAAATAAGAGAAGAATTAATTAAAAGAGGAAGCGGCACTCAAGGGAAGATGTTTTGGTCAACAAAGATTCTATCTCATAGAATCCTAAGCAAAACCAATTCCTCCTTTGACTTGGTCTTCCACCTAACTTCCAAATATGACTTGGAGGGAGAGAGGGGGTGTGAAAATTAGAAAGAAAGAGATTTTTCATAAAAAATATCTAAAAAATAGGTACGGAGGGCATTGGGACCAAGGTGGCGCAAGGAGATAGGGAGTCCAAGTCACACTAGGACTCCTATTTTGACTTGGTCAAACAAGATCTTTTAACCAAATAAAATCAAGATTAAACAACCTAATTAAATAAGTCCCTAATCCATTTAAAAACTTAATTAAATCAAATTTAATTATGATTTATTTTCTAATCAAATTAGAAAATTGGGTTAATTCGAATCTTAGTTAGACTAGGACTAGTTCTTCCTTGCACTTGGCTTATTCAATAAATCAATTGGATTTGATCCAATCAAGCCCAAACCAAATCTAATTAAATCATATTTAATTAAACTTAATCTCAGCCTATTGGCTTAATCAAATTAAGCTAATTAGTAATTCAATTGCTAATCGATCCTTTTGCAACACTTGCACTAGGTTAAATATCAATTGTATTGATTGTTTAACCCTAGAACGATTCTTAATCATTGATCAACCATCCGATCAAATCATAAGCTCTAATATATGTGACCTCATAGGTCTGAACCTAAGCTGATAGCATAGAAATAAATTTTTATACCAATCAAAGTGACCATCTAGCAATGATACCCGACGGTTGGATAGGTCAAAGGTGTAGAACACCATCATTAGAACCTATGCGGATATAGTTTTCATATAATTCATCCCCTTGACCATAATGCTCATAGGACACATCAGAATTCAACTGTCAACTCTGATCAGATTGTCCACATTGTATTTCAAAATACCAAATCCATCTGATGGATTACCTTGGCCAAGATTTTGCTATATTGAAATACAGTGATACATTCTTCTCCAACTCTTGGAGTGGTCAATTCCATCTTGATCACACTCCAACTTTGTAAGTACTTGACTGTACCCAGAACCCTTCCATTGCTGAATTAGAAATTTAGTTAGTCCGATCCCAAAGCACAATGAGTTGTTTGCAAGTCACTGAGGTGATCTCAGGTCTAAGAGATATTTATACCTATATCCCATCAGAGACATTCTTGACAGTAGAATGCTCTGGCGTTGATCACGTTCAATGATGATGTACCTATACATCTCATCTGCATGCCATACTAGTATCTCCACATGCCTTAGTTAAGAGGATAACCAATCTATATGGCATATAGCGATCTATGCTTGATAGATGCTATCGTCCTAATTAATAGTCTATCATTTGGTCGTGAACAAATTTAAGGATTGATCGATAAATCCTCTCTTTATCAAAACTAAATAGTCCTAAGGACTTCATCACAACAATGGAGTTCATTAGAAGATGTAAACTTATGATGAAAAAAGATGCCAAAATATTTTTTATTAATTAATAAATCAATTACAATATCTCAACCATCAACAGGATGATAATTGGATTTGGGACATAATTCTCAACAACTCTCACTTGTCCTAAAGCCACCCGGCACAGTATCTAATATCCATCTTCGACTTATGGTTGTCAAACTTCTTGATTGTCAGGGCTTTAGTGAAGGGGTCGGCTAGGTTCTTTCCATCAATCTTCTGAAGGTCGACATCACTACGATCCACGATCTCACAGACCAAATGGAAGCAGCATAGAATGTGCTTTGTTCGTAGGTGTGCCTTCGATTTATTTGCTTGAGTTATGGCGCCAGTGCTATCGCAGTAGAGCAGGACTAGACCATCAATGGAGGGTGCTACTTCAAGCTCGGTGATGAACTTCCTCAGCCACACAACTTTCTTTGTTGCATCTGATGCTGCCATGTACTCTACTTCGCAAATAGAGTCAGCCACTGTATGCTGCTTGAAACTTTTCCAACAGATGGCTCCACCATTTAGAGTAAAGATATACCCCAATACACTTTTACTGTCATCATGATCATATTGAAAGTTAGAGTCTGTAAACCCCACAAGCTTCAGATTTGACTCACCGTAAACCAACAATTGATCCTTACTATTTCTCAAATACTTAAGGATGGTTTTAACCACCTTTCAGTGATTTTCTCTAGGGTCAGACTGGTATGTACTCACTACTCCTAGTGAGTATGCCACATCTGGTCTCGTACATGTTATTGCATACATAATAGACTCTACTACTGAAGCATATGAAATTCTACTCATACACTCTCTCTCTTCAGGAGTTGTCGGACAATCCTTCTTAGAGAGAGAAATATCTTGGCCTATCGAAAGATGGCCCTTTTTGAAATTCTCCATGCTAAACCTCTTTAGCATAGTTTCTATGTACATGGATTGGGATATACCAAGCATCCTTTTAGTTCTATCCCTATAGATCTTCATCCCTAGGACGTAGGATGCTTCACCCAAGTCTTTCATGGAGAACTATGATGACAACCAGACTTTTATTCCTTGTAGTGTAGGGATGTCATTCCCAATTAAGAGAATATTATCCACATAGAAAATAAGAAATACCACTGCTGGACCATTTGCCCAATTTGTAAATGCAGGGTTCTTCTTCATTCTTAACGAAGCCATATTTTGATCACTTTATCAAAATGCATGTTCCAACTTTGAGATGCCTGCTTCAATCCATAAATGGATTTCTAAAGCTTGCACACCTTGGACTCATCTGTGGATGTGAACCCTTCAGGTTGTATCATATATACCTCTTCGATCAGCTTTTCGTTTAAGAAAGCTGTCTTCACATCCATCAGCCAAATCTCATAGTCCAGATGGGTAGCAATGGCAAGCATGATCCGAATAGACTTGAGCATTGCCATAAGGGAGAACGTCTCATCATAGTCAATGCCATAACATTGACGATATCCTTTGGCAACCAGAAGAACTTTATAGGTCTACATCTTTCCATCTGCGCCCCTCTTCCTTTTGAAGATCCATTTACACCCAATGGGTTTAACCTCTTCAGGTGGGTCAACTAATGTCCATACATCATTGACCTTCATGAAATCTATTTTGGATCTCATAGCGTCTAGCCATTTCTCAGAGTCGGATCTCTACATCACATCCATATATGTGATCGGGTCCTCATCATTCTCATCAAGTTCGATAGGATACCATCCTGGACCAAGAATCCATAGTATCTATCCGAATGGCAGGATACTCTACCGGATCGTCTTAATGGTGCGGGTTCACTAAGCTTCGGATCTTATCTGATCAAATCCAACTTAGGTTCAACATTCTATGTTGGACTTTCTACCTGTTGAACTTCATCAAGTTCAACCTTAGAGGCAATAGTTCCTTCATCAAGAAACTTCTTTTTCAAAAAGGTTACCCTAAGGCTGACGAACACCTTTTGTTCATCAGCATGGTAGAAATAGTATCTTTTGATCTTTTTTGGGTATCCTATGAATGTACACTTGTCAGACCTAGGTCCAAGTTTGTCTGTAACTAACCATTTCACATAAGCTGGGCACCCCCAAACCCTAAGAAATGAAAGTTTTGGCTTACGTCCTGTCCATATCTCATATAGAATTTTAACTACAGACTTACTTGGAATCCTATTTAATAGATAACAAGCCAATTCGAGTGCATATCCCTAGATGGATATCGGTAAGCTGGCAAATCCCATCATGGATCGGATCATGTCTAATAGAGTCCGATTCCTCCTTTCAGACACACCATTATGCTGTGGTGTTATAAGAGGTATCCATTGGAAGAGAATTCCATTCTCTCCTAGATATGTGAGAAACTTACCAGAAAGGTATTCTCCTTCTTAGTCAAATTGAAGGGTTTTAATACTCTTTCCAGTTTATTTTCCTACTTCACTTTGAAATCATTTAAACGTTTCAAAAGAATCTGACTTATGTTTCATCAGATAGACATATCCATATCTAGATAGATCATCTATGAAAGTAATGAAGTAGACATATCCACCTCTGGCACTTATGCTCATTGATCCACATACATCAATATATACTAGACCTAAGAGCTCATTGGCTCTCTCACCTTTTTCAGTGAAAGATGACTTGGTCATTTTACCAAGAAGATAGGACTCATAGGTTGGAAGTGATTCACAATCATTAACTTCGAGGATTCCCTCCTGAGTCAACCTATTTATCCTATTCTTATTTATATGATCTAGCCTACAGTGCCATAAGTAGATATCTGATATACTATCTAATCTAAGGTGCTTGCTAGTAGAATAGACTACATTAATAGGTTGTGATAATATATATAGACCATTATTCAATTATCCATAGAAAGCAGTAACACCATTCATAATGACATTACAAACTCATTTTTTTATTGAAATTTCATAATTGTTCATGGCCAAAAGGCCTACAAAAATGATATTTAAAAAGAAACTAGGACAGAAATGACAATCACTAAGAATAATGATATGAGATTTAAATACAAGTTTTAAAATTTCTAAAGCTAGAACTGGAACTGATCTTCCATCTCCAATGTTCAGGAATCTCTCGCCTTGCTCGAATCTTCTACTAACCTACAACCCCTACAATGAATTGCAAAAATGGTAAGGGCTATCGATATCCAATACCCAATCAGTAATATCATAAATAGAGAAATTGGAAGGAGTTATCATATAAATACCTTGTCCAACAGTAGCTTACTTTTTTCTCTGCTTGTTTGGATCTAGGAAGGCAACGTACTGAGGATAGTTCCACTTTCAGTGCCCCCACTTCTTGCAAAAGAAGCATTCGGCTTGACTCTTATCGGGCTTGGTCTTTGGGGTCTGAGCCTGCATAGGTGTCCTAGAATAAACATGCACCTCCTTGGCTTTCTTCTTCTTGTTCTTCTTTCCTTTTCCAAAGGATCGAGAATGAGAAGACGAACCTCCCACTAAGTTCACCAACTCTTTATGGAGCTGGTGATCCTTCTCAAAGTTCTAAAGTAACCCCAGTAAGCCATGGTAGTTTACTTCAGGCTTTGTCATTCTATAATGAGTAAGAAAAGGAAGATAGAACTTTGGCAGCTAGTTCAGTATTGCATCTTCCCCAAGTTGTTTGTGTAAGAAAAAGCCGAGCTTGCTCAAGCACTCTATTAGCTCGATCATGTACAATACATGATCAGTGACAGAGGCACCATCCTGCATTCTGACGTTGAAGATGGCATAACTAGTCTTGTGCCTCTCAACATCATCGAATGTGCCAAAAGAATCCTCCAACACTTGGAGCATTTTGTTTGGCTGAGCTGTCTCAAACTTATGACTGAACTCGTTGCACATCACTGCCAGCATAATGCAGTGCACCGTGGTTTGATCACTGAGCCACTTCTGATAAGTGTCTCTGACTATTCCATGTGCATTGATAGCTAGCTCCTTAGGTATAGAATTTGTCAGCATATATAGGATCCATCCATGCTTCAAGATAATCTTCAACTTTTGGTACCAGCTACCGAAGTTGGGTCCCACCAACTTATCATTGTCCAACAATGATCAGAGCGATAGAGAAGTGGCCATGTCTGCACAAAGAAAAATCAAAATCTAATTAGTAATTGATTCATTAAATCTAATGATTTGGACTTTAATCAAAAGATTTCTCCCACTATTTTATTCGAATTGGTAGCCTCTACCTCCAATTCAAGAAATTATCCTAATTTCTTAGTGGGTACTAGAATCCATATAGATTATACACAAGCCCAACTTTGGTTGGACCATCCATGTACATCTAAGGGTATGTTTATAATCAATTATTTCTCTAAATAATTTTTAGTAATTAAATTTTGCCCCAAGCCTTGATCAATTGGCTTTGGCCTTCTTAGAAAATGATCCAGTTAGGTCTAACCATTAACATGACCATACTTGGTCCATCCAACTAATGAATGATCAGGCCCAACTTTGGTTGGCCCACCTGACCATCATTTAGAAAGATGTATCCAAAAGAATATATAATGAATGATAATTCTATCAATCGATAAACATCAGGCCTTTGGGCCTTCAATGATTATCCAACTGATGGACTCATTATCATCCACTTTAATGGAAGGCTATGATCTAGTTATCATATAACTATATCATTTTAGGGATCTAATAATTTTAGAGAATTTAATTTATAGAAGTGAGTAGGTCAGATTAACCAGCTTGTCATGATCCTCCCACTAACTTCATCAAGTCAGCTTAACGGAGACCATTAATAAGTTGGTCTAGGAGCACCTAAATCAGTCAAACTGATTTACCTAACTAACATGGGTTAGCTCGAATAGTCAAGCGATCTGATCAAAACATAATCTCACCAAGAGGCTAGATAAGTTCGATCAATGGAAGGGTCTGCCAGGCTTGCTTTAGATACCATCAAAAATGGCCAGATAAGCAGACTGTCAATTAAAAACCATTGGTCTGATTTACCTTAGACACCAACTGGTTTAAATAGTTACAATTAGATCAACCTAACAGTTCATGCTAGACCGTGTAGCTAAGAATAAAGTCCATCTTGGGTCTTGTTAAAGATATGGACTTGACCAACTATAATAATTATAATTGATCTAGAGAATTCTTGACCTAATCTAAGACAACAGTTGATTAGATTTAGTCAATTCTCTAATTAAGCCCATTCTTTAATCTAACCTAGGTCTAATCCAATTAATGGACCTAATCCCCACTAACCCATTTAACCCAATGTGTTATGATTTATCTTAGGATCTTCAATTCACAATCCTAGATCCTAATCAATCAACTTCTTAATTCTCAATTAAGTTTTGGGCTGAGGGTTGGGGTTCAACTTTTCAAAAAATAATTTTCATATTTGTAAAATATTTTTACAACATGGTTTTATCAACCAAGTTGCATGTTTGATTCATAATCAATATGTAAGTAAAATAAACATAAAACTACTTAGATCTAATCTAAATAGATTCATGTAATTGAAATAGTTTCAATAATAATCAATCATAAATCTCCCTAGATCAAATCTAACACATTTATGATGATTGAAATTAGATTAAAATATTTTTAATCAGATCATAAAATCTCTTAGAACTAATCTAAAATTTTATGATCAATATTTTAGATTAGCACATACTAGGACAACCTATTCACTATAAGGGGTAAACCTTACAACAGGATAACCTTATGGCAGTCTGTGAAATCTAAAATATTTTATTTTATTTTTTTAATTCTAAATTTAATAATTTAATTATAAATTAGATCTAATTAAGAAATAATCTAGACATGCATAAAAATCATGTAATTAGAATCTTGCTCTGATACCAATTGAAGGAACCAAATCTCGGATTTCATAGGTAGATCTTGAAACTTTTTCAAGATTTTATAGCGAAAGACTTAAATAAATCTAAAATTTATTTAAATAACCATATAAATACCTAGATCTTAGATCTATTACATGATTAAAGAATGATATTAAATCAAAAATTAAAATTAAATAAGAAAGAAAAAGATTGATCAAATCAACCTAGATCTACACTACATCAAATGCAGGTATGAAGTTTATAGATTAGATTTATTACCTGAGAAAGTTTAGACATTCTAACATGCTGATCTGGGCTTGAGGATGAAGTCACAAGCTACACATGCATCCAACCTCTAGGAGTCGTCTACACGAGCCTACGATCTCTGATCTAAAGTTCGATGCAGGAAATCAGCACAGCATGCTAGTACTATGCTGATCTTTCTTCGATGGTCGATCCGATGCTCCCTTCTTTGAAATTTAGATTCTCCAAAATATGAGAAGGAAGATGAGAGTTTTCTGATCTAAGACACTCTCAAAAAAAAAGAAGGAGAGATTTAAAATAAAACTGTCCAAGAAGAAGACCCTCTTCTTCTTCTCTTTTCTCTCACCTAGACACCTAGTTTGGTGCCTATAGAACCCCCATGCCCAAGGACCCTCTTCCTCTGATTTTTGTACACCCCAAACCTCTCCTAAATATCTATATTTTATAAAAAAATTAGAATAAAATTCATCCAATAAATAGAGAAAAAAAAGAGTTCAAGTTAGATCAAAATCCTAGACTAGGAATATCCAAACATGGAAAGTTGTTGGGGCGCCCAACTCTTGGGCGCCTCCTCCATAATTATTGGCATGGACCAGCAAGGGAGGGTGCACAAAAAAGGAGATTATTTTCATGGAATAAGAGAAGAATTAATTAAAAGAAGGGGCAGCACTCAAGGGAAGATGTTTTGGTCAATAAGGATTCTATCTCATAGAATCCTAAGCAAAACCAATTCCTCCTTTGACTTGGTCTTCCACCTAACTTCCAAATATGACTTGAAGGAAGAGAGGAGGCATGAAAATTAGGAAAAAAGAGATTTTCAATAAAAAATATCTAAAAAATATGTACGGAGGGCATTGGGACCAAGGTAGCGCAAGGAGATAGGGAGTCCTAGTCACACTAGGACTCCTATTTTGACTTGATCAAACAAGATCTTTTAACCAAATAAAATCAAGATTAAACCAATCCAATTAAATAAAGCCCTAACCCATTTAAGAACTTAATTAAATTAAATTTAATTCTAATTTATTTTCTAATCAAATTAAAAAATTGGATTAATTTGAGTCCTAGTTAGACTAGGACTAGTTCTTCCTTGCACTTGGCTTATTCAATAAACCAATTGGACTTGATCCAATCAAGCCCAAACCAAATCTAATTAAATTATATTTAATTAGACTTAATCTCAGCCTATTGGTTTAATTAAATTAAGTCAATTAGTAATTCAATTGCTAATCGATCCTCCTACAACACTTGTACTAGGTTAAATACCAATCGTATTGATTGTTTAACCCTAGAACGATTCTTAATTGTTGAACAACCATCCGATCAGATCATAAGCTCTAATATGTGTGACCTCATAGGTCTGAACCTAAGTTGGTAGCATAGAAATAAATTTTTGTTCCAATCGAAGTGACCATCTAGCAATGATACTCGATGGTCGGATAGGTCGAAGGTGTAGAACACCATCCTTAGAATCCATGCGGATATAGTTTCCATATAATTCATCCTCTTGACCACAATGCTTGTAGGACACATCAGAGTTCAATTGTCAACTCTGATCAAGTTGTCCACACTATATTTTAAAATACCAAATCCATTTGATGGATTATCCTAGCCAAGGTTTTGCTATATTGAAATATAGTGATATATTCTTCTCCAACTCTTGGAGTGGTCAATTCCATCTTGATCACACTCTGACTTCGCAAGTACTTGACTATGCCCAGAAGCCTTCCATTATTGAATTAGAAATTTAGTTAGTCCGGTACCAAAGCACAGTGAGTTGCTTGCAAGTCACTAAGATGATCTCAGGTCTAAGGGATACTTATACCTATATCCCATTAGAGACATTCTTGACAGTAGAATGCTCTAAAGTTGGTCATGTTCAATGATGATGTACCCATACATCTCACCTGTATACCATATCAGTGTCTCCACACACCTTGGTTAAGAGGACAACTTACCTATATGGCATATAGCGACCTATGCTCGATAGATGCTGTCATCCTATCATTTGATCATGAACAAATTTAAGGACTAATTGATAAATCCTTTCTTTATCAAAACTAAATAGTCCTAAGGACTTCATCACAATAATGGAGTTCATTAGAAGATGTAAACTTATGATGAAAAAAGATGCCAAAATATTTTTCATTAATTAATAAATTAATTACAATATCTTAGCCATCAACAGGTTGACGATTGGCTTTGGGACATAATTTTCAAGGATCTTCTCTTTTGACCAGATGAGCCATCAGTTTGTGGCTCATTTTGTTAGCAACCAGTGTCCTTGGAGAGGTTCGGACTCCCTCATCAATATCAAGCAGAAGGAAGGAGAGTCCATTTGGACTTATGTCAATCACTTCAATGCTACCGCACTGAAAGTTCGGATCCTGGACCAGTCTATTACAATGACTGCACTGAAGGACTGCCTTCAGAAGAATGATTTATTGTTCTCCCTGAAGAAGAAGTACCCCAAAAACTTTGTTAATCTGCTAGCTCGGCCTGAAGGATATGCCCAAGCAGAAGAAGTCTTCAAGTTAAAGGATGAGGAAGCCATAGGAGAGCAACAGATGGATGAGTCTAATAAGCCCCCAGCTGGTGGAGAGCAGAATGAAGTTCGACCGTGCTCACAGACTCCCTCCAAGCACAATCAAGCTCGAACTCCTCTTCAAGCTCATCGTCAAAGAAGCTCTGACAGAAGGACATGAAGAAGTTCTCCCCCCAGAAGGTTTCACAACTATGTCCCCCTCAATGCTCCAAAAATGCAAATATTGATGGAGCTCAAGAAGCAACTACCGAGGCCTGAAAGGATGCACAGTCATCCTAGCAAGTGCAATCCTAACAAGTACTACCTCTACCATCGTGACCATGGCCACGATACTAAAGAATGCATTTAGCTCCAAAACGAGATTGAGGAGCTCATCAGGAGAGGCCGGTTAGGTTGAAACATTAGATGCTGGCCTGAAGAAAGAAAAGATCGATCGAGGGTACTGCCATAGCTAGAACCATTCAGGAGGAAGGAACAACAAGGAGATTGGCCGCCTCTCGGCATCATCGACACTATCTCTGGAGGACTTCGACGAGAAGAGACCAGCAGATCTGAGAGATCAGTGAAGAGATGGAGGACTGAAGAGCCCATAACCTTCACTAAGGCAGATGCATGGGGAGTATAGTTTCCACACAATGATACGGTTGTATTCTCTTTAAATATAGCAGACTATGATGTAAGTCGTGTCCTAGTTGATAATGAAAGTTCGGCTGATGTCTTGTTTTATGATGCTTTCTCCAAAATGTCAAAATCTAATAGTCGGCTTGGATCATCAAACTCCCCACTAGTAGGCTTCGTTGGTGCTATAGTACCAATTGAAGGTATAATTACTCTAGCTATGGCTACAGGATAATATCCAAGATAATTCAGAGTGCAGGTGGATTTTTTGGTAGTAAAGGCTTCCTCTGCTTATAATGTAATTCTCGACCGACCTGATCTAAATGCACTTCAGACGGTGGTGTCAACTTATTATTTGAAGATGAAGTTTTCGACAAGTTACGAGATTAGAGAGATCAAGCCCTAGCAAGGCACTGCTACTCAAATGCCCTGCAAAAGGAAGAATAATCCGACCCTTGTCCTGTCGATGGGTTGATGTCCGGGATGACCTCGAGAAAGAAAGAGAAGAATCAATGGAAGATCTTATCTCAGTCTCTCTGAATGATGGGAATGTGGAGCATATGATATAGATTGGTTCCAATCTAATTGATGGGATACAAGAGCAGCTCATCGAATTCCATCGAAGAAATGCAGATGTTTTTGCCTAGGTTCCCGCAGACATACCGAGAATCAATGCAGAAGTCATGGAGCATCATTTGGCTGTTGATCCAAAACATCGGCCAATAAAAGAAAAGATGCAGAGCCATGCCCTAGAGAGATAGAAGGCAAATACAGAAGAAGTTGACAAGCTCCTTAAGACTGGATTCATCCGAGAAGTCAACTATCTGAATTGGATCTCCAATGTCATACTCATCAAAAAGACAAACGGCAAATAGAGAATGTGCATAGATTTCAAAAAATTGAACAAAGCCTGTCCAAAAGACAGCTACCCTCTACCCAGAATTGATCAACTGGTGGATGCAACTTTGGGCCATGAGCTTCTCACTTTCATGGATGCCTTCTCCAACTATAATCAAATCTGGATGGCACTAGAGGATGAGGAGAAAACTACATTTATTACTGACTGTGGTCTTTACTGTTATAGGGTTATATCTTTTGGACTCAAAAATGCAGGAGCAACATACCAGCGCCTAGTCAATAAGATCTTCAAAAAGCAAATCGACCGCAACATGGAAGTGTATGTAGATGACATGCTTGTCAAGAGCCAAACTTCAATAAATCACATTGTCGACCTTGAGAAAACCTTTGATGCCCTTCAGAAATACAAGATGAAGTTGAACCCAACCAAATGTGCCTTTGGTGTGACTTCAGAAAAATTCTTGGGGTTCATGGTGTCAAGGCATAGGATTGAAGCAAATCCAAAGAAGATTCGAGCCATTCAAGAGATGATGGCTCCTAAATCTATCAAAGAAGTTCAGCGCCTAACTGAAAAGGTGGCAGCCCTGAGCTGCTTCGTCTCAAGGTCGACTGAGCGATGCATGCCCTTTTCTCAAATTCTCAAACAGCCAAAGAACTTCTAGTGGACCACCAAATGCCAGCAAGCCTTTAAAGAGCTCAAGGACTACCTTTGCTCACCTCCCTTATTAGCCAAGCCCGAACCTGGAGAAGAACTGTTTCTATATCTAGCGGTCTTTTTAATAGCTCTGGCAGTAGTCTTAGTTAAAGAAGAAGTGAAAATATGGTAATCAATCTACTACATAAGCCAGGTCCTGAGAGATGCCGAGACTAGGTATACCAAGTTAGAAAAACTAACTTATGCTCTATTGATTGCAGTCTGGAGACTCCGACCTTATTTCTAAGGGCACACCATAACCCTCCTTACTGATCAACCAATCAAGATAGTTCTCCATCGAATAGATAACTCTGGGAGAATAGCAAAATGGGCAATTAAACTCATCAAATTCAATATTAACTACCAACCTCGACTGTCAGTTAAAGCCCAAATATTGATAGATTTTGTAGTGGAATGCACCATTTTGGATGAAGCCAAGCTCGAGCAAAATGAAAATAGCATTTCATGGTTGCAGTCGAGCTTCTCTGAAGAAAGAGCCGATCTCTCCAAAGATTTCTAGGCCCTATATATGGATGGCTCATCCAACGCTTCTGGTGTAGGCGCAGGGCTGATCTTGGTTAACCCGGAGGGAATCATCACCGAATATGCATTGTGCTTTGAATTTCTTACAACTAATAATCGGGCCGAATATGAACCATTGATCATTGGGTTAAAGATAGCTAAAGAGTTAGAAGCATATTGGCTCCAAGTCTATAGTGATTTCCAACTGATGGTCGGACAAGTTAGCGGTAGTTATGAAGCATGGAAGGAAAGCATGATGAAATATCTTGAGAAAGTAAAGAACTTGATTTCGACCTTCAACAATTTTAACATCCAATAGATTCTAAGGGTAGAAAATATCAGAGCCGACCTTCTTTCTAAACTGGCCACTTTAGTCTCGACCGAACCGCTTAAGAAAGTATTCTTTGAAGTTCTGAAATGCCCAAGTTCGAAGAAACCGCAATCTATAATGCAGATTGACCATAAGCCATGTTGGATTGATCTACTGGTCGCCTATCTTAAAGATGGAGTTTTTCCTTATAATTCGAAAGAAGCTTGAAAACTCAGAAATCAAGCCTTCTAGTATGTTCTGTATGAAGGCAAGCTGTATAAAAGATCATATTCTTTACCACTCTTGAGATGTCTCCGACCCTCAGAAGCTAATTTTGCATTATGAAAAGTATACGAGAGAATCTACGAAAGTCATGTAGGGGCTAGATCTTTATCATAAAGACTACTTCGGTAGGGTTACTATTGGCCGACCTTGTACCATGATTCTATGAAATATGTCAAAAAATATGACCGCTGTCAAAAAAATTCAAACATCCAAAGATAGTCAGCCTCCAAACTTACACCCCTAAGTGTCCCATGACCATTTATACAATGGGGAATGGATATACTCGGACCTTTTCCAATTGCATCCAGACAATGGAAGTTCTTCTTGGTGGCAATAGACTTTTTCATAAAGTGGATTGAAGCGGAACCTCTATCAAAAATAACTAAAGCGAAAGTGCAGGACTTCATCTGAAAGTTGATTGTTTGTAGATTCGGCCTACCTCGAACCCTCATAATAGATAATGGGCGATAATTTGCTAGAGCGAGATTTGTCGAATTCTATGAAGATCTAAATATCTCCCACCATTTTACATCAGTGGCTCACTCATAGGCAAACGGAGAGGCCGAAGTAACTAACAGAACCCTATTGCAAAGTATCAAAGCAAGGCTTGAGAGGACAAAAGGGACTTGGATGGATGAACTCTATCATGTGCTCTAGGCTTACCGAACTATCCAAAGATTGCCAATAGGAGAAACTCCATTCATTTTGGCCTTCGAAACTAAAGTTGTCATCCCTATAGAACATAAACTCCCATCAGCACGAGTCGTGGCATTCAATGAGCAGTGCAACTCACAGGACCTAAGGGCTATCCTCGACTTGGTAGAAGAAAAATGGAAAAAAGCTTAAGTTTGAATGGCAGCCTACAAGCAAAAAGTAGCTCGCTACTACAACTCAAAAGTCAAAGGCATAATGTTCAAAGTGGGGGACTTGGTAATTCGGCGAGCAACTATTTCACAATCTCAGAATCAAGGAAAGCTTGCTCCAAATTGAAAAGTTCCATATGAAGTAGAGGAGGTCGTCCTACCCAGAACTTATCACCTGAAGGAGCTCGAAAGAACAACACTCCCACGATCTTCAAATTCAGAAAATTTGAGAATGTACTACTAGTAATTTTTCTTCAATAAAACTCCTTCATTTCAACATTATTAGTTCTTGATGCAAAAACTATATGATGACAGAAAAGAAGCAATCAAAAGTGGCCATGTTAGAAACAGGAGGAGAACCTCGTCCTAACATGAGCAAGTCGAAGACCTCCAGTTATTTAAGATAGGAGGAGGGAAGAGGCCGATTTAATGGTCCATTTATGTCCCTATTGCCATGTTAGAAATAGGAGGAGAACCTCGTCCTAACATGAGCAAGTCAAAGATCTTCGATTATTTAAGAAAGGAGGAGGGAAGAGGCCCATTCAACGGCTCATTTATGCCCCTATTGGGATAGGAGGAGAACCTTGTCCTAACATAAGCAAGTCAAAGATCTCCGATCATTTAAGATGGGAGGAGGGGAGAGGCCCATTTAACAGCTCATGTGTACCTTTATTGCCATGATAGGGATAGGAGGAGAACCTCATCCTAACATGAGCAAGTCGAAGGCCTCATTAATTTAAGATGAAATGAGGAGAGAGGTCCATTCAACGGCCCATTTGTGCCCCTATAGTCTTGTTAGGAATAGGTGGAGAACCTTATCCTAACTTGAGCAAAATTGAAGGCCTCGTTAATTTAAGATGGGATGAGGGGAGAGGCCCATTCAACGGTCCATTTATGCCCCTACAGACTTGTTAGGAATAGAAGGAGAACCTCATCCTAACTTGAGCAAAGTTAAAGACCTCGTTAATTTAAGATGGGATGAGGGGAGAGGCCCATTCAACGGCCCATTTGTGTCCCTACTGCCATGTTAGGGACAGAAAGAGGACCTCGTCCTAACATGAGCAAACCAAAGACCTCCAATTATTAAAAATAGAAGGAGAGGAGAAGCTATATCAACGGTCCGACCGTGCCACTGCAGTCCTGTTAACAGAAGGAGAATCTCGTCCTAATATGAGCAAATCAAAGACCTCTGATTGCCTAAGATAGGAAAAAAATCTCATCATGGCAAAAGCAAAAACCAACCTCATCAAGAATAAGTAAGAACTTCATCTTGACAAAAGGACCAAGAAAAGTTAACTAAGCTGGAAACGGAAAGACAACATCATCCTAACATCATCCTGATATAAATAAATATCTCCGATCATGGAAAGATAGGAGAAAAGCTACTTTTCAATGATTATTCCAACAAAAGACAAAATGCAGGAAAAAAGCAAAGAAATAAAATAGAAAAATAATTAAAGAAGGTATTTCTTCATTAAAGTTAGAATTATTACAAAATGAAAGTCTATAAGACTGGTTACAAAAGCGAGGAGGAAAAGGCCAAAGCTCTAAGAAGGATCTAATCCCTCAGACTTTGGACTACTGGACATCACCAAAGATTCCTTTAAACTAACTATCTCTTCCTCAAGTTCTTTCTTTCTTAGCAGACAATCCACATACATCATGTCGGCTCATCAATAATTATCTTCGGATCCTCTCAACTGCCTCCTCAAAACCACCGACTCAGCCTCCACATCCTTCATAGCTTGATGCTCGAATACCATCTAGATCTTCAACTATTGGAGTTTGGCCTTATTCTTCTCGTATGCAAATGAAAGACCGTGCCTACTGATTATCATGTAATTGCCTCCAAAGATGAGCCACCTCTTCGTTCGTCGATTTGAGCTCACTTTCAAGCCTACTCATTTTCTTCTTATAATCAATCCTACACTTATCATGCCTAGCTTCGGCATCATGAAGTTGCCTTTGGAGCTCGGAAAATTTTTTTGACCGGTCCCAATTGTATCTCAACTTATCAAAAGACCACGATGAACTCCCCTCCAACAATTGGATTGTCTCTTTCACTAAATCAAGTTCAACTTCGACAGAGCTGATCTTCGCGATCAACGCCCAGGACTTATCATTAGCGCTTTTCTTAAACTCCGCTAACTCCTTCTCAAAATTATCCTTCTTAATGCTGAAGCACATAGAATCCTTCATGTGTAATTTGTGGAGGTGAGTGACTTCAATCATCGCCTCCAAAGTATTTTTTCTGAATCTTCGGAGTTCGTCTTCTATCTTTTTCAGCTTTGTTTTTAGGTGATGAATTTCCCTCTTCAAACTCTTAATTATCGATTTTAAAAGAATTCCTTGAGGCAACGACTCGACATCGATGGGAGACTGCATCTAATATATGAAAGGAATTCTAAGCTATCTATAAAAAGAAGTCTTACTTTCATTGATAAAAGCTTTTTTCAAGTACAAAATGAAATAAAAAGAAAATACAATAACTAAAGCTTCCAACCTCAGAAGGAGAAACAGCAAGGGAACTCGGCGCTCCTACAGTAGCTGCGGACTTAGGAGCAAGTTTGACTAGTGGTTCAAAGGGTCCGGGCTCCTCAACAGTAGGTTTGAAAGGTTCTACGATCGCTCCTATAGGAGAAGGGTCGACTACAGCAGTGGATGGTTCAGCTTCTCCATCGACAGCCTCCTCTTCTTTCAAAAAACTCAGATCAAGCTTGGAAAATTTTTGGGCAACTCGACCCTCACAGAGCTCAAAAATTTTAATGAACACCTGCTGGCCAAACTTGACATTCAGGTTCCTCATTTTGGAAGAGGCCTTGAACTCTTCCATGGCTCGGATCATCGCCTATGAGATCGACTTCGCCATCCAAGCTTCCAATTTGGCAACTTTAATCTCAGCTTCTTTCTTCCTTTCCTCCTCCAGAGCTAGTGCAGCCTTAAGTCTAGTCGAGATGCACTCCTTCTTGAGAGCACCCTGGAGACTTTCGATTTCCGCCATCTTCTCCTCCACAAGATGCTCAACCTCGTCGACCTTTTCCTGAAGGTGACTAATCTTGTCTCGAAGATCCTCCTAGACCTTCTCTACCTCCACCTCCAGACGGTGTGCCCTCTTGATGTGGGTGAGCATTTGGTGACTCGACTGTAATAAATGATCGATGTTAAAGAAAAAAAAAGAAAAGAAAGAAGAATGAGAGAAGAGAGAAGAAGGAAAAAGCAGAAGACAAAAGAAGAAGTTAGGCAACGAAGCAATCACCTTGAGGAGGGTTCCAAGAGAACCCCAGACGAGCTACCATTCAAGGTCAGCCATGCAGTCCACCACCTCCAACATGGCAAATTTATCAATTAAAGCTTGGATGATCTTTGGGTCATCGAAAGGATCCTCTCCTCGTTCATCGCTGTCGTCATTCAGCTCACTAAAGTGAGCCTTATGGAGTGTCTTCACGATAGCTTTCTTTTTCTTCTTTCCTTCCCTCGTCTCTTCCTTAGCAGGAAGCTTCAGAGCTTGATCCCCACTGGAAGGGCCCAGGGGTGCAGAGGACATGGAATCCATATCAACAGTGCCGACCTCAATAGTTGGAAGAACCTTGGCACTAGTGGCAACCTCGAAAGCAACAGTAGTGATAGTGGGGGCCATGGAGCTTGAAGCATCGACCTTCGCCCTCTTCGAACTACCACCTGGCACTTTTTCTTTCCTCTTCTAGGCATAAAGCCCCTTTGTAAGCATCATGGCAGCTTTAGTATCCATTTTTGCAATAAAGAAGGAATCATAATCAATGACAGTACACAAATGTGAAATCGAGTAAATC
Organism: Cocos nucifera; assembly: GCA_006176705.1. NCBI lineage: Eukaryota > Viridiplantae > Streptophyta > Magnoliopsida > Arecales > Arecaceae > Cocos > Cocos nucifera. The sequence goes on from QRFJ01001644.1 coordinate 65,451, forward strand.
CAAAAGGTAAAAAATGTACGAGCAGGATCAAGGGGACTCAAACCTAGGTTAAACAAGGTCTGTTCTTTCAAAAGAACGGAAACAGCTCTATCTAAGCTAGGGGCTCGACGGACCGACTCCCTAATGTGACCTCAAGGAGGAAGATCTAATAGCAAGGTCGGATAGTGCACAAAAAAATACTTTTTCTTCCAGTTGTGAATGAAAGAAAGAGCACTTTTCAGTTACCCCTTCTTACTGAACTGGAGGAAGAAGTACCACCAGCCCTTCACAGAAGGATGGCACTTGAAAGTATAAAAGTTCCTAAAGAGTGAAACGGTCGGATGGACCTCAGCTAGACAACATAGGGAAAGGAATTCTATCACAAATCTAAAAGTATTTGGTGCTACGGAGGCAAGGGAGATGTTCAGAAATCAAAAAAGAGCAACTACAAAAGGAGAGAGCGGGAGTCGAAGTCCAGCAAGTAGAGTTTCTAAATATAGGCAGAATTAGCCAGCTGGAGGAGAACTCGCTCGGTCACTCGATGTGGGATGTTCAAGGTCGTACTCCTGAGGGATCCTGTACTGAATCCAAATTAGGAAAAGATCATTTAGGTTCAAGATGCAAGGAATGGTATCCGGCACAAAAGATTGATGAGACATGTCACCAGTACGAACTACTGTAACAAGAACGGGGTCAAGGAAGGTTGAATCAGATAAACTCCAGGAACTAGCAGATTGGAAAGTTTTGGAGGACATCTGGATCAAACTAAATTCAAGAGAAATCCTCAAAAATTAAGAGGCAAAGGATGCGGAAAATTCCTTAAGAAAAACTAAGAGAATAAGAAGCGAAGGATGCTAGAATAATTAAAAAAAAGGATGGCAAAACTGACCTAGGTCGATCGAGAAGGACAAAGAGGCAATGAGCATGATGAAGACCAGACAGAAGAACGCCCGAAATCAGGAAGGATGAAGGAAGAAACCAGAACTCTCGAGTGAAAGAAAGATGAATGCCAGAGCAGGAAGGAACCAGGACTCTCGAAGGAAAGGAAGATGAGAACCAGGAAAAGAAGAAGGACTTAAATACTAGAAAGTGGCCTGAAACCATCATGATTGCAGATCTTCCTCGGCCGTTCTTCATGCTATGTGTATCCCAAGCATCATGATAAAAGAATGGCAACAGGCAGTGCCTTTATGGCGTCATGTCTCGAGCAGCACTTCAACGAAAATTTTGAAAATTCAACTCTTTGAGTCGGATCGCATTAAAGGAACTCTGGCGCCAATATGGAAGATGACAAAATACCTTACTTTTTTTCAATAATCATAGAACCTAGGAAAGAACTTCGGCAGTTGCCATTTTATTTCCTTCCTTTGAATTTTGAACTCGAGAGTAGGGAGACTATTGTTGGGGATAAACTCTGCTCCCATCGATATTCGATCTAATGCTCAGTCAAGTATAATTTATAATCATAGAAGAGCTTCAATCGCCACTTCTCCGTCAGTCGAACTCCTTCCGAACTTCTCCATCAGTCGAACTTCTTTCAGACTTCTTCTTCAGCCGAACTCCTCCTAGACTTCTCTTTCAGTCGGACTTCTTTATCAGTCAAACTCCTTCCAGACTTCTTCAATAGAACTCCTCTCAGACTTTTTCTTCAGCCAGACTTCTCCATCAGTTAAACTTCTTTCAGACTTCTTCATCAGTCGAACTCCTCCTGGACTTCTCCTCTAGCCGAACTTCTCCTTCAGTCAAACTCCTTCTGGACTTCTCTTTCAACCAAACTTCTCCATCAGTCGGACTCCTTCTGGACTTTTCCATCAGTCAAACTTCTTTCAAACTTTTCTTGCAGTCGAACGTCTCTATCAGTCATTCAGATTTCTCCAGTGGATTACTTCTAGATTTCAACTAGCATTCCTCCCGAATGATCTCCTCTAGTCATATTCCCTCTAGAGGAGTCTGAACTCCTCTGAAATTGATATATGTCAAAGCTCTTCACCAACCAAAGCCTGCTTCCTCCAAACTTCAACTATTAAATCTCAACGAATGGGCACATCATGATAATGAACACTACTCTCCATAACAAACTCCACGTGGCCCTGAGCAGCCCACTATCCGATGGTTACGGCTGTCACTTTCAATTTTATTACAGGCTCCATCTATAAAAGGGATCCTCCATATATGTTTTCTCTAAGCTCTCTTCTCGTTCCCAAAACTCTACTAAATTCTTTTCTGAGTACTCCATTTCTATTGGTCAGAAGACCTAACTTGATCGTCGAAGGATCCTACCGGAGCCACCACCACCAACTTCGGATGAAACTTTATTTTGCAGATCACCGACGGTGACCTCTTCTTCCTCAAATCCAACTCAATCCGACATTAACCAGATTCTACACCAATAATTACTTTTGCTAACTAATTTTGAAAAAAGTTTTGAAATATGTTCATGAAACCTTAGATCTTTTTCTTCAATTGGTATCAGAGCCTAAGTTTCCTATGACATAATTTTTATTAATATTTAGATTATTTATTTATATTAGATCTAAATTATAATCTATTATTTAAATTTAAAATTAAATTATAGATTGCACGAATTGATTTATAAGATTGTCTTGCTGTAAGGTTTATCCCTTACAGTGTAAAGGTTGTCCTAGTTCGTGCAGATCTAAAGTTAATCATAAATTTGTTAGATATGATCTAGATTAATTTATAATTTATTAGATTTAAAATTATTTAATTTTAAAATAAATATTTTAGATTGTATGGATTAATCTTATAAGATTGTCCTGCTGTAAGGTTTATCTCTTACAATGAAAAGGTTATCCTAGTACGTACTGATCTAAAATTCTAATCATAAAATTTTAGATTAGATCTAAAAAATTTTATGATTTAATTAAAAAAATTTTAATTTAATTTTTATCATCATAAATATGTTAAATTTGATCTAAGATGATTTATGATTGATTAAAATTAAAATAATTTTAATTTAAATTATATAAATATATTTAGATTTGATCTAAAGTAGATTCATGCTTATATTATTTGCATATTGATTATGAATCAAACATACAACTGGTTGGTAGAATTATGTTGTAAAAATATTTTATAAATATAAAAATTATTTTTAAAATACTGAACCCCAACCCTCTGCCCAAAATTTAATTAAGAATTAAGAGTTGTTTGATTAGGATCTAGGATTGTAAATTGAAGATCCTAAGATATAAATCATAATATTTGGGTTAACGGGTTAGTAAAAATTAGGTTCATTAATTGGGTTGGACCTAAGGTTAGATTAAAGAATAGACTTAATTAGAGAATTGATTAAATCTAATCAATAGTTATCTTAGATTAGATCAAAGATTCTCTAGATCAATTACAATAGTTATAGTTGGTCAAGTCTATATCTTTAACGAGAACCAAAATGGACATGATTCTTGGCTATGCGGTCTAACCTGAGCTGTTAGGTAGATCTAATTGAAACTAATTAACCAGTTAGTATCTAAGGTAAGTCTGATAATCCAGATCGTTGATCTTTAATTGGCAGCCTATTTACCTGGCCATGTCTGATGGTGTCTCAGGCAAGCTTTGGCAGACCCTCCCACCAATCTCACTTACATGGCCTTCTTGGTGAAATTCTATTTTGATGAGATCACTTGATAATTCGAGTTGACCCATGTCAGCTAGGTAAATCAGTGTGTCTGATTTAGGTGCTCCTAGACTAGCCTATCAATGATCTTCCTTAATCTGATTTGGTGAAGTCAATGGAAGGATCATGATTAGCTAGTTCATTTGACTCTCTTCTCTAAATCAAATTAACCAAATTCTCTAAAATTATTAGATCCTTAAAAATAAAATAGTTATGATGATAACTAGATCATGGCCTCCCATTAAGTGAGTGATAATGGGTCCATTAGTTGGATAATCATATGAGGCCTTTGGGCCTAGTGCTTATTGGCTAATAAAATTATTATTTATAATATAATTTCTCGATCGTGTCTCTCTAAATGATGGTTAGGTTGACAAACCAAAGCTGGACTTAATTATTCATTAGTTAGATCGACCAAATATGGACATGTTAATGATTGGATCTAATCGAACCTTTTCAGTGGAGGCCAAAGCCTACTGATTAGGGACTGGAGCAAAATTAAATTACTAAAAATTATTTAGATAAATAATTGGTTATGAATCTATCCTTAGATGTACATAGGTTGATCAACCAAAGTTGGGCTTGTGTGCAATCTATGTGGATTCTAGTACCTACTAAGTGAAGAAAATCGATCTAGGATTTCAAGGTTAGATTTTGAAACTTTTTAAATCTACGCAACAAAAAAGATAAATTAATCATATTAATTTATAAATATATAAGATAACCTTTAGATCTAGGATCCTATTACATGATTTAAGCATGGTATTAAATCAGAAATTAAAAGATGAGAAAAAATTCATGTTGATCATATCAACAAGAAAATTACACTAGATCAGATCTAGGTATGAAATAAGGAGATCATATCACCCTTATCTTTGCAAGTCGAGTTCTTTAACTCACTGATTCAGGGCTGAGGTTGATGCTCTAAGCAGTACATGTATCTGGCCTATACAGGATGTCCACATGAGTCCTTGATCGCTGATCAGAAGTTCGATGCCCAAAAATCAACACAGTATGCTAGTACTATGCCGATCCTTTTCGATGGTTGATCTGGATCTTCCTCCTTCAAAACTTGGACTCTTCAATTTTTAGAAATTGAGGAAGAAGACATATGAAGCTGAGACTCCTCTCAAAAACTCATGAATAGTGGAGGAAAAGGTAAAAGAAAATAACCCTAGAAGAAGGACCCTTCTTCTTCTTTGTTTCTCTCACCTAGATACTTGGAATTGTGTCTTCTCAAAACCCAACGCCCAAGGACTTTTCTCTAAAAACTTTTCCATGCCTAATAGCCCTCTCTTAGATGAATAATCTTTGAAAAATTCAGGCCAAGAATCCCCTTATTTATAGAGATATGGAACAATTCTTGTCTAGGTCAAATACCTAGTAAGGAATGTCAAATTAAGGCAAGACTAGTGGCATCCAACTCTTGAATGCCCTATCATTCTTTCCAACTGTGGACCACCAGAAATGGGCAGAAAAAAACTCTCATAAAAGCCACAAAAGTCTCAGAAAAAATCTAGGTGGGTTGGCAACACAAAAGGATAGTTGTTTTGATTGCAACAAACTCTATCAAATAGAGTTTAAATTCAAAATAACTAGCCTTATTTGATTTGGTCTACAACTAACTACCTAGTAAGAGAGAAGGAGAGCAAGGTGGTGCACATGAAGGCCTAGGAGTGAGGAGTTTTCACACAAAACTCCAAGGGATAGTGGCATGGGCATTGGGAATTAGGGTGGTGCAAGGAAAGACAAGTCCTAGTCACACTAGGACTTCCAATTTGACTTGGTCTAACTTGATCTTTGAACCAAATTAAATCAGAATTAATTTAATCTAATTAGAATAGATCTTAGTCCAACTAAGATCCTAATTAAATTAGATTAAATTTAATTTAATTTTAATTTAATTTTTAATTAAATTAAAGATTGGGATCATACAAGTCCTAATTGAACTAGGACTAGTTCTTTCTTTCAATTGGCTCATCCAATAAACTAATTGAACTTGATCCAATCAAGTCCAAACCAATTCCAATTAAATTATATTTAATTAGAATTAATCTCAGCCCTCTAGCTTAATCAAATTAAGCTAATTAGCAATCTAATTGCTAATCAATTCTCCTGCAATACTTGCACTAGGTTAAACATCAATCATATTGATTGTTTAACTCTAGAATAATTTTTAATCATCAATCAACCATCCAATCAAATTGAGAACTCTTATGTGTGTGATCTCATAGGTTCAAATCTAAGCTGAAAGTATAGAAATAAATTTTTGTACCAATCGGAGTGACCATCTAGCAATGGTATTCGACGGTCACATAGGTCAAATGTGTAGAACAACATTATTAGAACCCATATGGATATAATTTCTATATAATTCATCTTCTTGACCAAAATGCTCATAGGACACCTTAAAGTTTAACAGTCAATCCTGATTAGGTCATCCATATTGTATCTCAAAATACCAAATCCATCTTATGGATTATCCTGGCCAAGATTTTTTCTATATTGAAATACAATGATGCATTCTTCTCAAACTCTTGGAGTGGTCAATCTTATCTTGATCACTCACTGAGTTTGCAAGTACTTGATGTAGGATGCAGTGCAAGGTTAACAGTGCTACTTTCGAAAACTTTTTCAAAAATAGCTAAAATACACTAAAAAATTAATTAATCTAATTAATTAATTATTGATCATATTAGAAAATAAATTCTATACTAAGGATCCAAACATGACATAAATGCATATATATCAGATCTAAAAAATTAAAATAGTGCAGTAAACTATTTACTACATCTAAGTATTCTGAATACAATATCTTGTGCGGATAGTTGATCGCCATGAATTGATCATCGTTAAGGAGGTCCACTGGTCATGATGCAGCCACACAGATGTCTAACCTCCATGAATCATCCACACAAGGCTCCTAGTCCTGATCGGCTCCTTGCGAGTGCTAGCTCGACATCGGAACCCTTTAGAGGCTGTTTTGATTGAATGACTTCGATCCTCATCTACAGGCTTCACGGATGCTCCAAGTTGTTGATAGACAAAGTAGAGAGGTAGAGGAGGCTCTCCCTAAAATATGGTGGGCTCAAGATACTTGTAGCTCATCTAAACAATTTCTGAATCCCAGGTTCTAAAACCCTATGTCAAATGCACCCTAAAATCCTGCGCTAGCCTTTCTCTCATTTTTCTCCTCATGGGATTTTTCTTTTTTTAAACTTTTTCTCACATAGAAGGATACTCATGGAAGTCTTTTCTCTATTCTTAGATCAATTTTTTTCACATCCCAAAATTCCTTCTATTTATTTTGTGCCGAAACATGCAGAGTATGCATGAGAGGATAAGAAGGGGTTGGTTGTCAATTTGAATTCAAACTTGGTTTGAATTCAAATGCCAACCAATTTGTTTCAAACCATAAGTGGCATGAGAAGGGAAGGCATGGAATATTTTGTGCATAGAGAGCATTCATGAGAAACACTTTCTCATGAAGAAATGTGGGCGCACAAGAAGTGATGTGGTGCATGGGTGGTTAGCCTTTAAAATTCAAACTCCTTTGAATTTTTGAATGAAACCAACCATCCCTATCAATTTGGAATGTGGGATACCTCGACGTGAGACCTCTAATCAGAATGGAAAACTTTATGAGAGAATAAAATTGAATTCAAATGGGGCGTGGGGCATATGTGGTGCATGGGAAGAGAAGACTAGTCAAACTAGTCTTTGAATTTAAACTTCAACCACTTGAACCAACCCAATCAAAATTGGTTAGGCCCAATTAGATAAAATTAAATTCAAAAGAATTAGTTTTAATTAGGATCAATTAAATCTTGATAAAATCAAGAATTGATCAAGTTCAACCTCTGATCAAATCAGGGTTCGAACCTCCTCGGCGATTAGGTCAACTCATGACCTAATCTGGTCCAACCCAACTGAACCCAATTCAATTAGACTTGAAATAAAAATCATAACTCAATCAAATTGAGTTAATAGTGATCAAATCATTAATAAAATCTCTCATAAATCTAGAGTTTAAATCTAGTGGATGTCCGGATAATAGAGTCGCATCAAAATAAAACTCTTGATCGAAGAGTCCCAAACCAGTGGGACTCTTGATCCTGGTGTTCGAAATAAGTGGAACTCATAATTGTAGAGTCCCAACTCTCAATCACAAAGTCTCAGACATGTAGGACTTAGAGTTCCAGAGCTGTGGGACTTTTGGTCGAAGAGTCTCAATCCAGTGGGACTCTTGACCACAGACTCCCAGACATTGAGACTCAGTATTCCAATCCAGTAGGACTCCAGGTCGAAGAGTCTCAGTCTAGTAGGACTCTTGATCATAAAGTCCCAATCGAGTAGGACTCTTCACCAGCCATCAGATCAGGTAGGAACCTCTAGTATGTGTGACTCCGCAGGTCCGAACCTAAGCCGATAGCATAGAAACCAATTTCTGTACTAATCAAAGTGACCATCTAGCAATGGTACCCGACGTCCGAATAAGTCGAATAGTCACAATCACAACAATTAGAACCTATGCGAATATGGTTACCATATAATTCATCCCTATGACCTCTATGTAATAGATGATTCAGGATTAGACTGTCAATCCTAGAAAATACATCCATGTCATGTCTCAAAGAAATTAGTCTCGTGACTCCTCATTAAGACTACCCTAGCCAAGATTTTGCTAAATTGAAACATAACTGAACATAGCTCCTAAAACTAGGAGTGGTTAATCCCATCTTGATACACGCACTGACTCCTCAAGTACTTGACTGTGCCCAAAAATCTTTCATCACTGTATGAAAAATTTAGGTAGTCCAGTACCAAAGCACAGTGAGTTGCTTGAAAGTTACCATGGTGATCAGGTCGGAGGGATACTTATACCCATATTCCATTGGAGCTAATCTTGACAGAAAAAAAGCTCTGGAGTTGGTCATGTTCAGTGCAGATATACCCATACATCTTACTTGCATGCCATACCAGTATCTCAATACTTCTTAGTTATGAGGACAATCAATCTATATGACACACAACGACCTATACTCGATAAACGTTATCATCTTAAGTAACAACGTATCATTTGATCATGAACTATTTAAGGACTAAATGATAAATCCTTCTTTATCGAATCTAGATAGTCCTAAGGACTTCATTACAACACAAGAGTTCATTAGAAGATAACAGAATTTATGATGAAAAATACCAAAATAACTTTTATTAATTTATAATTCATATACAATTATAAATATATAGCCCAACTGTTAACAGACTGATGATTGGCTTTGGGACATATTTCCAATAATCTCCCACGTGGACTAAAGCTAATCGGTGCAGTATCTAATACCTATCTTCGACTTGAAGTCATTGAACTCCTTAACCACAATAGCTTTAGTGAATGGGTCGGCCATGTTTTTCTTTCCATCGATCTTCTGAAGGTCGACGTCACCTCGATCCCTAATCTCTTAGATAAGATGGTAGCAATGTAGAATATGCTTCATCCGCTGGTGTGCCTTTGGTTCCTTCGCCTAAGCAATAGCTCCAGAGCTGTCGCAATAGAGTAGAACTGGACCATCAAGGAAGGTTGCTACTTCAAACTCGATGATGAATTTTCTCAGCCACATCATTTTTTTGGCAACATCTAATGCAGTGACATACTCCACCTCGCAAACTGAATCGACCGTAGTGTGCTGGTTGAAACTCTTCCAGCAGATGGCCCCATCATTAAGGATGAATGTATATCCCGACACACTCTTGCTATCATCATGATCAGACTAAAAATTAAAGTCTGTGAATCCCATAAGTTTCAAGTCCAATTCACCATATACAAGCCACTGGTCCTTACTATTTTTTAAATACTTTAGGATGGTTTTAACAACCTTCTAGTGATTCTCTCCTAGATCAGATTGGTATCTACTCACTACCCCTAGTGAGTATGCCACATCTGATCATGTACATATCATGGTGTACATGATAGAACCCACTACTGAAGTATATGGTATTCTACTCATATGCTCTCTTTCTAGAGGTGTTGTCGGACAATCCCTCTTTGAAAGAGAAATTTCATGGCCTATCGATAGATAGCCTTTCTTAGAATTCTCCATGCTGAACCATTTCAGCACAATGTCAATGTACGTAGACTGGGACAATCCAAGCAATCTTTTAGATCTATCTCTATAGATCTTCATTCCTAGAATGTAGGAAGCTTCTCCTAGATCATTCATGGAGAACTGTGATGACAATCAAATCTTTATTTCTTGTAATGCAGGGAATACTATTGCTGGATCATTAGCCCACTTATATATGCAGGGCTTCTCTTCGTTCTTAACGAATTCATATATTTTAATTATTCTATCAAATCATAGGTTCCAGCTTCGAGATGCCTGCTTTAGTCCATAAATGGATCTTTGAAGTCTACACACCTTAGACTCATCTATAGATGTAAATCCTTCAAGTTGTATTATATACACATTTTCATCTAGCTCTCCATTTAAAAAAGCCATTTTCACATCCATCTTTCAGATTTTGATATTTTAGATGGGCAGCGATCGCAAGCATAATCTGAATGAACTTGAGCATTGCCACTGGAGAGAACGTCTTATCATAGTCAATACCATAATGTTGATGATACCTCTTAGCAATCAGATGGGTTTTATAGATCTCCACCTTTTCGTCTATGCCTCTTTTTCTTTTGAAGACCCATTTACACCCAATGGGTTTAACCCCTTTGGATGGGTCAACCAATGTCCACACATCGTTGACCTTCATTGACTCCATTTCAGATTTCATAATCTCAAGCCATCTCTTAGAATTAGGTCTCTGTATAGCATCCATGTAGGTGATCGGATCCTCATCATTCTCATCGAGTTTGATGGAATCACCATCCCGGACCAATAAATCATAGTATCTATTCGGTTGATGCGGTACTCTATCGGATCGCCTTAATGGTGCAAGTACATTGGGCTTCGAATTTGATCTAATTGAATTCAGTTCTGGTTCAGCTATAGGTGTTCATTTTTTTACCTGTTGAACTTCCTCAAGTTCAACCTTAAAGGCAACAGTTCTTTCACCAAGAAACTCTATTTTCAAAAAGATTGCCTTAAGACTGACGAACACATTTTGTTCTTCAACAAGATAGAAGTAATATCCTTTGGTTTTTATTGGGTAACCTATAAAACTATACTTATCAGACTTAGGTCCAAGCTTGTCTGTTATCAAATGTTTAACATAAGTCGGACACCCCCAAACCCTAAGGTGTGAGAGCACTGACTTATGCCTTGTCCATATCTTATATGCTGTTTTATTAACAGATTTACTCAAAATCGTATCTAGAATGTGACAAGCTAACTCAAGCGCATATTTCCATTGGAAGATCGACAAACTAGCAAACCCCATCATGGATCGAACCATGTCCAATAAGGTTCGATTTCTTCTTTCAAACACACCATTATGTTGTGGTGTTCCAGGAGGGGTCCATTAGGAGAGAATCCTATTCTCTTCAAGATATATTAGAAACTCATTGAAAAGGTACTCACCCCATCGGTCAGACTGAAGAGTTTTAATACACTTCTCAATTTGCTTCTCTATCTCATTTTGGAATAGTTTGAACATTTCAAATGACTCCAACTTATGCATCATTAAATAGATGTACCCATACCTAGATAGGTCATCTGTGAAGGTTATGAAGTAGAAGTATCCACCTCTGGCACTTGAGTTCATGGGTCTACATACATCCGAATGTACTAAACTCAGGAGTTCAATGGCTCGTTCACCTTTTTCAATAAAAGATGACTTGGTCATCTTACCAAGAAGATAGGACTCACAAGTCAGAAGTAATTCACAATCACTAACCCTAAGAATTCCTTCTTGAGGTAATCTATTAATTCTATTCTTGTTAATATGACCTAGCCTACAGTGCTAAAGGTAGACTTTAGATACATCATTAATTCTAGGGCATTTACTAGAGGATTGAACCACATTAATAGGTATAGAAAGTAAATAAATTATGTTATTCAATTATCCAATAAAAATTATAATACTATTCAAAATGATATTATAAAATTTTTTTTTATTGATATTTCAAAATCATTCATGGCCAAAAGATCTACAGAAATGATAGTCAATAAGAAAGTTGGACAAAAATAACATTCATTAAGAATAACTTTATCTAAATTGATTACAAGGTTCATTATTCCTAAAGCTAGAATTAAAACTTGTCTTCCATCTCCAACGTTCAAGAACCTCTCACCTTGATCAAATCTTCTATTGACCTGCAAGCCCTACATAGAATTACAAATATGATAAGGGCTTCCAGTATCTAATACCCAGACAATAGAATCAAATAAGAAAAAATTATAAGATGTTATCATATAATTACCTTATCCAGCAATTGCTTGCTTCTTCCTCGGCCTGTTCGGATCCAGGGAGGCAATGTACAGAGGATAGTTTCTCTTTCGGTGCCCCTGCTTCTTGCAGAAGAAGCACTATGCCTAGCTCTGGTCGGGCTTGCGCTTCCTGGTCCGACCCTATGTAGTCATTCCGGTATTGGGTTGTACCTTCTTGTTCTTCTTCTTCTTGTTCTTCTTTCCTTTCTTAAAAGATCGACGATCAGAAGAAGACCTTCCCACTACATTCACCATCTCCTTGTGAAGTTGGTGATCCTTCTCAAAGTTCTACAGCAACCCTAACAAGCTATGGTAGTTGACTGCAGGCTTTATCATTTTAAAATAAGTTAGGAAGGGGAGGAAGGACTTGGGCAAGGAATTAAAGATCGCATCCTTACCGAGCTGCTCGTGCAAGGAAAAACCAGCTTGCTAAGGCGCTCAATCATCTCGATCATGTACAATGCATGATCGATGACTAAGGCCCCATCCCTCATCCAAGCGTTGAAAATAGCACAACTTGTTTTGTGCCTTTCAACATCGTCAGGCATGCCAAAAGAGTCGTTCAACATTTGAAGCATCTCTTGTGGCTGGGCATTTTCAAACCGATGTCTGAACTCGACATTCATTGCCGTCAGTATTATACACTGAATGATAGTGCGGTCATTGAGCGACTTCTGATAAATATCTCGGACCACTCCTCTAGCATTCAGAGCTGGCTCCTTAGGTGCTGGATCTATTATGACATAAAGAATTCGCTCATGCTTCAGGATGATTTTCAACTTATGATACCAGCTATCATAATTGGATCCCATTAATTTATCATTATCTAACAATGATCGAAGTGATAGGTTAGTGGCCATTTCTGCATAAAAAGAAAAATCAAATCTAATTAGTATATGAATCAATTATCCTAAAAAATTTAGACTTTAGTCTAAAGATTCTTCCACTATTTTATATGAATTGATAGCCTCTACCTCCAATTCGAGAAATTACTTTAATTCCTTAGTGGATACTAGAATCCACACAGACTACACACGAGTCTAACTTTGGTTGGTCAACCTATGTGCACCTATGGATATGTTTAAAACTAATTATTTCTCTAAATAATTTTTAGTAATATGAATTTTGCCCTGGAGACCTAATCAGTAGGCTTTGGCCTCCACTAGAAAGGTCCAGTGAGGTCCAACCATTAACATGACTACATTTGCTCTTATCTTACCAATAAATAATCAGGCCCGATTTTAGCCGACCAACCTAACTACCATTAGAAAGACTTAACCAAATCATCATTTTATGAATGATAATTCATTAATCAATAAGCACCAGGCCTTTGGGCCTCCAGTGATTATTAAATTAATGAACCCATTATCACTCAACTTAATGGGAGGCTATGATATAGTTATCTATATAACTATTTTATTTTTAAGAACCTAATAATTTTAGAGGATTTAGTTAACTTATATAAGAAAAATGAGCCAATTTTAATTCTTCCACTGACTTCACCAAGTCAGATAAAAAAGGATCTAATCTAAGCTGGCATTAAAAGCACCTAAATCAGTCAGACTTATTTACCTAGTTGACATGGGTGACCTCGAATCACCAAGTGATCTAATCAAAACCTAACTCACTAGGATGGCCAGGTAAGTGAGATCAGTAGAAGGGATGTGCCATTAACTCATCAAAGACTGAATTAGTGCGAGTAGCTTCCAATTAAAAACCACTGATCAAACTGCCAGACTTACCTTAGACAGCATTCTATTTATTAGTTTCAATTTTACCATCCTAGCAATTATAATTTCGACCGCGTAGCCATGAATCAAGTTCATTTAGTCCTCGTTAAAGGCATGGACTTGACCAACTACAACTATTGTAATTGAGTCTATAGAGTCTATGACCTAATCTAAATTAACATTTAATTAGATTCGATCAATTACTCTAATTTAGTCCATTCTTTAACTAACCTTAGATCTAACATAATTAATAGACCTAATTCAACTAACCTAATAATCCACATTTTATGATTAATGACTTAGGATCTTTAATTCATAATTCTAGATCCTAATTCATTTTACTTAATTCTCAATTAAGTTTTTGGGCTGAGGGTAGGATTTGGCATTTTGAAAATATTTTTTAAATTTTGAAAGAATCTTTATAACTTAGTATTATTCACCAATTGAGTCGACTCACTTTAAAATTGAATCGGCTCAATTCACAAATAACACTAGTTATAGGATTTAATCTGAAACTATGTACACTACATAATACTAAATCATGAATCAAACTTTAGATCCTATCTAAATATGCATTCATGATCAAAAATTAGATTAAAGCTTAATTTAATTAGATCATAAAAATATTAGATTAGATCTTAGATTTTATGATTAACTATTTAGATCAGCAACATACCAGGACAATCTTTTCACTATAGGAGGTAAACCTTATAGCAGGACAACCTTGAGTCCATGCAATCATGAATTTAATTTTTAGATCTAATTAATCAGATTATTAGATTAATATTTAGATCAAATCTAAATTATCAATCTAAACATGCAAGCATATCATATTTAGCGAATCTTGCTCTGATACCATTTGTAGGATGCAGCACAGGGTTAACAGTGCTACTTTCAAAAACTTTTTCAAAAATAGCTAAAAATAGTGCAATATTAATTAATCTAATTAATTGATTACTGATCTTGTTAAAAAATAAATTCTGTACTAAGAATCTAAATATGACATAAATGCATACATATCAAATCTGAAAAATTAAAATAGCGTAGTAAACTATTTACTACATCTAAGTGTTCTGAACACTATACCTTGCATGGGTAGTCGATCGCTGTGATTTGATCATCATCGAGGAGGTTCACTAGTCATGATATAGCCACACAGATATCTGACCTTCATGGATCATCCACACGAGGCTCTTGGTCCTGATCGGCTACCTGCGAGTGCTAGCTTAACATCAAAACCCTTCAAAGGCTGTTTTGATCGAATGACTTCGATCCTCATCTACAGACTTCATGGATGCTCCAAGTCACTGGTAGATAAAGTAGTGAGGTAGAGAAGGCTCTCCTTAAAATTTGTTGGGCTCACGATGCTCGTAGCTCACCTAAATAATTCTCGAATCCCAGGTTCTAAAACCCTAGGTCAAATGCACCCTAAAACCCTAGTTTTTCTCCTCATGGGATTTTTCTTTTTTTTTTCTTTAACTTTTTATCATGTAGAAGGAGACTCATGGAAGTCTTCTCTCTATTCTTAGATCAGTTTTTTTCACATCCCAAAATTCCTTCTATTTATTTTGTGCTAAAATGTGGAATGTACGCATGAGAGGATAAGAAGGGGTCGGTTGTCAATTTGAATTCAAACTTGTTTTGAATTCAAATGCCAATCAATTTGTTTCAAACAATAAGTGGCATGAGAAGGGAAGGTGTGGAATATTTTGTGCGTGGAGAGCATTTACGAGAAACACTTTCTCGTGAAGAAATGTTGGAGCACAAGGAGTGATGTGGCACATGGGTGGTTAGCCTTTAAAATTCAAACTCCTTTGAATTTTTGAATGAAACCAACCATCCCTATCAATTTGGAACATGGGAGACCTAGGTGTGAGACCTCTAATCAGTGTGGAAAACTTTATGAGAGAATAAAATTGAATTCAAATGGGGCGTGGGGCATATGTGTGGTGCATGGGAAGAGAAGACTAGTCAAACTAGTCTTTGAATTTAAACTTCAACTAATTGAACCAACCCAATAAAAATTGGTTAGTCCCAATTAGATCAAATTAAACCCAACATAATTAGGCTTAATTAAATTTTAATAAAATCAAAAATTGATCAATCCCAACCTTTGATCAAATCAGGGTTCGAACCTCCTTGGTGACTAGGTCAACTCATGACCTAATCTGGTCAAACCCAACTGAACCAAATTCAATTGAACTTGAAATAAAAATCATAACTCAATTAAATTAAGTTAATTAGTGATCAAATCACTAATAAAATCTCTCATAAATCTAGAGTCTAAATCCAGTGGGTGTCTGGACAATAGAGTCCCATCAAAATAAAACTCTTGATCAAAGAGTCCCAAACCAGTGGGACTCTTGATCTCGATGTTCGAAATAAGTGGAACTCATGATTGTAGAGTTTCAACTCTCAATCATAGAGTCTCAGATATGTAGAACTCAGAGTTTTAGAGCTGTGGGACTCTTGATCGAAGAGTTTCAATCCAGTGGGACTCTTGACCATGGACTTCCGACATTGAAACTCAGTGTTCCAACCCAATAGGACTCCCAATCAAAGACTCCCAGTCCAATGGGACTCTTGATCATAGAGTCCAAATCGAGTGAAACTCTTCACCAGCCATCAGATCTGGTAGGAACCTCTAGTGTGTGTGACTCTGTAGGTCCGAACCTAAGTCGGTAGCATAAAAATCAATTTTTGTACTAATCGAAGTAACCATCTAGTAATGGTATCCGACGTCTGGATAAATTGAATAGTTGCAATCGCAACAATCAGAACCTATGCAAATATGGTTATCGTATAATTCATCCCTATGACCTCTATGTAATAGATGATTTAGGGTTAGATTGTCAATCTTAGAAAATACATCCATGTCATGTCTCAAAGTAATTAGTCCCATGACTCCTCACTAAGACTACCCTGGCCAAGATTTTGCTAAATTAAAATATAATTGAACATAGCTCTTGAAACTAGGTGTGGTCAATCTCATCTTGATATATGTACTGACTCCTCAAGTACTTTACTATGCCCAAAAAACTTCCATCACTGTATAAAAAATTTTGATAGTCCAACACTAAAGTACAGTGAGTTGCTTGAAAGTCACCATGGTGATCTTAAGTCAGAGGGACACTTATACCCATATTCCATTGGAGCTAATCTTGATAGAAGAAAAGCTCTGAAGTTGGTCACATTCAGTGCAAATATACCCATACATCTTATTTGCATGCCATACTAGTGTCTCAACACTCCTTGTTATGAGGATAACCAATCTATATGGCATACAACAACCTATACTCGATAAACATTATCGTCTTGAGTAACAACGTATCATTTGGTTATGAACTATTTAAGGACTAAACGATAAATCCTTCTTTATCGAATCTAGATAGTACTAAGGACTTCATCACAACATAGGAGTTCATTAGAAGATAATAAAATTTATGATAAAAAATGCCAAAATAACTTTTATTAATTTATAATTCATATATAATTATAAATGTATAGCCCAATCACCAATAGGCTGACGATTGGCTTTGGGACACATTCCCAACACTTGACTATGCCTAGAAATCTTTCATTACTAAATTAAAAATTCAATTAGTCTAGTACCAAAGCACAATGAATTGCTTGCAAGCCACTATGGTGATCTCAGATCTAAGGGACACTTATACCTATATTCTATCGGAGCAATTCTCGATAGTAGAATGCTCTAGAGTTGGTCATGTTCAATGATAATGTATTCTTACATCTCACTTGTATACCATACCAGTATCTCCACACTCCTTGGATAAGAGGACAACAAACCTATATGGCATATAATGACCTATGCTCGATAAATGCTGTCATCCTAATTAACAGTGTAGCATTTGGTTGTGAACTGTTTAAGGACTAATTGATAAATCCTCTCTTTATCGAAACTAAATAGTTCTAAGGACTTCATCACAACAATGGAGTTCATTAGAAGATGTAAACTTTATGATGAAAATGCCAAAAAAAATATTTTATTCGTTAATAAATTAATTATAATTATAAAGTAGCTCAATCATCAATAGGCTGATGATTGATTTTAGGACATATTTTTCAACAACTTCTACTTATCCTAAAGCTACTCGGCAAAGTATCTAATACCCATCTTCGACTTATGGTCATCAAACTTCTTTATTGCTAGGGCTTTAGTAAAAGGGTCGGTCAGGTTCTTCTTTCCATCAATCTTCTGAAGGTCGACGTCATCTCGATCCATTATCTTTCGAATCAGGTGGTAGCAGTGCCGTATGTTCTTTGTCCACTGGTGTGCTTTCAGTTCCTTTGCCTGAGCAATGGCATCGGTGCTATCAAAGTAGAGTAGGACCAATCCATCAAGGAAGGATGCTACTCCGAGCTTGGTGATGAATTTTCTCAACCACACAGCTTTCTTCATGGCATCTGATGTTGTGATGTACGTTGCTTCACAAACAAAGTCTGCCATAGTATGTTGCTTGGAACTCTTCCAGCAGATGGCTCCACCATTTAGGATAAAGATGTAATCCGACATGCTTCTACTGTCATCATGGTTAGATTGAAAGCTGGAGTCAGTAAATCTCACAAGTTTTAGATCTGACTTACCATAAATCAACCATTGGTCCTTAGTATTTCTCAAATACTTAAGGATGGCTTTCAACACTTTCCAGTGGTTCTCCTCTGGATTAGATTGGTATCTACTCACTACTTCTAGTAAGTATGCCATATCTGATCTCGTAAATATCATGGCGTACATGATAGATCCTACTGTCGAAGCATATGAAACTCTACCATACGCTCTCTCTCTCTTCAGGAGTTATCGGATAATCCTTCTTAGAGAGAAAAATTTTATGGCCTATCAAAAGATAGCCCTTTTTGAAATTCTCCATGCTAAATCTCTTCAGCACAGTTTCTATGTACGTAGACTAGGATAACCCAAGCATCCTCTTAGATGTATCCCTATAGATCTTCATTCCTAGAATGTAGGATGCTTCACCCAAGTTTTTTATGAAGAATTGAGATGACAACTAAACTTTTATTTCTTACAATGCGGGAATGTCATTCCTAATTAAGAGAATGTCATCCACGTACAAGAAAAAAAATATCACTACCAGACCATTTATCCATTTGTAAATATAGGATTATTCTCCATTCTTAATGAAGCCATACGTTTTGATCATCTTATCAAAATGCATGTTCCAACTCTAAGATGCTTGGTTCAACCATCAATAGATCTCTGAAGCTTACACACCTTGAACTCATCAGTAGATGTGAATCCTTCAGATTGTATCATATACACCTCTTCGATTAGTTTTTCATTTAGGAAAGTTGTCTTTACATCCATCTATCAGATTAATAATCCAGATGGACAGCTATTGCAAGCATCATTGGTATAGAGGAGAACATCTCATCATAGTCAATACCATAACATTGACGATATCCCTTGACAATCAAATGGGCTTTATAGATCTCCATCTTCTCGTCAATGCCTCTCTTCCTTTTGAAGATCTATTTACATCCATGGATTTAACTCCTTTGAGTGGATCAATCAATATCCACACATTGTTGACCTTCATGAACTCCATCTCAAATTTTATGGCCTCAAGCCATTTTTCGAAATCAAGCCTCTACATTGCATCCATATAAGTGATCGGATCCTCATCATTCTCATCAAGTTTGATGGGATCACCATCCCAGACCAAGAAACTATAGTATCTATCTAGCTAACATGGTACACACCGGATCATCTTAATAGTGTAGGTACATTAGACTCCGATTTGATCTAATCAAATCCGATTCAAGTTTAGCTACTAGTGTCGATCTTTTTACTTGTTGAACTACGTCAAGTTCAACCTTAGAGGCAACAGTCCCTTTACCAAGGAACTCTTTTTCTAAAAAAATTATCTTAAGGCTGATGAATATCTTTGGTTCATCAGCATGGTAGAAGATATGTCCTTTGGTCTCTTTTAGGTATCCTATGAATGTGCACTTATCAGACCTAGATTCAAATTTATCTATGATTAATCATTTCACATAAGTCGGGCACCCCCAGATCCTATGGTGTGAGAGTTCTGGTTTACGCCCAGTCCATATCTCATATGGAGTTTTAATTACAGACTTACTTGGAATCCTATTTAACAGACAGCAAGCTAATTCAAGTGCATGATAAGAACACGATGTTGCCGTTAAGACATCATGTTTATCAGTTTAATTTAATTTCTTAAAATAATTAAAAATAGATAGAAAATAGTGAGTCAGGTTAAATCCATAGAGAAGGCAGTATTTTAGTTTTAAAATCTTTAATTTTTATAAAAAAAAAAATTTCAGAATTAATTTAAAATAAAAAAATAAAATTATAAGAAAAAATTAAAAGATGCAGAAATTTAAATTTGATACTAAGATCTACTATTTATATCTTAGCATCTACTTGCAATAAAAATAAAATATAATTAAAATAAAAAATAAAAATTTAAAGAGCAAAAAAATAAAATAATAAAAATAAAAAACTAGAATTTAAAAAATAAAAAATAAAAATTACATTAATTAAAATTTAATATAAAATTTAAATATATTAAATTTAAAAAGAAAAGAAAAAGAAATTAAAAGCAGTTGATCTTGATCTTGGATCGGCGTCGGCATGACGATGGCATAGGAGATAGCTCTTCTTCGCAGCACCCACTGCCTTGAAGCAACCTCTAACTTAAGCATGGCTCCAACCCTAGATCGTAGCTTTTCCATTATCGAAGACAGCTTTTCCTGGAGGCCTAGGGTCATATTTATTGATGTTGGAGGACTGGAGATCTTTGCTGCAGACAATATGGGACTAAGGTAGAGTTTGATCAGCGTTTGTTGAAGAATCTGAGTGAAATTCATATTAAAACACTACCTTGGATGCATCTTGTAGGTTCTGGTGAAGTCTGGCCATCAGATCCTGATCAAATAGTCCAAAAATTGCCCAAAAACTCATTTAATCAACCTAGATCATGTCAGATTTGATTCTAGCCATTGGTTGCATCAATTGGGTGATTCTGGACCCTTGGATCATGATCTAGAGTTCTTAAATCAGGCCAGAGGCATTTATTAGCCATTGGATTGGAGTTTGGAGGATATCTGACCATTAGATCGTGATCAGCAGCGTGTAGAGCCGTCCGATCACATATAGATGGGAGCTGAAAAACCAAATCAAAATAGGATCACCCATGGCCATTAGACCTAGATCGATAGCATTCTGAACCATCGGATCATACAAAACTATGCTGGTAGACCATTATAGACTGAGAATTCTATGGACCGCAACCAATCAGTGCGCAGCGTGGCCCAAAAATTACCAAAATGCCCTCACTTAAAGGTCTACCATGAGCTGTAATAAAATTGATGTCAGTGGCTCACTGGATTGTTTGGCTGGCTTTGCGGCTTGTTGGCTTAACAAGCCAACGGTGCTAATTTTTTTATTTTATTATTTTTTTAAAAAAATCATATTAGATCCATTTTAACTCTATTTGTTCTAAATTTATTTTATTATGACCAAAAAAATAAGCTCTTTTTACTGATAATAATATCTTTTTATTTTTTTTATTTTTTAATTATTTTTAATTAATAAAAATATTAATTTCTTAAAAATATATAAAAATTAATTATTAATTTTTAAAAATTAAAATAAATTAATTATTAAATTAATATTTTTATTAGTAAATTTATGGTACTTATCATATCCTCCAACTTAAGCTTTGCTCATCTTCTAGTAAAGAAAGAATTTAGTTTTAGATACTTTTTAACTTTAGAGTTTCAAATTTTATCAAAGTAATTTTCAAAATGGCCAGTAGAGCTTAAGTGAGGTATGTCATTAGAATATTAATACTTACCAATAGAAGAATTAAGTAAAAAATATTAAATTTTTTAAAACTTTTTTAAATTATCCCTACCTTTATCTCTGAATCATCTAAACTTTCATATGGGCAAGTGTATTGCTACTTCCATCCTTTATTTATTAATTTTTTTAATATTGTCTACTTTTTGACATGAATATCACTGCTTACTTAGACAATAAAATTTGGTTACTCGATAAAAAATTAATATTTTTTTATTAATTTTTTTATTTATTTTTTTTAACGTTGTACCACTATTGAGTGTCTTAATCCCTTAAGCATTCTATTTGATTCATATAGCGAGTCTTAGGCCACTAACTCTCAAATCAGTTGGCTTTAGGGAACTAGGTATAAAATATCCCTCGAGCTTACTAGTTTGAATCAAATAGGCTATAAGTTAATACTAGCTTTACAACGAGCTTCTTCATCCTTTCCATCTTTTGATGTGAAACTCAATGCTTGCTTAGGCAAAGAAGCCCGGTTACTCAGTGAAATATACTTGAAAACTATTTTATTTTAAGAATAATTTTTTTATGAAGAAATGTATAGTTATCCTGTACAAGCCCATAAAAAGTAGACTTTTCTTTGATGCTAGTAGAAAAAATCAGAAATACTTAAAGAAAAATTATTTATGTTCTAGACTTAACTCTTTATTGGATTTTCTTAATACTTGGTCCCTCAATATCTCATAAATTCTCTGACCTGTGCATCAATTTTCTTTTAAAAATGCTTAGTTTAACTCGATTCTTAAGCATAACCGAATGTTTAAATGCTAAATACTAACTTCTTCAAGAATTTTTAAAAGAAAATTTAAAATTTTTATTATTCTTCTCCTAACTTAATCGATATTATCCTCAATGGAGAAGAAAAAATAAAGGATATAATAAAGAATAGAAAAAAATATACGTAACTTAATATATTTATGGTCCAGCATATGTCTTTGAAAATTTGGGCTCTCCCTCCAACTTTATTCAAAATATTTTTAAAAGAAAATAAACTAAAAAAAATTAGATAAAAAACTAAAAATTGGATTGTCTCTCAACAAGTGCTAAGTTTACCGTCTTCAGCTAGACATAAGGTAGTTTACCTATCCCATTTCAAATACTTGATTAACAAATTCCAATGGTTTTGGATTATCAATCTCAAGAAGACAGTTTATGATCCCTTTATTGATATATTTATTTTTAATTTCAGGAAGATAAGATGTGACCCCAATCTCAGACCCTTGTTTATTAAAAATTTTTCCTATTTATTCTTCTAAGAATGCTCATAAATTGATTTTTTGGATTAAGAGATAAATTTGATTCAATGGGTACTGGAAGGGTGTGTAAAGGAAGATTTTGTTCTAAAGCTAAATTAATATGATCTTAATTAAATAACTCCATTGACACTCCATTATATGCCCCTTGGTTTTTATAAGAAGAACTGGCTTCTAGGGCTGAAGGGAACAAGACTTTAGGTTTATAGATCTCGGATAAATCATCTGTTCTCTTTTTTCCTATGTCTATCTCATTTATATTGGAACCAGCATCAGTACTAGTTCCGAGCTTAGGTTCTTTTATGTGGTTAGCTTTAGTACTAACCTCTTCTTCTTTATTTTTATTTTAGCTAGGATTAATACTAACCTCTCTCACCTGGTCTTGGAATGGATCCATAAGAATCCTATAACTTTTAAGCTTAGAAATAACTTTGGCATTCTCAAATTGAGGATTCTTAGATGGGACATTAGATTAATCACTTGGTTCAAGTAGTTGGTGGACAATGGATGGATTGTTTTTAAGAATCGGTTGGCTTGACACTTGACCTAGTCCTCTCCTCATATTAGATTCAACTAATTATCCTATTTGAGCTTCTAGCCTGACGATAGATTCTTATTGAGTCAAGATCGATTGTTATTGATTCAGAATTAATTGTTGAAATTGGTTAAATCTATCATCAGCTAGATTGGTCTGTTGAAAAGGTGGGTATGATGGCTGATTATAATGCAATGGCTGGAAAGACTGACTAGGCTGACCCTTATTATAGGCATAATTTTGATATTAGGTCCAAGCCTGAGTCTCTTAGGGTATCCAAGAAAAATTGGGATGGTTTCTCCAATGTGGATTATATGAATTTGAAAAAGGGTCATTAATCAGCTTGGAGTAGACTTGTGCAGTTTGAACTTGTTCTTGGATAAAAGGTAAAAATTGTGCAGCCATGGAACATTCACTCACATGATGGATTAGGCTAGCACAGATTAAACAAATCTCCTGATATTTAGAGGGTGATGTATTTTGTATAGGAGATTGTTGACCTAGAGTTAGGAGTTGATCTAATTTCTGGGCAAGAAGGTCCATTTTATTTATCAAGTTTAAACCAATCTTAGAACTAAATTCGGGATCATAGACTTCTGCCCACTTTTGGTAGAATGATAACGAAGCATAGTTAATTGAATTTTCACTCAAGATTTCAAACAAAGCGTAGGCTTCATCCTCACTGTTATTCATGAATGCACCTCCATAGGGTGCATCTACCATTTATCTATACTAGTCTCCTAAACCCTTATAGAAAGCTTGAATAATTTGTCACTTAGACAAACCATGGTGTGGGCATTTTCTAAGAAATTCCTTAAGTCTCTTCCATAACTCATGAATTTGTTCTCCTAAAAGTTGAGCAAATCCATGTTGGAACAATTGGTACTAATTTGACACCAATTATTATGCCTATAGCTGCTCGAAACCATAGTCATAGATCTGATCTCTTGCATGAACCTAGGTGTTAATCCAAAAATATGAAGAAGAGCAAAAGATGATGATGGCACCTAGGGCTTGGCATTAGAACCAGAGAGAAAAGAGAGAAGAGAGTTAGGGAGAAAAGCTATATATTGATTTTACTCTATTGTCAAGATTACAGTACATGGGTTTATATACCCTAGGATTTCTACTATACCACATGAATCCTAATAAACCCAAACTCCAGCCGAAAATTTTTTCTAGGCTAACCCAATACATAAACTAACCACCTTAAGACCTTATTGGACCAGGCCTTAAGACCCCAAAAAGAAAATCCTGTTCAGTTCTGTTCGCCATCATCGAGCCGACTCTATCAATAGTCGAGCTAGCTCGACTACATCTCGCCTAAATCCTATTTTCTATCTGCTTGAGATAGATGGCTCGACTGCACCCTGAGTCAGCTCGGTCTCAGTCGGAGCTGGCTTGACTGCATATCCGAGCCAACTTGTCTGTGTGTCAGTCCCTTGACTTGACTGATTCTTCTTCTGGCTTTGGTTCTTTGCTCCACCTTATGTCTTAGGTTTTTAGAGCACCTACCAAGCCCCCTAATGGTCCTCATATCTGAACCTCGAGCCCGTGCAAGGCTATACACTACCTTCATCCTAGGACAACTCCTATCCTAGCCCTAGGACCATACCTGTCCTAGACTTTCAGAGTCAACATCCTAGCTCCTCCCATGGCCCCCCAAGGCTTGGAAGCACCGCACCAAATCCTACAATCTCCACCTTAGTGCGCCCAAGCCTTCGCACATCTAGCAATGTTCTCCTGCACAATCCCACTGTCATTGCATGTCCTGATAGCTACTTGTGCACACCTTGCCACTGCCATCTTTCTTCAGCTGCTAAGCTTCCTTTAAGGCCTTTGGGATGACCACCTCCACTACTGAAGATCTTGGCTTGCACCTATGCACCACCCTTGAAGTTGTAGATATCCTTCTACTTGGCAACCGCATCATTTATCCTGGACTTTCATGAAGAATCTATAGCAATCCTATGCCGGCACCTGCTGCATATCCTGACACGATCTCCTCAGAACTTTACCTATCCTTCCACACATGTTGCTCCATCTAGAACTATGCATCTCCGGTATTGGTGCTAGGATATTGGTCCTCCTGCACTCCTTCACTCTGATTTTGTGTCAAAACTTTCTTTACTTGTGAAGCCACTTCTACCTAGTGCTCCATCTGAAATTAAAGTCTCCTTGATGCTATAGAAGTTGACTCTGTAATCAAGTCCCTAGAGGCCAACCATCCAACATTGCACTATTGAGCCTGCTACTACACCTCGAACGCAGTCGCTACTCCTTCAAACCCTCCGCACTTCGTGGATCCCTCTAAAACTATCTCGGATACACTGCACCTCACAGGCTCCTCAAAAACCACTAAGAGCTCATTCGACTCTTTATTTTTAGCGACTAAAATGATGGAATCTAACTTTTCTCCTCTCTTGCACTTCTTTCAAAGTGAACATTCTTGCTTAAAGTGCCCTACTTCACCACACTTGAAGCACTTCTTGGATCCTTTGCTGCCACTTTACTGATCCTTCTTCTTCCCTTTCTTGAGCCTCTTTGAAACCATGAGATCCTCCTAGAAGATATCTCTCTTCGTCATCCATCATCGCTGCTCGTTGGACCTTAGCACTAATATGATCTCCTCGTACACCAGTGTCTACTTACCATACAGCAGTATAGTTACCAATGGATTGAAGCTCTCGAGTAGTGAACATAGCAGCACTAAACTCCTGTCCTTCTCTTCGAGCTCCACCTTAATGTTGAGCAAGTCCATGCTCATCTGGTCGAATCCTGAATATGTTCCACAACATCCTCACTCTCCTGCATCTGAAGGCTATACAGTTGCTTCTTCAGCACCAACTTGTTGCACATGTTCTTTTCCATGTACAACTGATGTAACCTCGATAATAAATTCTTGGATGTCTTCACCTCCAACATGTCATAAAGTACCTCATCTGCCAGACAAGTCCTAATCATAGCACATACCCTTTTCTCTAAGAACTTTTACTCCATGTCTGTCATCTCCTCCGGCCTATCCTCCAAGGCCGAATCTAGCCTCATCTAAATTAGCAGATCCTTCATCCTAATCTTTCACATCATGAAACTTTCTTTTTCATCAAATGTCTCAAATTCTACCTTCAATCCACTATTCTCCATGATCAAATCAAATCAAAAAATAGCCAATAGGTAGATCTGAAAATTACCTTGACTAGAGATGGTGGATAGCAGCCCTTAGATCACTTCCTTCCTCACAAAACCTGAAGAAAATCTTAGATCTAAATCTCACTACTGATCTTAGCTGAAACTTGATCTTCTTCCTTCTTCATGCTTAATCGGGCTCTGATACCAAATGTTGGAACAATCGGTACTGATTTGACACCAACTGTTATGCCTATGACTGCTCAGAACCACAATCGTAGATCCGATCTCTTGCATGAATTTGGATGTTAATCTAGAAATATGAAGAAGAGCAAAAGATGATGATGGCACCTAGGGCTTGGGGTTGGAACCAAAGAGAAGAGAGAGAAGAGAGTTAGGGAGAAAAGCTATATATTGAATCCTAATAAACCCAAACTCTAGCTAAAAATCTTTCCTAAGCTAACCCAATATAGGAATTAACCACCTTAAGATCTTATTGGATCAGGCCTTAAGATCCTAAATAGAAAACTCCATTCAATTTTGTTCACCGTCGTTGAGCCGACTCTGTCAGTAGCTGAGCTGGCTCGACTGCATCTCGTTCAAATCTTGTCTTCTATCTACCTGAGATAGCCGGCTTGGTTGCATATCCAAGCTAGTTCGCCTGTATATCAGTCCCTTATCTTGACTGATTCTTCTTCTGACTTTGGTTCTTTGCTCCACCTTGTATTTCAAATTTTTGGAGCACCTACCAAGCCTCCTCAAGATCCTCATACCTGAACCTCGAGGCCATGCAGCGCTACACACCACCTTCACCCTAAGACAACTCCAATCCTAGACTTCCGAAGCCAACACCCTGTCTCCTCCTGTGGCCCCCCAAGGCTTGGGAGCACCATACCAAATACTACAATTCAGTGATAAATCGCCCCATGGTGTTGGTTCGGCCTATGGGATAATTTTTAAAAAAAAATTATTTTGTAGTTCAGCCCAAGTTTTAATTGGTCTTCCTATTATGCCAAGCCAGTACTTGACTTTATCTTTCAATAAAAAAAAGAATAAAATTAGTCTAAGAGCATCCTTAGTTAAATTTTGAATCCTTATCGTAGAATAGATTTCTAAAAATTCATCCAGATATTTATACTGATCTTCATCGATGTTTCCATAGAAAGATGAAGCATCTGAATTGTAGTCAGCTTGATCTCATAGTGGATGGCATGGATATCAGGTAACTGGATACAAGTCGATGGATTATAAGTGGAAGAAATAAAATATTTTTTCATCTGCTTAGGTGATTCTCTAAGATATTTAGCCATTTGATTATCTGGGTTTAATATGGTTCAGCTATTCAATTTTATGGTTGAGTTCAACTAAAGTGATTTTCTATCGTGTATGTACTAGTGCAACCCTAACATGTGGTTCAAATTTTTTTAGATTTTTTTAGATTTTTTTTATTTTTTTATTTTTTAATAATATATTTTTTTTATAATTTTATTTATTTTATTTTATTATTATTATTAATTTAATTTAATTTAATTATTATTTTTAATAATTTTAGTTAGTTTAATTTATTTTAATTTATTTTAAATTTATTTTTAATTTAATTTAATTTTTTATTTTATTTTATTTTATTTTATTTTTGAAGGAGAAAAGGAAAAGAAAGAAAGAAGAATTCTAAAGAGGAGGTCCTAAGAAGTCCTAAAACTAAGAAGAGAGAGAAGAATTAGGTTTAATTAGGTTTGATATTTTAGTTAACAATCAAGTTAAGTAAACAATCCTAATTAAGAGTTGTCCTAGATCTAGAGAGTTTCTAACTGCTAAGGTCATCTTCAAGCACTCTAAGTAGAGAATCAACCAATCAACTGGCCAGGTAAGTATAAGATTAGTAGGAGTCCCCTCGTTACTTATCTTAGACACCAATTATACTTGGCTAGGTAAGCTAATGGAATCAATTATAAACCACCTTCTTTCGGGCCCAATCATCCCTGAACTACTTTTCTTAGACACCAGTTAAGTTCACTTACCCTAACCTAATTCAACTCTTAGGGTTTCTTGTCCTAATGAGCTCAAGTTCCTAGGATCGATGTCTAATTGATTTTAAAATTAAAGGCTTAGGTCAATATAGGATGCTGGTTGGTTATTTATGGGCCAAAAAAAGGTAATCAAATTTCCACCTTATCTTATTTAATAGATTGTATCCTTAATTTGGTTTAATATGAATATGCACAAAAAATATTTTTCAAGCAAGGGGTTCTATGCAATTTAAACTAGATGCATACAACTAATTGAATTTTGAGAAGCTTACCTTGCCTCTAGCAATCATCAAAATAAAAATAAAACTAATATGATGCATGCTCTAAACAATTAGGATTTCTAATTTTATCATAAAGCTTTTAATTAGATTTAAGTGGATATTTTTTAAATTAATTTAAAAATAAAATAAATAATAATAAAAAATTTAGGGTTTAGGATTGATCTCACCAAGCAGAATTGGAAGCTTCCTTCTTTTCCTAATATTTTTATTCTTTTTATTCTTTTTTTATCTACAAAATAAATAAGAACAAGTTAGTAAGTAATATTTATAATTAAAAAAATTATAAAAAAATATTTATAATTAATTTATAAAAAAATCAAAGAAATCAAAAAAATTTAATGCTCTTACCTCCCTCGACAATGGTCCAAAAAACTTGGTGCATTTGCCAAATTATTCTTAATTTATAGAAAAATCAAATAAATCAAAAAAAAATAGCATCTATTCCTTCTCCGACAATGATACCAAAAATTTGATAAGAGCACGATATTCTCATTAAGACACCGTATTTATCAGTTTAATCCAACTTCTTAAAATAATTAAAAATAGATAGAAAGCAGTAAGTCGGATTGAATCCATAGAGAAGGTAGTATTTTAGTTTTAAAATTTTTGATTTTTGTAAATGAAAAAAAAAGAAAATAATTTTTAAAAATTAATTCAAAGTCAAAAAATAGAATTATAAGCAAAAATTAAAAGATATAGAAATTTAAATTTGGTACTAAGATCTACTATTTAGATCTTAGTATCTACTTACAATAAAAATAAAGTATAATTAAAATAAAGAACAAGAATTTAAAAAGCAAAAA
The DNA here is from genome assembly GCA_006176705.1 of Cocos nucifera. Classification (NCBI taxonomy): domain Eukaryota; kingdom Viridiplantae; phylum Streptophyta; class Magnoliopsida; order Arecales; family Arecaceae; genus Cocos; species Cocos nucifera. Next base: position 95,073 of record QRFJ01001644.1, read on the forward strand.
AATAAAATAACAAAAATAAAAGATTAGAATTTAAAGAGCAGAAAATAAAATTTACATTAATTAAAATTTAATTTAAAGTTTAAATATATTAAATTTAAAAAAAAATTAAAAGCAGCTGATCTTGATCTTGGATCGACGTCGGCATGAAGATGGCATAGGAGATAGCTCTTCTTCGCAGCATCCATTGCCTTAAAGTAGCCTTTAACGTAAGCATGGCTCCCACTCTAGATCGTAGCTTTCTAATGATCGAAAACAGCTTTTCCTGGAGGCTTGGCATCTTATTTATAGGGGTTGGAGGGCTGGAGATCTTTGTTGTAGGCAATATGAGACTAAGATAGAGTTTGATCGGCATTTGTAGAAGAATCTGAGTGAAATTCATATTAAAACACTATCCTAGATGCATCTTGTAGGTTCTGATGAAGTTTGGCCATCAGATCCTGATTAAATGGTCCAAAAATTGCTTAAAAACCTATTTAATCAGCCTAGATCAGGTCGGATTTGATTTTGGCCATTGGATTGCATCAATCGAATGATTCTGGGCCCTTGGGTCATGATCTGGAGTGCTTAAATCAAGCCAAAGGCATTTATTAGCTGTTGGATTATAGTTTAGAGGAGATCTGACTGTTAGATCGTGATTAAGAGCATGCAGAGCCATCCGATCGCGCACAGATGGGAGCAGGAAAACAAAATCAAAATAGGAACCACCCATGGCCGTTGGATCTGGACTGATAGCATTCTGGACCATCGGATCGTGCAAAACTATGCTAGTAGACCATTATAGATCGAGAATTCTATGGACCACAACCAATCAGCGTGCGACATGGCCTAAAAATTACCAAAATGTCCTCGCTTAGAGGTCCACCATGATCCATGATAAAATTGATGTCAGCCTAACGTCAGTGGCTCACTAGATTGCTTGAATGGCTTTACGACTTGTTGGCTTGGCAGCTTGGCTTGGCGAGCCAACTGAGCCGATTTTTTTTTTTATTTTATTTTTTTAAAAAAATTCATATCAAATCCATTTTAACTCTATTTTACTCTAAATTTATTTCATTATGACTAGAAAAATAAGCTACTTTTATTGATAATGATATTTTATTTTTTATTTTTATTATTTTTTAATTAATTTTTTAATTAATAAAATATTAATTTCTTAAAATATATAATTAATTATTAATTCTTAAAAATTAAAATAAATAAATTATTAAATTAATACTTTTATTGATGAATTTATGGTACTTATCAGTGCATATCTCTATAAGGATATCGGCAAGCTGGCAAAATCCATCATGGATTGAATCATGTCTAACAGATAAGTCTGATTCCTCTTTTTAGATACACCATTATGCTATGGTGTTCCTAGAGATATTCATTGAGAGAGAATCTCATTCTCTTCTAGATGTGAGAAATTCACTAGAAAGGTATTTCCCTCCTCGATCAAATCAAAGAGTTTTAATACTCTTTCTAATTTATTTTTCTACTTCACTTCGAAATCGTTTGAACATTTCAAATGAATCCGACTTATGTTTCATCAGATAGACATATCTATATCTGGATAGATCATCTATGAAAGTGATGAAGTAAAGATATCTACCTATAGCACTAGTGCTCATAAGTCCTTATACATCAGTATATACTAGACCTAAGAGCTCAGTGGCTCTTTCATCTTTTCCAATAAAAGATGACTTGATCATTTTTCCAAGTAAACAAGACTCACAGATTGAAAGTAATTCACAATCACTGACTTCAAGGATTTTCTCTTGAGCCAACCTGTTTATCCTGTTCTTATTAATGTGACCTAGCCTATAGTGTCATAAATAGATATTAGACACACTATCTAGTTTAGGGTATTTGCCAGTGGAATAGACTACATTAGTAGGTTATGATAACATGTATACACCATTATTCAAATATCCAAAAAAAATAGTAATACCATTCATAATGACATTACAAAATTCTTTTTTTATTAAAATCTCATAATTATCTTTAGCCAAAAGGATAAAAATTATAATCACTAAGAACAATAGTATGAGAGTCTAATACAGGTTTCAAGATTCCTAATACTAGAATTGAAACTGATCTTCCATCTCCAACATTCAGGAATCTCTCACCTTGCTCAAATCTCCTACTGACCTACAATCCCTTCAATGAATTGCAAATATGATAAGGGCTACCGGTATCTAATACCCAGTCAGTTATATCATAGATAGAGAAATTGCAAGAAGTTATCGTATAAATACCTATCTAGCAATAACTTGCTTCTTTCTCGGCCTATTTGGGTCCAAGAAGATAATGTACTGAAGATAGTTCCTCTTTTAGTGCCCCTGCTTCTTACAAAAGAAGCATTCAGCTTGACTCTTATCGGACTTTATCTTCTTGGTCTGGTCCTGCATAAATGTCCCAACCTGAACTTACACCTTCTTGGACTTCTTCTTCTTGTTCTTTTTTTCTTTCTTAAAGGATCGAGAACCAGAAGATGAACCTCCTACTAAGTTCACCAACTCCTTGTAGAGCTGGTGATCCTTCTCAAAGCTCTGAAGTAACCCATGGTAGTTAACTTTAGGCTTTGTCATTCTGTAATGAATAAGGAATGGGAGATAAGACTTGGGCTGCAAGTTTGGTATTGCATCTTTCCACAGCTGCTCATGCAAGAAAAATCTGAGCTTGCTCAAACACTCCATTAGCTCGATCATGTACAGTACATGATCAGTGACTGAAGCTCCATCCCTCATCCTGGCATTAAAGATGGCATAACTAGTCTTCTACCTCTCAACGTCATCGGGTGTGCCAAAAGACTCCTCCAACACTTGAAGCATGTCTTTTGGCTAAGCTATCTCGAACCTGCGACTGAACTCATCACTCATAGCCGCCAGCATAATACAACGTACTGTGGTTCGATCATTGAGCCACTTCTGGTAACTCTCTGACTGACCCACGAGCATTTACAGGTGACTCTTCAGGTGATGGATCTATCAACATGTACAAGATTTGTTCATGCTCTAGGATAAATGGTAAGTGATAAAAAAACACTAATAAAGTATTAAATTATAAAATAAATTAATTTATTTTTAAGAAATTAATTTTTTTATTAATTTTATGTAGAAAAAAAGCCATCAATATGAAGATCTTATTTTTCTAGTTCAGATGAAACAAGTTTCAAGCAAAACGGACTCCAAACGAGCTTGGAATCAAATTTCAAGAAAAAAAAAATTATCAATCGATCCAAATTGAACCAGCTCAAAATTAGACCGACCCAACCATAGAATCGATCGCCCACTAAACCAGCCCACTGACGTCATGCTGAGGTTAGAAAAAAATCACGATGCACGGTGGACTGCTATAGTAACCAGGGCGAGGGCATTTTGGGAATTTTACACAAAGCAACGCATCCTGACTGGCTGAAGGAAGTGGCGGTCTACGCAACGTCAGGCTCGCACAAGGTCTACAAAGGGCATTATGGGAATTAGGTGCAATCCAATGACTGCTGACAGCTAGGTTTTGATCGAACGGTCAACCTCTGTGCGCTGACGGATGGTGCATGCGGCTTCCGATCGACATCCAATGGTGAAGACACATTACCGGTATTAACTAAGCAATAGGAGCTTCTTTGGGTGAGATCCGATGGTCCAAATTTCATCATCAAGATGATCGGATGGCTACTGTTAGATTCGATTGTAACTGGATTTTATAAAGGGTTTTAGAGTGGTTTTTGATGCGTTGGATGCTGATCTAACGGCCAAAATTATCCAGGACTTTATTTGACTTGTTTAAGGTGTCTAAAACCTAGTTTTAAGGGGATTCCTACAAGAAATCATCCTCTTAAGGCTATAAAAAGCCTGCAGTCGATCAAGAAGGAGAGAACCTAAGGAGAGAACCTAAGTAGAAAACCTAAGAAGAGAACCTAAGTAAAGAACCTGTACAGAGAGTCTGAGGAACAAGAAACAGAGAGTTGAAAATAAAAAGAAAACAGGGAGAAATAGAGAGAGGGTTTAGGGAGAGAAGAGAAAGAGCATTTATTTTTATTATTTTTCTTTCCTCTTCTTTTCTTCTCTTGAAGACCAGTACACGAAGCGGCTTTCTTTTTCATCAAGTTCTCCACACCAAGAGCAACGGACGATCAATTTCAGCGAATAAATAGTTTAATTTCTTCATGCTTTTTATTTTATTTGATATTTTTTATCTTGTTACCATGAACTAAATTTTATTTTACTAAGGCTAAGGTATAGCCATTTTTTTTGATACAAAATTTAGTATGATTTATTTTTAATTCTAAATTTTATTCATGAGGAGTATATAGATCTGATCTTAATGCTTTTAGATTACTAGCCATCTTCTAATTGATCTGATAAACATAGATGATATGGACCAAGTACGTCTATGTTATTGCTTCTTGAATTATACCTTATATTATGAGTTGATTTAGAATTCATATGCATGAAGAAATTTTAGTGCACTTTGGATGCAGCGTATTTTAATTAGAGGATTTCACAAAACTTAATGCATCGATATTTATTTAAATTATATCTGGACCAAAGGATAGTTAATAAATATTGATAGTTTTACTATGCCTGGACCAAAGGATAGTGAATAATCTAGGAGACTCCACCGTCATATGAAATAAAATTAACTTAATAACCTGAATATTGTATTGATTGAGTTAGTGAACCGATTGCCTTAGTAACCTATTGCTCTTAAGTTTAAAACTCTAAAAATTATACACTCTCTATTTTTTTGTAATTTTTAATTATTTCTTTATTTCATCCTATTTTTCTTAATTCTCATAAATCGATCTTCTAAATAAAGCATAAGAAAGAGCTTTTCAGTACTTATTTTTTAATCCTCTAGGGATGATACTCTACTCACTTACTTTATTACTCGATCGACTTGTGCACTTGCCATAGCTATAGATTAGCACGCATCAAGTTTTTGGCACCATTGTTGGAGATTATGTCTAAAATAATATTAAAAATTTTGATCCTAGCTTTACTTTAGAATTTTTTTTTTAATTTTTGTTCTTACTTTATTTTTAGATTTGTTCGGTGCATGAGACGTATTGGACATAGTGACTTACTACCTTTAGATCCAAAAATTAAAAAGAACAATAAGAAGACTACAATAAAAAGGGAACATGGCAGCTGAATATCCTAACGACATCAATCTAAGATTGGATATGACGATCGAGGGATGGCGAAAAGCTATTCGAACGGCACATCATCCATTAAACGATTACATCACATCATCTATAGTCGATGTAGTTTCGAGCATCAGGAGACTGCCTATGCAAGCAAACAACTTTGAAATAAAATCGATGATGATCTAGATGATTCAATCAACGATCCAATTCAGTGGACATGTGCATGATGTTCCCAATGCCCATATTTCCAACTTTCTTAAACTTTATGATACTTTTATAATCAATGGGGTGTTGGATGATGCTATTAGATTAAGGTTATTTTCTTTCTCTTTACGGGACAAAGCTAAAAGTTGGCTTCATTCTCTTTCTGTAGGTTCTATCACAACTTAGGATGCCCTAGCCCAAAAATTCTTAGCCAAGTACTTTCAACCTTCCAAGACTACCAAGATGCGCAACGATATCACTTCTTTTGTGCAGATGGACATGGAGACACTATATGAGGCTTGGGAGCATTTTAAGGAACTACTGAGGAAATGTCCACATCATCAACTATCCGTATGGCTTCATGTATAAATTTTCTATAATGGTTTATCTCCTACTAATCATTCTATGATTGATGAAGTAGCAGGAGGAACCATTAATCAAAAAATGGAGGAAGAAGCCTTTAATCTGATCGATGAGATGGCATCAAATAGCTATCAGTGGCAAACAAAACTCATGATGCCGAGAAGACCAGCAGCTGTGCAGGGAGTAGATTGCGTGCCAACCTTACTAGCTGAAATTGCAACCCTTAGAGCCAAAGTCAACAACTTAAAGGGAATAGCTATGCATGTTCAGAGCATCACTTATGACCTATGTGGAGGAGGACATGATACGAGCAACTGCCAGATAAGTAATCCTTTTGCTAAAGCTACTGATACAGCTAATGATGTTGGTAATTTTTTCAGGCTGCAACCAAATAATTCCTACTCCAACACATACAATCAAGGGTGGAGGCAGCATCCAAATTTTTCGTGGAGCAATCAAAATACAGCACAACAACCACCCCCAGGGTTCCAAATACCTGAAAAGAAGTCCAACATGGAGGAGCTTATGGTCAAATTCATGCAAAACCAAGAAGCAACTATAAAAAATTTGGAAGCCAAGCTTAGGCAGGACCAAGCAGCAGTAATTCGAAACATGGAGATGCAAATAGGTCAAATGGCTAAGATAATTTTTGAGAGACCTCAGGGATCCTTGCCTAGCAACACGGAGACCAATCCAAGGGAGCAAGTCAATGCTGTCATCCTAAGAAGTGGTAAAAAGCTAAAGCAGCCACATCAAAAAAAAGAGACTGAAGAGCCAACTACAAACAAGAAACCATCAACTAAAATTCATCAATCACCAAAACAACCAGCAGATAGATGGTCTTCAGGTATAAAGTTTGCCAATCCAAATGTAAAGCCCTATGTGCCACCACTACCATTCTTAGAGAGGCAAATACAGCATCCAGATAAAGAATTTTCTAACTTTTTTAAAATTTTAAAGAATTTACATATTAATATTCCTTTTATAGATGCTATCATTCAAATGCCCAAGTATGCCAAGTTTCTCAAAGAAATTCTAACAAATAAGAAAAAGCTGAAAGAGCATAAGAGAATAAATTTAAATGAAGAATGCTCAGTAATACTTCAAAATAAATTATCACAAAAGCTAAAAAATCCAGAAAGTTTTACTATCCCTTGCATTATTGGTAATTGTAGTTTTGATAAAATTTTATATGATTTAGAAGAAAGTATTAATCTCATACCTTTTTCTATTTTCAGAAACTTGGGTCTAGGAGAACTGAAGCCTATAACTATTACTCTTCAATTAGTCGACAGATCCATCAAATATCCAAGAGGTATAGTGGAGGATGTCTTGATAAAGGTAAACAAGTTTATTTTCCCTATTGATTTTATTGTTCTTCATATGGAAGAAGATTATGATGTACCCCTTATCTTAGGAAGACCCTTTTTAGCTACTGGAGGAGCTTTAATAGATGTTCAACAAGAAAAATTAATTCTTAGAGTCCAAGATGAACAAGTTACTTTTAATGTTTTTAAGGATATTAAACATCCTGATGATAATCAAACTTATTTTCGAATTGATGTTATTGACAAATCAGTATATGAGAATTTTGTAGAAAATAGGTTTGAAACTATGAAAGCTAGCAATATCCAATTGAAAGAAGGTTCGACCAAATATGAAAGTATTCCGATTGAAGTAGCACCAGATTGATTCAGCCCAAAACTCCAAGAAAGTCAAGTTGAAGACTATAAATTAGAACTACTAGATAGATTATTTCTTTTCTTTTTAATTTTGATCATTTTTCTTTTTTTTATTTTTTAGTAATTTATTGTTGCTCTTTTGCTGCTTTGGTGTGTGTTTTTGATTTTGTAGAGAAAAATTAATGAGAGCTCAAGCCAAATTTCAAAGCTTCAAAGAACCAAACTGAACCAAATTAGGTGTATTTCTTCCTATTCTTTATTACACCTTTATTTTTTTTTTCTCCACTAAGATAATGTAGAATAAGTTGGGGGATAGAAAAAAATTTTTGAAAAAAAAAAATTAAACCATGTGTCAAGAAAATCTAGAGTAGGATAGACTGAAAAAGTGATAAAAGTTAAAAATATCTACTAATGAATGTAATGAGTGAAAGAAGTATATTAGTTGGTCAGACTTTTAGCAGCCTACTTAGGTCATCTAAAGAATATTAGCACTTCTAATTGCACATACACACTAACAAGGCAAAGTATGTATTGATTATAAGATCAACTAAGGATTCAATTATCACTAAAAATTGGTACTTAATATACATTCTAATCAAAAAAACTTGAATTTAAGGAAAGAGCTACCAGCCTAAAAATAAAGTGCAAAAGATAGAGTATATGTGGATTGCCCAAAACTTAGTAACTAGATCTCTGCATCTAGATCAAGTGTGGAGATTCATGTAAAATGGTGGAGAAAAGGCCAGGATGCTCAGCATAGATTACAAAAAAAAAATAATGAGGCAGTGTGAAAGCTACCTTAATTCATAAGTTTAAAATTGGGAATGTATAGAAAATTAATCCAAATAGGTGATAAGAGAGGATACTTTTGTCCTTTAAATTAACACTGAAATGCTAAGTTAGTTATCACAAATACAAGTGCTGTAGATCTTTGATATACTCTAAGAAAGTTTTAAATTATATTGACCATGAAATTTGCTTCTGAAGCTCAATGCTTAGTTAGTGGTATTTTCTAAATATTTTGATCTTTAATCCTAGTTCTATCTATGTGATGGATGATCTTATTGAAACATGGTATTAAATAAAGCATTACTAAGGGACTAGCAATGACTAAGTTGGAGGGTGTGATAAGTGATAAAAATACACTAATAAAAATATTAAGTTATAAAATAAATTAATTTATTTTTAAAAAATTGATATTTTTATTAATTTTATGCAGAAAAAAGGATATCAATATGAAGATCTTATTTTTCTGGTTCAGATGAAACAAGTTCAAGCAAAATGGACTCCAAACGAGCACGGAATCAAATTTCAAAAAAAAAAAATTATCGATCGATCTAGACCGAACCGGCTCAGAACCAGACCGGCCCGACCATAGAACCGACCACCCAATAAACTAGCCTACTGACGCCCCACTGACATCACGCTGACGTCAGAAAAAATCATGGTGCATGGTGGACAGCTACAGTAACCAGGGCGAGGGCATTTCGAGAATTTACATAGAGCAGCGTGTTCTGATTGGCTGAAGGAAGCGGCGATCTACGCAATGCTGAGCTCACGCACGGTCTACAAAGGGCATTCTAGGAATTAGGCACAATCCAATGGCTGCTGATACCTAGGATTTGATCGAACGGTTGACTTCTATGTGCTGATGGATGGCGGATGCGGCTCCCAGTCGAGATCCAACGTTGGAGGTGCGTTACCAATTTTAACTAAGCTACAAGAGCTTCTCTGGGCAAGATTCTGAAGGAAAATCCTGATTTCCCAGTCCAAGTTCGTTCAGATCTGATCAGATCAAGAGATATATTTCAAAAATTTTTCTCTTGATCCCAATCAGATCTTGATATATTTTAGATCTAATTCTTATTATTTTAATAAAATAAAATTAAAAGATAAATTAAATCAAATTTAATTTACCTGATCTGGGTAATCCTATTACCCTGTTGATGATCCTGTTTGCAGCGGAAGGTTCTGGATCTTAGCCACGCAAGCGCCTGGCCTCTACCGGTATCCACTTGGGTTGGATCTGGAGATCCTCTTCTTCTCTATCATGCCTCCAAAAATCAGATCTGGATCTGATCTGGAGGATCTTCAAAACTCTTTTTGAAGATGAGCAGTCATCCTTTGCAGCAGCGCAGCCTTCTTACTTTTGATCGCCTTTCTTTGATCTGAATCGCACCAACCAAGGTCCAAAACTCCTTTTGGACGTGGAGAGCAAGGGGAGAAGGTGGTTTGGCATGGAGAGAGAGGGGAGAGGCAGCCTTGGGGCATGGGGAAACTATGATCTCATCATATCTCTTAATCTGAGTTGGATACAGGGTCTTATTTATAGACTAGCTATGATCCAACTCCTCTTCTTCCCAACCAATCACAACCCTTTGTGAAATCAGATCTAAATCTGATTGGTGGGAATAGAGATCCCCTTGGATTCCTCCTTAGAGGGTGCCTAAGACCAGTCAAAGTTGGTTCTTAGAAGAACTCTAATTGGAATCCAAAAAGGAGATGGAGTCCTTGTCCAACAAGGACTCCTAGGCGCCTCCAACTTGGGCACATGCCTAGGGTGGCGTGCGCCCTTCTCCTTGCCAGGTTTTGGCAAGGAGACAGGCCCCCACCAGCTCTCCAATAGGTGCATGACATGTGATCAAAAGTCAAATTATCAATGGTCAATGTTTGACCAGTCAAAGGTAGACTTTTGACCAAAGTCAAAGAACAAGAAATGGCAGGTGACCAAAAATGGTAGGTAATGTCTTATAAAATAAGACAACCTTTTCTGACTTGGACAACCTCCAGTCAGACCATATGAAGGCCTCTGATTGAGCACAAACTCCTTTGGCTCAGACAGGACAACTTATTTATGATAGTAAAAGAAGAACGTTAGGTTCAATCGAGTGCTAGCACGATTTCCTTGAACCTAATTGAATCTCATTCAGATCAATTGAACTAGATCAGTTCAATTGATGATCACCAGATTCAAACCCTTGTTTGTGTGACCCAGTTAGGTTCAGTTCTGTATGGTAATGGGATATGTCATGATCTCTATCATCGACATCATCGAAACTCCTTTCGATGGATCAGAACTCTTCTGATTCGAACAGCTAGAATGATCGATCATCTAAATCATTCTAATTGCTCCCAAAATCCATCCAGTGACACCTAGCAGTATATGGTGGCAACCCATCAGAGCTGAATGCGAACCTCTTGGTGCAGCTACCTGTGTGATTCAAGTTCTTCTATCTTGAGCCCCGATCAGATTAGGGTTAAGGTGAAACTCGTCAAACCCTAGTCTCTATCATATGATGTAATCATTCGATTCGAGTCCAATGTGAAAATCTAAATAGAAACTCTTTCTATTATTTCACTCTGCCATGGCCATGGGCTTCTGGACTTGATTCTCATGATCATCATAGGGCTGCTCCTCTACCACCGAGGTAGATAGATTCCATCTTGATGCCATCCAGTTCCTACAATGAACATGTCATAGCCAACATACACCTCAGGGTTCCATATGGCTAGGAGACCGAGTAATGGTGTAGTCAAACTATAACACCCTCAAGGTGAACTGCCGATGCACCTCAGGTCAAAGAACCAGACACACTACTGCAGCATCGAGTCAGTCATTGACGAGAAGGTAGACTCCCTAATGACTACTCGAGGTGGTCACGCTCAGTGCCCTCATTCTCTAACGAGTACCTGTACTCTCGCTCTGGTGTCTCCACACCGTAGACTTAAGACTCATCTACTAAAGAGAAGCGATTGTACACCAACCTTCCGGATCAATCACCATCCTCATGATGATCCTATGGTCGGGAGCAATTTATGAGTTAATAATGATTATTCATGTCTTAAATTTTCAACTCTTGAAAATATGAATTATCATTACCATTAACTCAAAGGATGTATCACAGACACTAAATACACATATGTGATAGAAAATAACCCATTTTATTGATTATAGTCAAAATTATAATTTTGCCCCTAGAAGTGTATTACAAGTGTCAGCCAATTCTGGCTTCTAGGGCACATATATCTAACAATCTCCCACTTGTCCTAAAGCCAATTGGCTACAAGTCTAAGTCCCATCTTCTCAAGGTGGGCTTCGAACTTCTGCTGGCCCAACGGCTTTGTAAGTGGGTCTGCCACATTATCTGCGGAGTCGACTCTCTTGACCTCGACGTAACCCTTCTCGAGGTAATCGCGGATGAGGTGGTATCGCCGCTCAATGTGCTTGGATTTCTGGTGAGACCTTATCTCCTTAGCAAGGGCTATGGCGCCATTGTTGTCGCAGTATAGAGGAATGGCATCTGATGGCATTACTCCAATTTCTGCAGTAAACTTTTTGTACCAGAATGCTTCCTTCGCAGCCTCTGATGCAGCGATATATTCTGCTTCCATGGTGGAATCTGCTATCACCATTTGCTTGGAACTCTTCCAGCTGACAGCTCCATCATTGCACACAAACAGACTGCCAGATGTCGACTTTCGATCATCTATATCGATCATGAAATCCGAGTCTGTGTATCCCTGGACTTGGAGTTCTCCATTACCAAAGACCAACATTATATCCTTAGTTCTTCTCAAGTACTTAAGGATACATTTTTGTGATCTGGATTTCAATAAATTGAAATTAGTCGTGAAGGGAAATCCTGATTTCCCGGTCCAGGTTCGTCCAGATCTGATTAGATCAAGAGATATATTTCAAAAATTTTCTCTTGATCTCAATCAGATCTTGATATGTTTCAGATCTGATTCTTATTATTTTAATAAATAAAATAAAATAAGATAAATTAAATCAAATTTAATTTACCTGATTTGGGTAATCCTATTACCCTGTAGATAATCCTGATTGCAGCGGAAGGTTCTGGATCTTAGCCACGCAAGCGCCTGGCCTCTACCGGTATCCACTCGGGTTGGATCTGGAGATCCTCTTCTTCTCTATCACACCTCCAAAAATCAGATCTGGATCTGATCTGGAGGATCTTCAAAACTCTTTTGAAGATCTGCAGTCGTCCTTTTGCAGCAGCGCAGCCTTCTTGCTTTTGATCGCCTTTCCTTGATCTGAATCGCACCAACCTAAGTCCAAAACACTTTTGGACGTGGAGAGCAAGGGGAGAAGAGACTATGGCATGGAGAAGGAGGGGAGAGGCAGCCTTGGGGCGTGGGGTCTAATTGCATTAGGAATTAGGGTTGGGCGCAGGGTCTTATTTATAGACCTCTTGTGATCCAACTCCTCTTCCTCTCAACCAATCACAACCCTTTGTGAAATCAGATCTAAATCTGATTGGTTGGAATAGAGACCCCTGGATTCCTCCTTAGAGGGCGCCTAAGACCAGTCAAACTGGATTCTTAGTAGAACTCTGATTGGAATCCAAAAGGGAGGTGGAGTCCTTGTCCAACAAGGACTCCTAGGCGCCTCCTACTTGGGCTCACGCCACCCTTGGCGTGCGCCCTTCTCCTTGCCAGGTTCTGGCAGGGGGACAGGCCCCCACCAGCTCTCCAATAGGTGCATGACATGTGGTCAAAAGTCAAAGGGTCAATGGTCAACGTTTGACCAGTCAAAGGTAGACTTTTGACCAAAGTCAAAGAACAAGAAATGGCAGGTGACCAAAAATGGCAGGTAATGTCTTACAAATAAGACAACCTATTCTGACTTGGACAACCTCCAGTCAGACCATATGAAGGCCTCTGATTGAGCACAAACTCCTTTGGCTCAGTCAGGACAACTTATTTATGATAGTAAAAGAAGAACGTTAGGTTCAATCGAGTGCTAGCACGATTTCCTTGAACCTAATTGAATCTCATTCAGATCAATTGAACTAGATCAGTTCAATTGATGATCACCAGATTCAAACCCTTGTTTGTGTGACCCAGTTAGGTTCAGTTCTGTATGGTAATGGGATATGTCATGATCTCTATCATAGACATCATCGAAACTCCTTTCGATGGATCAGAACTCTTCTGATTCGAACAGCTAGAATGATCGATCATCTAAATCATTCTAATTGCTCCCAAAATCCACCAGTGACACCTAGCAGTATATGGTGGCAACCCATCAGAGCTGAATGCGAACCTCTTGGTGCAGCTACCTGTGTGATTCAAGTTCTTCTATCTTGAGCCCCGATCAGATTAGGGTTAAGGTGAACTCGTCAAACCCTAGTCTCTGTCATATGATGTAATCATTCGATTCGAGTCCAATGTGAAAATCTAAATAGAAACTCTTTCTATTATTTCACTCTACCATGGCCATGGATTTCTGGACTTGATTCTCATGATCATCATAGGGCTACTCCTCTACCACCGAGGTAGATAGATCCCATCTTGATGCAATCCAGTTCCTACAATGAACATGCTATAGCCAACATACACCTCAGGGTTCCATATGGCTAGGAGACCGAGTAATGGTGTAGTCAAACTATAACACCCTCAAGGTGAACTGCCGATGCATCTCAGGTCAAAGAACCAGACACACTACTGCAGCATCGAGTCAGTCATTGACGAGAAGGTAGACTTCCTAATGACTACTCGAGGTGGTCACGCTCAGTGCCCTCGTTCTCTAACGAGTACCTGTACTCTCGCTCCGGTGTCTCCACACCGTAGACTCAAGACTCATCTACTAAAGAGAAGCGATCGTACACCAACCTTCCGGATCAATCACCATCCTCGTGATGATCCTATGGTCGGGAGCTGTTTATGAGTTAATAATGATTATTCATGTCTTAAATTTTCAACTCTTGAAAATATGAATTATCATTACCATTAACTCAAAGGATGTATCACAGACACTAAATACACATGTGTGATAGAAAATAACCCATTTCATTAATTATAGTCAAAATTATAATTTTGCCCCTAGAAGTGTATTACAAGTGTCAGCCAATTCTGGCTTCTAGGGCACATATATCTAACAATCTCCCACTTGTCCTAAAGCCAATTGGCTACAAGTCTAAGTCCCATCTTCTCAAGGTGGGCTTCGATCTTCTGCTGGCCCAACGGCTTTGTAAGTGGGTCTGCCACATTATCTGCGGAGTTGACTCTCTTGACCTCAACGTAACCTTTCTCAAGGTAATCGCGGATGAGATGATATCGCCGCTCAATGTGCTTGGACTTCTGGTGAGACCTCGGCTCCTTAGCAAGGGCTATGGCGCCATTGTTGTCGCAGTAAAGAGGAATGGCATCTGATGGCATTACTCCAATTTCTGCAGCAAACTTCTTGTACCAGAATGCTTCCTTTGCAGCCTCTGATGCAGCTATATATTCTGCTTCCATGGTGGAATCTGCTATCACAGTTTGCTTGGAACTCTTCCAGCTGACAGCTCCACCATTGCACACAAACAGACTTCCAGATGTCGACTTTCGATCATCTATATCGGACATGAAGTCCGAGTCTGTGTATCCCTGAACTTGGAGTTCTCCATTACCAAAGACCAACATCATATCCTTAGTTCTTCTCAAGTACTTAAGGATACATTTCACAGAAGTCCAGTGTTCTTCACCTGGATTTGACTGATATCTGCTTGTGACACTCACAGCATGGGCTATATCAGGTCGTGTACATAGCATGGCATACATGAGGCTCCCTATTGCAGAAGCATAAGGGATCTTGCTCATGCGTTCTATTTCCTCAGGTGTGCTGGGGCACATCTTCTTGGAAAGATGAATACCATGTCTGAAGGGTATTAATCCCCTCTTAGAGTTTTCCATACTAAACCTCTTTAGTACTTCCTCTATGTACATCTTCTGTGAAAGTCCTAGCATCCTATTCGGTCTATCCCTATAGACCTTAATTCCTAGAATAAAGGATGCTTCACCTAGGTCTTTCATGGAGAATTCCTTGGACAACCACATCTTGACTGATGTCAACATGGGAATATCATTCCCAATAAGGAGGATGTCATCCACGTACAATACGAGGAAGACAACAGCGCTCCCACTGACCCTTT
>QRFJ01001644.1:111392-379185 GCA_006176705.1 Cocos nucifera
CATGAGCACCATTACCTACGAGGAATATTTTCTCTACTTCCTCTGAAATAATACCTAAGTATCTCTCAGGGGGACGGAAAACTCTTTTCCGATCTACGAGGTGGAGGAGGTAGTGTTCTTATTGGCTCAACCTGATTTGGTTCCAATTGGTCCTTAGCTCGTTCCACTTGTGAGACTTTCTCATCAAGCTTAATCTGCTTTTCAATGCCGCTATCTTGAATAAACTATTTTTCAAGAAATATGGCATGTCGACTCACAATCACATTGTGGTCTTCTGGAATGTAGAAATAGTATCCTAATGACTCTTTAGGATATCCTATGAATCGAGCTCTGAAGGACCTAAACTCTAACTTGTTCCGCTTGTTGTCTTTTGACATGAGCCTGGACAACCCCAAATTCTGAGATGACTCAGACTTGGTTTCTTACCGTGCCATATCTCATACGGTGTGGTAGGAACGATTTTAGAGGAAACCCTATTCAGTAGATAGATTGAAGTTAACAATGAGTGTCCCCAAAAGAAATCAGGGAGGTCTGTGAAGCTCATCATGGATCGAACCATATCCAATAGAGTCCGATTTCTCCATTCTGAAATCCCGTTGAGTTGAGGTATTTCCTGGTGGAGTCCATTGAGAGACTATGCCATTTTTCCTTGAGATAGTCTAGGAATTCCCGGCTAAGGTATTCACCTCCTCGATCTGATCGAAGAACCTTAATGGGTTTTTCAGTTTGTTTTTCTACTTCATGTCTGAATTCTTTGAACTTTTCAAAAGGCTTCAGACTTGTGTCTCATAAGATACACATACCCATACCTAGACAGATCATCGGTAAAGGTAATGAAGTAGACAAAATTGCCTCTAGCCGGCACATCAAATGGGCCGCACACATCTGTATGTACTAGGGCAAGGAGATCTGTGGCCCTCTCCCCATGTCCAACAAAAGGGAGTTTAGTCATTTTGCCTTGAAGACAGATTCACAAGTTGGATATGACTCAGAAGTCAATGGACTCAATAGCCCATTTTTCTCCAATTTGTTGATCCTATCTTCTGCTATATGACCTAATCTCAGGTGCCATAGATATCTGTCGTTTGGACTATCCCTAGGTCGTTTGGCATTCACGTTTTGCTCGATAGTTAGAACAGGTACATCAATATGTAGCTGATAAAGACCATTAATAAGGAAACCATTTGCAATTTTATTTCTTTCATAAAGAATGTTACAATGGTCCTTAAAGAAGGTGATCACATAACCTTCTTGTGCTAAGCATGAAACAGAAATCAAATTCCTGCTAGCTGCAGGCACAAAATAATAGTCTTTCAAAACTAAGTCTAAACCAGATGGTAATCGAAGAGGGTATGTTCCCACAGCTA
Source organism: Cocos nucifera (assembly GCA_006176705.1). Taxonomy (NCBI): domain Eukaryota; kingdom Viridiplantae; phylum Streptophyta; class Magnoliopsida; order Arecales; family Arecaceae; genus Cocos; species Cocos nucifera. The sequence goes on from QRFJ01001644.1 coordinate 112,760, forward strand.
CTGCAGCAACTCTTGCTCCATTACCGACGCGTAGGATCATGTCTCCATCCCTCAGCCTCCTGCTATCCTCAAGACCCTGCATGGAAGTGCACAGATGAGCACTAGAACCAGAGTCAAGCACCCAACTGGATGCAGAAGAAACCGTAAGGTTAGACTCAATAACGAGCATACCTCCAGAAGGACCTTCCTTCTTGTTCTTCAGGGTGGCCAGGTAAGTAGGGCAGTTCCGCTTCCAATGGCCGTCGCTGTTGCAATGGAAACACTTTCCTTTGACATCAGCCTTCTTCTTCGGCTCTGCCTTCTTCTTCTTTGATCCTTCCACCTTTTGCTTTTTCACAGACTTCTTTTTCTTTTCAGAAGACTTTCTTTTGGAAGAAGTCCATTCCATAGCAAGAACTGAGCCTTTAGAACCTTTCATAGAAAGCTCAGCGGTAACCAGCATATTCATTAATTCGGCCAAGGAATTCTGAAGTTTATGCATGTGGTAATTCATGATGAATTATGCCCATATGCATCAGTCAAGGATTGCAGAATAATATCGTTCTGCAGGTCCAAGTCCAACTTCACACCGAGCTTCTCAAGCTCTTCCATGTCCTTGATCATTGTCAGACAGTGATCTTGGACTGACTGCCCATCACGCATCTTAGCCTTAAAAAGTCATTTTGTGACTTGATATTTGGCTGCGCGACTCTGTTCACCAAACATCTCCTGCAGGTGAGCCAACATTTGGCGAGCAGTCCCGATATCCTCATGTTGGTGCTGGAGCTCATCAGACATCGAGCCCAACATGTAATATCTGGCCTTATTATCTTCGTCAATCCATTTATCCAGAGACGCTCTCTGTTCAATAGATGGACGGGCTGGTAAGGTGGGAGGGTCCTGGTCCAAAACATGGGTTAACTTCTCGAAACCCAAAATAATTTTGTAGTTCCTGAGCCAATCTTTATAATTAGGTCCAGTCAGTCTATGTGTGTCCAGGATACGTGCCAATGGATTGGACGCAGACATTTTCCTATAGAGAGTCAAAGATTCTAGTTAGATACTATAATTTTGACTTGACCAATTTATTTAGGGATTTTATTTTTAAACAAATTAGCTCCCACTATTTTCTCGGATCCCTACACTCCCTCTGTAGAGATGCGAAAATCTCCACGATTAATGATTTCTAGTGGGTGGTGCGGTCTCACCAACTGACTCATCACCTCACCTAACAGTTATTGGTGATGGGTTAGCCAATGAGTGAACAACTCTTGTTCAATGATTCTCTAATCATGGTGCACCCAAACTTGGATCTCTAATTCATGAATCTCACCGTATCCGGAATATTGATCCACTCCTTAGTTAAGTCAGACCCACCATTTGCATAGACTGGGTTCCTAATTGAGTCTCTCACCGTATCCAAAATATTGAGCCCAACTCATCCTCCAGCCCATAGCATCCAATGCCTAATAGACATGGTTGCATCTTTCCCGGTGCAACTGAGCCACTGTATCCAGCCGAGAACAATCAACCCTGGGAAGGGCCCGCACATCTACAATGGTGGAAGACCTCAGACTTAATCTTTTCTTAGGGAGAATTGATTCAGGTCTCATTAAACTAGACTTGGCTTAGTCATAACAATTATGACTAACCTAGTGGCATGGGTTAGCTCGGATTATTGACCACCTCAGATCAGAACTGTGTCAACAGATATGGCCAGGTAAGTGAGACCGGTGGAAGGAATATGCCATTAACTCATACAAGAACGCATTCAGGTCGAGTAGCTTCCAATTAAAAACCAGTCGGTCGTCTATGCCAAACTTACCTTAGACACCAAATTATTGAGCCAGAACCAATTGGGTTAGCCTACAATCCAGACTCTAACCTCTGAGCCTAATTAGGTCTTGCTTGATCGTGACTCGATCTTGACCCAGACTTAATCCTATTAGGCTGGTCAATTTAAGCATTGTTGATCCCATCTAACCAACTCTTGATTCGGTTTGATCAACCGCTTAGACCTAATTGAGCTACCCAAGCCCGAACCCAGTATTATGAATATGTCTTAGATCTGAAATTCTCAATTTTAGACCTAATTGATATTCCATAAACTTAATTCTTAATTAAGTTGGGTTCATAAACAAAATATGCACAATAAATCCTAGGGTTTCAGGATCTAGGGTTTTGCAGAAAGTAAGTTTTGGGTTTCTGATTAAGGACGAACACGCAGCACCCCTACACATCATAAGAACACCCCATCGAATGGGAAGAGAGGGCCTTTAAACCCTTCTTCGTTCTTATGACCGGACGGCCAAGAGGAACGCCTTAATCAGGAACATGTAAATCTACAAAACAGTTATAGATCTATATCATATATCTCATATACAAATTTAGATCTAATCAAGGCATATTTTGCATACATCTCATGTATCAAATCATGCATGTTTTTAGATCTAAATTATCTCATAATAATCTAAAAAATTAGATTTAAATTGATCTAATCAAAATAAATTCTAATCTAGATAATTATGTAGAACTATTCTACAACTAGTCTAGACATGCATCTATCATATCTCATATGATATTTAAAATTAAATAATTTTTATTTGCTGTTTATCAGATGTTATTATAACACTTATAATATCAGAAAATAGTAAATAAGAAGATCTAAAATATGATTTAATCAGATTAAATTAAAGACATGCAAAACTATTCTATAGAACTATTCTATTCTAGAACTAGTCATGCATATCTTCTAATCTTAGATCCAAATTATTTAATTTTAATTTTTTTTGATTTTAGATCTGATCACATCTCATGTGACATCTGAAATCAATTATTTTCTAATTAAAATAAATTTAAAATTAGATCTAAATAATTTAGAACCATGGCTCTGATACCAGTTGAAGGAAAATCCTGATTTCCCGGTCCAGGTTCGTTCAGATCTGATCAGATCAAGAGATATATTTCAAAAAATTTTCTCTTGATCTAATCAGATCTTGATATGTTTCAGATCTGATTCTTATTATTTTAATAAATAAAATAAAATTAAAAGATAAATTAAATCAAATTTAATTTACCTGATTTGGGTAATCCTATTATCCTGTTGATGATCCTGTTTGCAGCGGAAGGTTCTGGATCTTAGCCACGCAAGCGCCTGGCCTCTACCGGTATCCACTCGGGTTGGATCTAGAGATCCTCTTCTTCTCTATCATGCCTCCAAAAATCAGATCTGGATCTGATCTGGAGGATCTTCAAAACTTCTTTTGAAGATCAGCAGTCGTCCTTTGCAGCAGCGCAGCCTTCTTAGCTTTTGATCGCCTTTCTTTGATCTGAATCGCACCAACCAAGGTCCAAAACTCCTTTTGGACGTGGAGAGCAAGGGGAGAAGGTGGTTTGGCATGGAGAGGGAGGGGAGAGGCAGCCTTGGGGCATGGGGAAACTATGATCTCATCATATCTCTTAATCTGAGTTGGATACAGGGTCTTATTTATAGACTAGCTGTGATCCAACTCCTCTTCTTCCCAACCAATCACAACCCTTTGTGAAATCAGATCTAAATCTGATTGGTGGGAATAGAGTCCCCTGGATTCCTCCTTAGAGGGTGCCTAAGACCAGTCAAAGTTGGTTCTTAGAAGAACTCTAATTGGAATCCAAAAAGGAGATGGAGTCCTTGTCCAACAAGGACTCCTAGGCGCCTCCAACTTGGGCACACGCCTAGGGTGGCGTGCGCCCTTCTCCTTGCCAGGTTCTGGCAGGGGGACAGGCCCCCACCAGCTCTCCAATAGGTGCATGACATGTGGTCAAAAGTCAAAGTGTCAATGGTCAACGTTTGACCAGTCAAAGGTAGACTTTTGACCAAAGTCAAAGAACAAGAAATGGCAGGTGACCAAAAATGGCAGGTAATGTCTTATAAAATAAGACAACCTTTTCTAACTTGGACAACCTCCAGTCAGACCATATGAAGGCCTCTGATTGAGCACAAACTCCTTTGGCTCAGTCAGGACAACTTATTTATGATAGTAAAAGAAGAACGTTAGGTTCAATCGAGTGCTAGCACGATTTTCTTGAACCTAATTGAATCTCATTCAGATCAATTGAACTAGATCAGTTCAATTGATGATCACCAGATTCAAACCCTTGTTTGTGTGACCCAGTTAGGTTCAGTTCTGTATGGTAATGGGATATGTCATGATCTCTATCATCGACATCATCGAAACTCCTTTCGATGGATCAGAACTCTTCTGATTCGAACAGCTAGAATGATCGATCATCTAAATCATTCTAATTGCTCCCAAAATCCACCAGTGACACCTAGCAGTATATGGTGGCAACCCATCAGAGCTGAATGCGAACCTCTTGGTGCAGCTACCTGTGTGATTAAGTTCTTCTATCTTGAGCCCCGATCAGATTAGGGTTAAGGTAAACTCGTCAAACCCTAGTCTCTGTCATATGATGTAATCATTCGATTCGAGTCCAATGTGAAAATCTAAATAGAAACTCTTTCTATTATTTCACTCTGCCATGGCCATGGGCTTCTGGACTTGATTCTCATGATTATCATAGGGCTGCTCCTCTACCACCGAGGTAGATAGATTCCATCTTGATGCAATCCAGTTCCTACAATGAACATGCTATAGCCAACATACACCTCAGGGTTCCATATGGCTAGGAGACCGAGTAATGGTGTAGTCAAACTATAACACCCTCAAGGTGAACTGCCGATGCACCTCAGGTCAAAGAACCAGACACACTACTGCAGCATCGAGTCAGTCATTGACGAGAAGGTAGACTCCCTAATGACTACTCGAGGTGGTCACGCTCAGTGCCCTCGTTCTCTAACGAGTACCTGTACTCTCGCTCCGGTGTCTCCACACCGTAGACTCAAGACTCATCTACTAAAGAGAAGCGATTGTACACCAACCTTTCGGATCAATCACCATCCCCATGATGATCCTATGGTTGGGAGCAATTTATGAGTTAACAATGATTATTCATGTCTTAAATTTTCAACTCTTGAAAATATGAATTATCATTACCATTAACTCAAAGGATGTATCACAGGCACTAAATACACATATGTGATAGAAAATAACCTATTTGTTGCTTTTAGTCAAAATTATAATTTTGTCCCTAGAAGTGTATTACAAGTGTCAGTCAATTCTTGCTTCTAGGGCACATATATCTAACAGATTCGATGGTCCAGATTTCATCATTAAGATGATCGGACGGCTGCTATTAGATCCGACTATAACTAGGTTTTATAAAGGGTTTTAGAGTGGTTTTTGATGAATTGGATGCTGATCTAACGATCAGAATTATCCAGGACTTTATTTGACTTGTTTAAGGAGTCTAAAACCTATTTTTAAGGGGATTCCTACTAGAAATCATCCTCTTAAGGCTACAAAAAACCTGTTGTCGATCAAGAAGGAGAGAACCTAAGTAGAGAACCTAAGAAGAGAACCTAAGTAGAGAACCTGTACAGAGAGCCTGAGGAATAGGAAACAGAGAGTTGAAAATAAAAAGAAAATAGGGAGAAACAGAGAGAGGGTTTAGGGAGAGAAAAGAAAGAGCTTTTATTTTTGTTATTTTTCTTTCCTCTTCTTTTCTTCTTCCGAAGATCGGTACACGAAGCGGCTTTCTTCTTCATCAAGTTTTCCACACCAAGAGCAACGGACGATCAATTTCAGCGAACAAACAATCTAATTTCTTTATATATTTTATTTTATTTGATATTTTTGATCTTGTTACCATGAACTAAATTTTATTTTACTAAGGCTAAGGTGTAGCCACTCTTTTTGATATAAAATTTAGTATGATTTATTTTTAATTTTAAATTTTATTCATGAGGAGTATATAGATCTGATCTTAATGCTTTTAGATTACTAGCCATCTTCTAATTGATCTGATGAACATAAATGATATGGACCAAGTACATCTATGTTATTGCTTCTTGATTTATATATCTTGTATTATGAATCAATTTTGAATTCATATGCGTGCTAGAATTTTAGTGCTCTTTGGACGCGGCATATTTAATTAAAGGATTTCACAAAACTTAATGCATCGATATTTATTTAAATTACACCTGGACCAAAGGATAGTTAATAAATATTGATAGTTTTGCTATGCCTGGACCAAAGGATAGTGAATAATCTAGCAGACTTTATCGTCACATAAAATAAAATTAACTTAATAACCTAAATATTATATTGATTGAGTTGGTGAACCGATTGCCTTAGTAATCTATTGCTCTTAAGTTTAAAATCCTAAAAATTATACACTCTCTATTTCCTTATAATTTTTAATTATTTTTTTATTTCATCCTTTTTTTTTAATTCTCATAAATCGGTCTTCTAAATAAATCATAAGAAAGAGCTTTGTAGTACTTATTTTCCAATCCTCTCGGAAAGATACTCTACTCACTTACTTTATTACTTGATTCACTAGTGTACTTGCCATAACTATAGATTAGTATGCATCAATAATCTTTAACTTACGGTACCAACGATCGAAGTTGGATCCCATCAAATTATCATTGTCTAACAATGATCGGAGCAAAAGGAAAGTGGCTATATCTACATAAAAGAAAAACCAAAATCTAATTAGTAATTGATTCATTAAATCTAAAGATTTGGACTTTAATCAAAAGGTTCTCCCATTATTTTATTCAAATTGATAGCCTCTACCTCCAATTCGAGGAATAATCCTAATTTTTTAGTGGGTACTAGAATACACATAGATTGCACACAAGTCCAACTTTGGTTGCTCAACCCATGTACATCTAAGGATAGGTTCATAACCAATTATTTTTCTAAATAATTTTTAGTAATTTAATTTTGCTTCAGTCCCTAATCAAAAGGCTTTGGCCTCCGCTGAAAATGTCCGATTAGGTCCAACCATTAACATGACCATACTTGGTCCATCTAACCAATGAATGATTAAGCCCAACTTTGGTTGGTCAACCTAACCATCATTTAGAAAGACGTGGCCAAGAAGTCATATTATGAATGATAATTCTACTAGCTAATAAGCACCAGACCTTTGGGCCTCCAATGATTATCCAGCTAATGGACTCATTATCACCCACTTAATGGGAGGCTATGATCTAGTTATCACCATAACTATTTCATTTTTAGAAATCTAAAAATTTTAGAGGATTTAATTGATTTGATTTAAGGAAGAGAGAAGGTCAAATGAACTAGCTTGTTATAATCCTCCCATTGGCTTCACCAAGTCAGATTAAGGGAGATTATTAATAGGCTGGTCTAGGAGCATCTAAATCAGTCACACTAATTTACTTAGCTAACATGGGTCAGCTCGAATTATCAAGTGATGTGATCAAAACATAATTTTATCAAGAAGACCAAATAAGTGAGATTGGTAGAAGGGTCTACCAAAGATTGCCTTAGATACCATCAAAAATGGTCAGGTAAGCGGGCTGCCAATTAAAAACCACCGATCTGGATTGCTAGACTTATCTTAGACACCAACTGATTAATTAATTTTGATTGGATCAATCTAACAGTTCGTGCTAGACCGCATAGCCAAGAATCAAGTCTATCTTGGTTCTCGTTAAAGATATGGACTTGACCAACAAAAACTATAGTAATTGATCTAGAGAATTTTTTATCTAATCTAAGATAACTATTCATTAGGTTTAGTTAATTCTCTAACTAAGTCTATTTTTTAATCTAACCTTAGGTCTAACCCAATTAACAGACCTAATTTTTACTAACCCATTAACCCAATGTGTTATGATTTGTGTCTTAGGATCTTCAATTCACAATCCTAGATCCTAATCAAAAACTCTTAATTCTTAATTAAGTTTTGGGCTGAGGGTTGGAGTTCGGCATTTCAAAAATAAATTTTATATTTGTAAAATATTTTTATAAGATAGTTCTACCAACCAGTTGCATGTTTGATTCATAATCAATATGCAAATAAAATAAATATGAAACTACTTTAGATCTAATCTAAACATATTCATGTAACAAAAACTATTCCAATTCTAATCAATCATAAATCACCTTAGATCAAATCTAACATATTTATGATGATAAAAAATTAAATTAAAATATTTTTAATTAAGTTATAAAATTTTTTAGATCTAATCTAAAATATTATGACCAAAATTTTAGATCAGCACGTACTAGGATAATCTCTCCACTATAAGAGATAAACCTTACAACAGGACAATCTTATAATCAGTTCGTGCAATCAAAAAAAAATATTGTTATATTTTAATAAATTTAAATCTAATAATCATAAATTAATTTAAATTATATCTAATAAATTTATAATTTATATTAGATCCACATGAATTAGGACAACCTCTCCACTATAAGTGATAAACTTTATAGCACAACAACCTTATAATCAATTCATGTGATCTATTTTTTTTAATTTCATATTTAACATCAGATTATAAATTAGATATAATCTAAAAAATAATCTAAACATCCATCAAATCATGTAATAAAGTAACATGGCTCTGATATTAATTGAAGAAAATAGATCTAGGATTTCAGGGTTAGATTTTGAAACTTTTTCAAAACTATGTAGCAAAAAAGATAAATTAATCATATTAGTTCATAAATACATAAGCAAATCCATAGATCTAGGATCCTATTATATGATTTAAGCATAGTATTAAATCAAAAATTAAAAGATGAGAAAAAATTCATGTTGATCATATCAACAAGAAAACTACACTAGATCAGATCTAAGTATGAAATAAGGAGATCATATCATCCTTATCTTTACAAGTCGAGTTTCTTAACTTGCTGATCCAGATCCAGGACTGAGATTGATGCTCCAAGCCACACACATATCCAGCCTCTACAGGATGTCCACATGAGCCCTCGATCACTGATCAGAAGTCCAATGCCTGAAAATCAGTATAGTATGCCAGTACTGTATTGATCCTTCTTCGATGGTCGATCTGGATCTTCCTCCTTCAAAACATGGACTCTTTAATTTTTAGAAGTTGAGAAAGAAGACTTGTGAAGCTTAGACTCCTTTCAAAAACTCACAAATAATGGAGGAAAAGGTAAAAGAAAATAATCCTAGAAGAAGAACCTTCTTCTTCTTTGTTTCTCTCACCTAGACACTTGGACTTGTGTCTTCTCAAAACCCAACACCCAAGGACTTTTCTCTCAAACCTATCCCATGCCCAATAGCCCTCTTTTAGATGAATAATCTTGGAAAAATTCAGGCCAATAATCCCCTTATTTATAGAGATATGGAGCAATCCTTGTCTAGGTCAAATACCTAACAAGGAATATCCAATAAAGGCAAGACTAGTGGCATCCAAATCTTGGATGCCCTCTCATTCTTTTCAGCCATGGACCACCACGAATGGGTGCACAAAAAATCCCATAAAATCCATAAAAATCCCAAAAAAAAATCTGGTTGGGTTGGTGGCATGCATGAAGGCCTAGGACTAGTTCTTCCTCACTTCTCTCATACAAGTCCTAATTGAACTAGGACTAGTTCTTCCTTGCAATTGGCTCATCCAATAAATCAATTGAACTTAATTCAATCAAGTCCAAACTAATTTTAATTAAATCTTATTTAATTAAACTTAATCTCAGCCCTCTGACTTAATAAAATTAAGCTAACTAGCAATATAATTACTAATTAATCCTTCTACAATACTTGCATTAGATTAAACATCAATCGTATTGATTGTTTAACCCTAGAACGATTCTTAACCATCCGATCAGATTGAGAACTCTTATGTGTGTGATCCCATAGGTTCGAACCTAAGTCAGTAGTATAGAAATAAATTTTTGTACCAATCAGAGTAACCATCTAGCAATGTATCCGACGGCCAAATAGGTCGAATGTGTAGAACAACATCCTTAGAATCCATGTGAATATAGTTTCCATATAATTCATCCACTTGACCAAAATACTCATAGGACACCTCAGAGTTTAACTATCAATCCTAATTAGGTCATCCACATTGTATCTCAAAATACCAAATCCATCTTATGGATTATCCTGGCCAAGATTTTTGCTATATTGAAATACAGTGATGCATTTTTCTCTAACTCTTAAAGTGGTCGATCCCATCTTGATCACTCACTAACTTCGTAAGTACTTAACTGTGTCCAAAAATCTTTCATTATTGAATTAAAAATTTAGTTAGTCTGGTACCAAAGCATAGTAAGTTGCTTGCAAGTCACAGTAGTGATCTCAAATCTAAGGGATACTTATACCTATATCCCATCAGAGCAATTCTCAATAGTAGAATGCTTTGAAGTTGGTCACGTTCAATGATGATGTACCCTTATATCTCACTTATATACCATACCAGTATCTCCATACTTCTTGGTTAAAAGGATAATTAATCTATATGGCATATAATGACCTATGCTCGATAAATGCTGTCGTCCAAATTAACAACATATCATTTGATCATGAACTATTTATAGACTAATCAATAAATCCTCTCTTTATCAAAACTAAATAGTCCTAAGGACTTTATCACAATAATGAAGTTCATTAGAAGATGTAAACTTTATGATAAAAATATTAAATAATTTATTTTATGTATTAATAAATTAATTATAATTATAAAGTAGCTCAACCATCAATAGACTGACAATTGGCTTTAGGACATATTTTTCAACACTAAATAATTAGGATAATTCCTTGAATTGGAGGTAGAGGCTACCAATTTGAATAAAATAATGAAAGAACCTTTTGATTAAAGTTCAAATCTTTAGGTTTAATAAATTATTTACTAATTAGATTTTGGTTTTTCTTGATGCAGATATGGCCACTTCTCTTTCACTCCAATCATTATTGGACAATGACAAGCTGATGGGATCCAACTTCGATAACTGATACCATAAGTTGAAGATCATCCTGGAGCATGAACTAATTTTTTTTTCTTGATAGATTCAGTACCTGAGGAGCCAGCTTTTAATGCATGTGGGTCAGTCAGAAATACTTATCAAAAGTGGATCAATGATCGAACCATGATGCGTTGTATTATGCTGGTGGCTATAAGCAATGAATTAAGTTGCAGGTTCGAGATAGCTCAACTAGAAAACATACTTTAAGTGTTGAACAAGTCTTTTGGCACACCCAATGATGTTGAGAGGTACAAGACTAGTTGTGCCATCTTTAACGTCAAGACGAGGGATGGAGCTTCAGTCACTGATCATATACTGTACATGATCAAGCTAATGGAGCTTTTGAGCAAGCTCAGCTTTTTCTTGTACAAGTAGCTAGGGAATGATTCAATTCTGAACTCATTGTCCAAGTCTTATCTCCCATTCCTTTCTTATTACCGAATGACAAAGCTTAAAGTTAACTACCACAGGTTATTGGGGTTACTTCAGAACTTTGAGAAAGATCATCAGCTTCATAAAGAGTCGGTGAACTTAGTGGAAGGATCTTCTTCTGATTCTCATCCCTTTAAGAAAGAAAAGAAGAACAAGAAGAAGAAGTCCAAAAAGGTGCAAGTTCAGGTTGGGACATCTGTGCAGGGCCAGACCAAGAAGCAAAAGCCCGATAAGAGTCAAGCAGAGTGCTTCTTCTATAAGAAGTGGGGGCACTGAAAAAGGAACTGTCCTCAATATATTGCCTTTCTAAATCCAAACAAGCCGAGAAAGAAGCAAGCTATTACTGGATAAGATATTTATATGATAACTCCTTGCAATTTTTTGATTTATGATATTACTGACTGAGTATTGGATACCGATAGCTCTTACCATATTTACAGTTTGTTGCAGGGATTCCAGGTCAATAGAAGATTCAAACAAGGCAAAAAATTCCTGAACATTGGAGATGGAAGATCAGTTCTAGTTCTAGCATTAAAAATCTTAAAACTTATATTTGAGTCTCATACTATTATTCTTAGTGATTGTTATTTTTGTCTTAGTTTTTTTTTGAATATCATTTTAATAAGCCTTTTGGCCAAAAATAATTATGAGATTTCAATAAAGAAAGAATTATATAATATCATTCTGAATGGTATTACTATATTTTTTGGACATTTGAACAATGAGATATACATGATATCAAAATCTATTAATATAGTCTACTCCACTGGCAAGCATCCTAGATTAGATAGTGTATTTGATATCTACTTATGGCACTATAGGCTAGGTCATATTAACAAGAATAGGATAAATAGGTTGACTCAAGAGAAAATTTTTGAAGTCAGTGATTATGAATCACTTCTAATCTGTGAGTCTTGTCTTCTTGAAAAAATAATCAGATCACCTTTTACTTAAAAAGAGGAGAGAGCCACTGAGCTTTTAGATCTTGTACATACTGATATATGTAGGCCTATGAGCATAAATGCCAAAGATAGATATCTCTACTTCATCACTTTCATAGATGATCTATCTAGGTATGGATATGTCTATCTGATGAAATACAAATCGGATTCATTTAAAATATTCAAATGATTCTAAGATGAAGTAGAAAAAAAACTAGAAAGAGTATTAAAATCTTTTAGTCTGATCGAGGAGGTAAATATCTTTCTAGCAAGTTTTTCAGATATTTAGGAGAAAATAGAATTCTCTCCCAATGGACTCCTCTAGGACCACCATAGTATAATAGTGTGTCTGAAAGAAGAAATCAAACTCTGTTAGACGTGGTCCGATCCATGATAAGTTTTGTCTGCTTATCGATATTCTTTTGGGGATATGCACTTGAATCGGCTTGCTATCTTTTAAATAGGGTTTTAAGTAAATTTGTAATTAAACTCCATATGAGATATGGACAGGGCATAAGCCAGAACTTTCATACCTTAGGATCAGGAGGTGCCCGACTTATGTGAAATGGTTAATCACAGATAAACTTGGACCTAGGTCTGATAAGTGCACATTCATAGGGTATCCAAAAGAAACTAAAGGATATATTTTCTACCATGCTGATGAACAAAAAGTATTCATTAGCCTTAAGGCAATCTTTTTCGAAAAAGAGTTTCTTAGTGAAAGAACTATTGCCTCTAAAGTTGAACTTAATAAAGTTCAATAGGTAGAAAGACCAACACCAGTAGCTGAACCAAAATCGGATTTGATTAGATCAAATCTAGAGCTTAGTGTACCTGCACTATTAAGTTGATCCGGTAGAGTACCACATCAGTCAGACAGATACTATGGTTTCTTAGTCTAGGATAGTAATTCCATCGAACTCAATGAGAATGATGAGGATTCGATCACTTATATGGATGCAATGCAGAGACCTGATTATGAGAAATGGCTTGAGGCCATGAAATTTAAAATAAAGTCCATGAAGGTTAATGATGTATGGACATTGATTGATCCACCTAAAAGGATTAAACTCATTGGATGTAAGTGGATCTTCAAGAGGAAGAGGGGCGCAGATGGAAAGGTGGAGACCTAATAATAATCATAAATTAACAAATAAAAGTATTAAATAATATAATATTTAATATTTATTTAAAAAAATTAATATTTTTATGAATATTTTATAGGAAAGAAGCTCATCAATATGAAGAGCTTGATTTATGGGTTCTAATGCAATAAATTTTACTCAAATCGGAGCTAAAACGCAAAAGTTATGAAGCCCGAAAGTTAAAATATAAAAAATATAAATCGATGCATGGTGGACCGATCGGCCGATCCATGGATTAGGTGTAGACCAACCAGCTCAGCAAGCATGGCCAATCAATGACTGCCATGTGGCGAACCTAGACTGCTAAGAGGTCTATGGAAATTATATCATGGTGCATAGGGGCTTTTTCATCAATTCATGCAGCGTGGCGAGCTCTGGTTGGCTACGGTCCTCGATAAGCTTGGTCCATAGGAATAGTGAAGCACGATCCTATGGCTGGCATCACTGTCGACTGAGATTCAATGGGTAGCATTGAATCCGATTTGTTTCAGCACTTTTCAGCCCTCCTGAGCGCAATCCAACAACCAATATAGCTACAAATTAAGATCCAATGGCTCGAAATCAATCCGACAATGATCAGGAGCTCCTAGTGGTGGTTTTTGGTGGATTTAGAGTCGTTTGATTTCAAACGGATGGCCAAAAATATTCCATGGTCTTTAATATTGATCCAAACTCGAAATTGAGTCTAATAAGGACTCACAAACTCATTTCTTCCTCTATTTAAAGCACTCTTCATGCCAAAAGCCAAGAGCAGCCCACAAGGTGTTCCAAGCCTCTCCCAAGCTCCCTTTTTCTCTCTTCTCTCCTCCTATCTTCTCTTCTTCTTTTCTTCTTCTTTTATTCTTTCTTTTTTCTTTTTATCTGGGAGATTTCAAGATGCCAAAAGCTACAAGGATCAAAATTATGTATGGCTAGAGATTTTGTGTCCAGGGGAGTAAGGAAAGTCTTCCAAGAATGAGAGTTTATAAATTTAATCTTGTCTTTCTTTTTATTCGATAATAAATTTTTTTCATCTTTTACATTCCTTTCTTATTTTATGCTTTACTGTTCTTATAATTTATAACTAAAGAGACAGATCGTGATCGTAGAAAGATACAGTCTGTGCTCAAGTTAGAATAAATTATAAGATTTATATTTTTAATATTTAATTTCTTATAATTTATACTTAAGAAGATAGATCATGATCATCGATAGATATGATTTATGCTTAGATTAGGATGAATTATATAAATTAAATTAGAATTATGTTCTTTGATTGCATGATCTAAATAGCCTATGTCTGTGAGATGAGTCATGATCATGTTAGATATGATCCATGCTTGGTAGAATAGATTATATTAGAATTGGATCAAAATAACATATATCTTATAAGATTACATGTTGATAATAAAAAGATCGCATGAATCAATTATAGATTTGAATGTTGGAAGATGGAACTGAAATCCTAGACAATTTCTCCTCTTTAATTAATTCTAAAAATCTAAATTAATTAAGTATTTGCTTTCTTTTACTTTAATTTGCTAAAATCTCAATTGATTCTCTTTAACCCATTTTCTTAAATTTCTACTTAAGAAATTAATTTATTTTTTTTAAATTGAATGCAACTTAGCCTTCAATCTTCGAGAAAATTGACACCCGACTCACCACTATTCTAATTAATAGGAAGATTCATTTTAATTTTTATTTGATACTCTAATAACAAGCAGTCAAATTTCTGACACTATTGCTGAGGATTGTAGCATGGTTGCTTCAATTAATTAAAAATTAATTAATTAATTTAAAAAATAATAAAAAATAAAAAATAAAAAAATATTATTGCTCTTTATTGGTGCGAAAATTCATGAGGATGCCGGAGATGTCTTGAGTAGAGAAGGAAAACCCACCAATGGGACCTACAAAATAAAGTCCAAACCAAAGGGGGGGCTCTGGCAGGATCCTCCGATGCTCAAGTCAATTTTTTGACCAACTGAAATAAAGTACTCAAAAAATAGAGAGAGATAGAGTATTGAAAAGAAGGAGAGAGCTTAGAAAAAACATATCTGGAGGATCCCTTTTTATAGGTAGAACGTGTAACAAACTGATAGTGATAACCATAACAATCTGATAGTGGGCCGCTCAGGCCATGTGGAGTTTGTTATGGAGGATGGTGTTCGTTGTCATGATTTATCGATCGAGAGTGATATCTGTTATCATGACTTTTCAATCGAGAGTACTGTCTATTGTTATGACTTGTCCATACATTGGGGATTAATAGTCGAAGTTCAGATGGGATAGGCGCTGATGGTGAAGAGCCTCAGGTCATAATGGCTCTAGAGAAGTTCGAGCTCTTTTGAGGTCGCCTGCACGTTGGTTGATTCATGTTGAGCTGGTAGCCAAATTTATGTGAATGGTGAGGCTCCTCTAGGCAACTAGGAGAAGGTCGATCAAAAGAAGGTCAACCACAGGGAGTCATCCAAGAGGAGGTCGATTGGAGGAGGTCATCTGAAGAGGATTCTATAGAAATCAGATCTAGAATTTTACAGGTAGATCTTGAAAACTTTTTCAAGATCTTATAGTGAAAGACTTAAATAAATTAAATATTTATTTAAATAAATATATAAACACCTAGATCTCATATCTATTACATGATCAAGGCATGATATTAAATCAAAAATTAAAATCAAATAAGAAAGTAAAAGGTTGATCAAATCAACCTAGATCTACACTACATCATATGCAGGTATGAAGTTAATAGATCAGATCTATCATCTGAGCAAGTTTAGATGTTCTAACTTATGATTCTGGGCTTGAGGATGAAGTCACAAGATGCACACATGTTCAGCCTCTAGGAGTCGTCCATACGAGCCTACGATCTCTGATCTAAAGTTCGATGCAGGAAATCAGCACAGCATGCTAGTACTGTGCTGATTCTTCTTCAATGGTCGATCTGATGCTCCCTTCTTTGAAATTTGGACTCTCCAAAATATGAGAAGAAATATGAGAGTTTGCTGATCTGAGAATCTCTCAAAAAAATTCAAAATAAAGGAGGAGAGATTAAAAATAAAATAGCCCTAGAAGAAGACCCTCTTCTTCTTCTCTTTTCTCTCACCTAAACACCTAGTTTGGTGCCTATAGAATCCCCACACCCAAGGACCCTCTTCTTCTAATTTTTGCACACCCCAAATCTCTTCCAAAGCTCTATATTTTATGAAAAAATCAAAACAAAATTCATCCAATAAATATAAAAAAAGAAGAGTCCAATTTAGGTCAAATTTCTAGACTAGGAATATCCAAACATAGGAAGTTGTTGGGGCGCCCAACTCTTAGGCGCCTCCTCCATAATTTTTGGCATGGACTAGCAAGGAAGGGTGCACAAAAAAAGAGATTATTTTCATAGAATAAGAAAAAAATTAATTAAAAGAGGGGGTGGCACTCAAGGGAAGATGTTTTGGTCAATAAGGATTCTATCTCATAGAATCCTAAGCAAAATCAAATCCTCCTTTGACTTGGTCTTCCACCTAACTTCCAAATATGACTTGGAGGGAGAGAGGGGGCATTAAAATCAGGAAGAAAGAGATTTTCCATGAAAAATACCTAAAAAATAGGTATGGAGGGCATTGGAACTAGGGTGGCGCAAGGAGATAGGGAGTCCTAGTCACACTAGGACTCTTGTTTTGACCTGGTCAAACAAAATTTTTTAACCAAATAAAATCAAGATTAAACCAACTCAATTAAATAAAGCCCTAATCCATTTAAGGACTTAATTAAATTAGATTTAATTCTAATTTATTTTTTAATCAAATTAAAAAATTAAATTAATTTGAGTCCTAGTTAGACAAGGACTAGTTCTTCCTTGTACTTGGCTTATCCAATAAACCAACTGAACTTGATCCAATCAAGCCCAAACTAAATCTAATTAAATAATATTTAATTGAACTTAATCTCAGTCTATTGGCTTAATCAAATTAAGCCAATTAACAATCTAATTGTTAATCGATCCTCCTACAACACTTGCACTAGGTTAAATACCAATCGTATTGTTTGTTTAACTCTAGAACGATTCTTGATAATTGATCAACCATCCGATCAGATTATAAGCTCTAATGTGTATGACCTCATAGGTCTGAACCTAAGTCAGTAGCATAAAAATAAATTTCTATACCAATCAAAGTGACCATCTAGTAATGAATGTATACCTCATAAACATAGGTGCCGATATTCGATAGGTAGTAGAACATCCTTAAAACCCATGCGGATATTATTTCCATATAATTCATCCCCTTGACCACAATGCTCATAGGACACATGAGAGTTCAACTATCAACTCTAATCAGGTTGTCCACATTATATTTCAAAATACCAAATCCATCTGATGGATTATCCTGGCCAAGGTTTTGCTATATTGAATATAGTGATACATTCTTCTCCAACTCTTACAGTGGTCAATTCCATCTTGATCATACTCTAACTTTGCAAGTACTTGACTATGCCCAGAAGCATTCCATTGCTGAATTAGAAATTTAGTTAGTTCGGTACCAAAGCACAGTGAGTTGCTTGCAAGTCACTGAGGTGATTTCAGGTCTAAGGGATACTTATACTTATATCCCATCAAAGACATTCTCGACAGCAGAATGCTCTAGAGTTGATCACGTTCAATAATGATGTATCCATAATCTCACCTGTATACCATACCAATGTCTCCACATACCTTGGTTAAGAGGACAACCAACCTATATGGCATATAGCGACCTATGCTCGATAGACGATGTCGTCCTAATTAACAGCCTATCATTTGGTCGTGAACAAATTTAAGGATTGATCGATAAATCCTCTCTTTATTGAAACTAAGTAGTCCAAAGGACTTCATCATAACAATGGAGTTCATTAGAAGATGTAAACTTGTGATGAAAAAAAGATGCCAAAATATTTTTCATTAATTAATAAATCAATTATCATATCTCAATCATCAATAGACTGACGATTGGCTTTGGGACATAATTTTCAACAACTCCCATTTGTCCTAAAACCACTCAGCATAATATCTAATATCCATCTTCGACTTATGATTGTCAAACTCCTTGATTGCTAGGGCTTTAGTGAAGGGATCGGCTAGGTTTTTCTTTTCGTCAATCTTCGGAAGGTCGACGTCACCACGATCCATGATCTCACGGACCAAATGAAAGCGACGTAGAATGTGCTTTGTTCGTTGGTGTGCCTTCGATTTCTTTACTTGAACTATGGTGCCATGCTGTCCAATAGAGTAGGACTGGACCATCAATGGAGGGTGCTACTCTGAGCTTAATGATGAACTTCCTTAGCCACACAGCTTTCTTTACTGCATCTGATGCTGCCATGTACTCTGCTTCGCAAACAAAGTCAGCCACTATATGCTGCTTGGAACTTTTCCAGCAAATGGCTCCACCATTTAGAGTAAAGATATATCCCGACATACTTTTACTGTCATCATGATCAGATTGAAAGCTGGAGTTTATAAATCCCACAAGCTTCAAATCTGACTCACCATAAATCAACCATTGGTCCTTAGTATTTATCAAATACTTAAGGATGGTTTTAACCATCTTTCAGTGATTTTCTCCAAGGTCAGACTGGTATCTACTCACTACTCCTAGTGAGTATGCCACATCTGGTCTCATACATGTCATTGCATACATAATAGATCCTACTATCGAAGCATATAGAATTCTACTCATACGCTCTCTCTCTCTTCAGGAGTTGTCGGACAATCCTTCTTACAAAGAGAAATTTTTTGGCCTATCGAAAGATAGCTCTTTTTAGAATTCTCTATGTTGAACCTCTTCAGCATAATTTTTATGTACGTGGATTGAGATATACCAAGCATCCTTTTAGATCTATCCCTATAGATCTTCATCCCTAGGATGTAGGATAATTCATCCAAATCCTTCATGAAGAACTGTGATGACAACCAGACTTTTATTCCTTATAGTGCAAAAATATCATTTTTGATTAAGAGAATATCGTCCACGTATAAAATAAGGAATACCACTACTGGACCATTTGCCCATTTATAAATGCAGGATTCTTTTCCATTCTTAACGAAGCCATACGTTATGATCACTTTATCAAAATGCATGTTCCAACTTCGAGATGCCTGCTTCAATCCATAAATGGATCTCTAAAGCTTGCACACCTTGAACTCATCTATGGATGTGAACCCTTCAGGTTGTATCATATACACCTCTTTGGTCAGCTCTCCATTTAGGAAAGCTATCTTCACATCCATCTGCCAGATCTCATAGTCCAGATGGACAACAATGGCAAGCATGATCCAAATGGACTTAAGCATTGCCACAGGGGAGAACGTCTCATCATAGTCAATACCATAACGTTGATGATATCCCTTGACAACCAGACGGGCTTTATAGGTCTCCACCTTTCCGTCTGCACCCCTCTTTCTTTTGAAGACCCATTTACACCCAATGGGTTTAACCCCTTCAGGTAGGTCAACTAATGTCCATACATCACTAACCTTCAAGGAATCTATTTTAGATCTTATGGCTTCTAGCCATTTCTCAGAGTCGGATCTCTACATAGCATCCATATAAGTGATCGGATCCTCATCGTTCTCATCGAATTCGATGGGATCACCATCCTGGACCAAGAATCCATAGTATCTATTCGGAGGTGGGGTACTCTATCAGATCGCCTTAATGGTGTGGGTTCACTGGGCTTCAGATCCGATCTGATCAAATTCGACTTTGGTTCAACATTCTGTGTCGGACTTTCTACCTATTGAAGTTCATCAAGTTCAACCTTAGAGGCAACAGTTCATTCATCAAGAAACTTCTTTACCAAAAAGATTGTCCTAAGACTGACGAATACCTTTAGTTCATCAGCATGATAGAAATAGTATCCTTTGGTCTCTTTTGGGTACCCTATGAATGTATACATGTCAGACCTAGGTCTAAGTTTGTCTGTAACTAATCGTTTGACATAAGCCGAACACCCCTAAATCCTAAGGTGTGAAAGTGCTGGCATACACCCTGTCCATATCTCATATGAGATTTTAACTACAAACTTACTTGGAATCTTATTTAATAGATAACAAGTCGATTCGAGTGCATATCCCCAGAAGGATATCAGCAAGCTGGCAAATTCCATCATGGATCGGACCATGTCTAATAGAGTCCTGTTCCTCCTATCAGACACACCATGATGCTATGGTGTTCCAGGAGGATTCCATTGGGAGAGAATTTTATTCTCTTATAGATATATGAGAAACTCACCAGAAAGGTATTCTCCTCCTTGGTCAGATCGAAGAGTTTTAATACTCTTTCCAGTTTATTTTTTTACTTCACTTCAGAATTGTTTGAATATTTCAAAAGAATCCGACTTATGTTTCATCTGATAAACATATCCATATCTAGATCATCTATGAAAGTAATGAAGTAGATATATCCACCTCTGGCACTTATGCTCATTGGTCTACATACATCAGTATGTACTAGACCTAAGAGCTCATTGGCTCTCACACCTTTTCCAATGAAAGATGACTTGGTCATTTTACCAAGAAGACAAGACTCATAGGTTGGAAATGATTCACAATCATTAACTTTGAGGATTTCCTCCTGAGTCAACCTGTTTATTTCGTTCTTATTTATATAACCTAGCCTACAGTGCCATAAGTAGATATCTGATACACTATCTAATCTAGGATGCTTGCCAGTAGAATAGACTACATTAATAGATTGTGATAACATATATACACCATAGTTCAATTATCCACAGAAAGCAGTAACACCATTTACAATGACATTATAAACTCATTTTTTTATTGAAATTTCATAATTGTTCATGGCCAAAAGGCCTACAAAAACTAGGATAGAAATGACAATCACTAAGAATAAAGGTATGAGATTCAAATACAAGTTTCAAAATTCCTAAAGCTAGAACTAGAATTGATCTTCCATCTCCAACATTCAGGAATCTCTCGCTTTGCTCGAATCTTCTACTGACCTACAACCCCTGCAACGAATTGCAAATATGGTAAGGGCTACCAGTATCCAATACCCAATCAGTAATATCATACATAGAGAAATTATGAGTTATCATATAAATACCTTGCCCAGCAATAGCTTGCTTCTTTCTCTACTTGTTTAGGTTCAGGAAGGCAATGTACTGAGGATAGTTTCTCTTCCAGTGCTCTCGCTTCTTGCAAAAGAAGCATTCGGCTTGACTCTTATTGGGCTTGGTCTTTGGGGTTTGAGCCTGCACAGGTGTCCTAGCATGAACATATACCTTGTTGGCTTTCTTCTTCTTGTTCTTCTTTTCTTTCCCAAAGGATCGAGAACGAGAAGACGAATCTTGCACTAAGTTCACCGACTCCTTTTGGAGTTGGTGATCCTTCTCAAAATTCTAAAGTAACCCCAGTAACCTATGGTAGTCCACTTCAGGCTTTGACATTCTATAATGTGTAAGGAATGAAAGATAAGAGTTAGGCAGCGAGTTTAGTATTACATCTTTTCCAAGTTTGTTTGTGCAAAGAAAAGCCGAGCTTGCTCAAGCACTCTATCAGCTCGATCATGTATAATACATAATCAATGACAGAGGCACCATCCCGCATTCTGGCATTGAAGATGGCACAACTAGTCTTATGCCTCTCAACGTCATCGGATGTGCCAAAAGAATCCTCCAACACTTGGAACATTTCGTTTGGCTGAGCTGTCTCAAACTTACAACTGAACTCGTCACTCATCACAGCCAGCATAATGCAGCGCAGCATGGTTCAATCACTAAGCCACTTCTGATAAGTGTCTCTAACCATTCCACGTGCATTGGCAGCTGGCTCCTCAGGTGCAGGATCTGTCAGCACATATAGGATCCTTTCATGCTTCATGATAATCTTCAACTTTCGATACCAACTACCGAAGTTGGATCCCACCAACTTATCATTGTCCAACAATGATCGAAGCGATAGGAAAGTGGCCATGTCTACACAAAGAAAAACCAAAATCTAATTAGTAATTGATTCATTAAACCTAAAAATTTGGACTTTAATCTAAAGGTTTTCTCCACTATTTTATTCAAATTGGTAGCCTCTACCTCCAATTCGAGAGATTATCCTAATTTCTTAGTGGTACTAGAATCTACATAGACTGTACATAAGCCCAACTTTGGTTGGCCCACCTATGTATATCTAAGGGTAGGTTCATAATCAATTATTTCTCTAAATAATTTTCAATAATTAAATTTTGCCGTAGGCCCTGATTAGTTGGCTTTGGCCTTCTCAGAAAAAGGTCCAGTTAGGTCCAACCATTAACATGACCATACTTGGCCCATCTAACTAATAAATGATCAGGCCCAACTTTGGTTGGTCCATCTGACCACTATTTAGAAAGATGTATCCAAGAGATCATATAATGAATGATAATTCCATCAACCGATAAGCATTAGGCCTTTGGGCCTCCAATGATTATCCAAGTGATGGATCCATTATCATCCACTTTAATGGGAGGCTATGAACCAGTTATCATATAACTATGTTATTTTAGGGATCTAATCATTTTAGAGAATTTATATATAAAATTGAGTAGGTCAGATTAACCAGCTTATCATGATCCTTCCACTAACTTCACTAAGTCAACTTAAGGGAGACCATTAATAGGCTAGTCTAGAAGCACCTAAATCAATCAAACTGATTTACCTAGCTGACATGGGTTAGCTCAAATAGTCAAATGATCCGATTAAAACATAATCTCACAAAGAGGCTAGATAAGTTCGATCAGTGGAAGGATCTGTCAAGCTTGCCTTAGACACCATCAGAAATGGCCAGGTAAGTGGGCTGCCAATTAAAAACCACTGGTCTAATTTACCTTAGACACCAACTGATTTAATTAGTTTCAATTAGATCAACCTAATAGTTCGTGCTAGACCGCATAGCCAAGAATCAAGTCCATCTTGGGTCTTGTTAAAGATATGGACTTGACCAACTACAACTATTGTAATTGATCTAGAGAATCCTTGACCTAATCTAAGACAACAATTGATTGAATTTAGTCAATTCTCTAATTAAATCCATTCTTTAATCTAACCCTAGATCTAACCCAATTAATGGACCTAATCTCCACTAACCCATTTAACCTAATGTGTTATGATTTGTATCTTAAGATCTTCAATTCATAATCCTAGATCCTAATCAATCAACTTCTTAATTCTCAATTAAGTTTTGGGCTGAGGGTTGGGGTTCGGCTTTTCAAAAATGATTTTCATATTTGTAAAATATTTTTACAACATGGTTCTATCTATCAAGTTGCATGTTTGATTCAAAATTAATATGTAAGTAAAATAAATATAAAACTACATCAGATCTAATCTAAATAGGTTCATGTAATTGAAACAGTTTCAATAATAATCAATCATAAATCTTTCTAGATCAAATCTAACACATTTATGATGATTGAATTTAGATTAAAATATTTTTAATCAGATTATGAAATCTCTTAGATCTAATATAAAATTTTATGATTAATATTTTAGATCAGCACGTACTAGGATAAGTTATTCACTATAAGGGGTAAACCTTACAGTAGGACAACCTTATGGCAGTCCATAAAATATAAAATATTTTATTTATTTATTTATTTATTAAATTTTAGATTTAATAATTAGATTATAAATTAGATCTAATCTAAGAAATAATCTAGACATGCATAAAAATCATGTAATAAGAATCTCGCTTTGATACCAATTGTAGGAACCAGATCTAGGATTTTACAGGTAGATCTTGAAAATTTTTTCAAGATCTTGCAATGAAAGACTTAAATAACTTAAATATTTATTTAAATAAATATGTAAATACCTAGATCTCAAATATATTATATGATCAAGGTATGATATTAAATCAAAAATTAAAATCAAATAAGAAAGTAAAAGGTTGATCAAATCAACCTAGATTAACACTACATCAAATGCAGGTATGAAGTTAATAGATCAGATCTATTATCTGAGCAAGTTTAGACATTCTAACTTACTGATCTGGGCTTGAGGATGAAGTCATGAGCCGCACATGTGTCCGACCTCTAGGAGTCATCCACACGAGCCTACGATCTTTGATTTGAAGTCCGATGCAGGAAATCAGTACGGCATGCTAGTACTGTGCTGATCCTTCTTCGACGGTCGATCTGATACTCTCTTCTTCAAAATTTGGACTCTCCAAATTATGAGAAGGAAGATGAGAGTTTGCTGATTTGAGACTCTCTTAAAAAAACTCAAAAGAAAGGAGGAGAGATTGAAAATAAAACAGCCCTAGAAGAAAACCCTCTTCTTCTTCTCTTTTCTCTCACCTAGACATCTAGTTTGGTGCCTATGAAACCCCCATGCCCAAGGATTTTCTTCCTCTGATTTTTGCACACCCCAAACCTCTCCCAAATATCTATATTTTATAAAAAAATCAAAATAAAATTCATCCAATAAATAGGGAAAAAGAAGAGTCCAAGTTAGGTTAAATTTTTAGAC
Organism: Cocos nucifera; assembly: GCA_006176705.1. Classification (NCBI taxonomy): domain Eukaryota; kingdom Viridiplantae; phylum Streptophyta; class Magnoliopsida; order Arecales; family Arecaceae; genus Cocos; species Cocos nucifera. The sequence goes on from QRFJ01001644.1 coordinate 137,594, forward strand.
TAGGAATATCCAAACATGGGAAGTTGTTGGGGCGCCCAACTCTTTGGCACCTCCTCCATAATTTTTGGCATAGACCAGCAAGGGAGGGTGCACAAAAAGGAGATTATTTTTATGAAATAAGAGAAGAATTAATTAAAAAAGGGGGCCATACTCAAGGGAAGATGTTTTGGTCAATAAGGATTCTATCTCATAGAATCCTAAGCAAAACCAATTCCTCCTTTGACTTGGTCTTCCACCTAACTTCCAAATATGACTTGAAGGGAGAGAGGAGACATGGAAATCAAGAAGAAATAAATTTTGCATGAAAAATATCTAAAAAATAGGTATGGAGGGCGTTGGGACCAGGGTGGCGCAAGGAGATAGGGAGTCCTGGTCATACTAGGACTCCTATTTTGATTTGGTCAAACAAGATCTTTTAACCAAATAAAATCAAGATTAAATCAATCTAATTAAATAAGGCTCTAATCTATTTAAGAACTTAATTAAATTAGATTAAATTTAATTTAATTTTGATTTATTTTCTAATCAAATTAGAAAATTAGGTTAATCCAAGTCCTAGTTAGACTAGGACTAGTTCTTCCTTACACTTGGCTTATCCAATAAACTGATTGAACTTGATTCAATTAAGCCCAAACCAAATTTAACTAAATCATATTTAATTAGACTTAATTTTAGCCTATTGGCTTAATCAAATTAAGTTAATTAGCAATCCAATTACTAATCTATCCTCCTGCAATACTTGCACTAGGTTAAACACCAATCGTATTGTTTGTTTAATCCTAGAACGATTCTTAATCGTTGATCAACCATCTGATCAGATTGTAAGCTCTAATGTATGTGACCTCATAGGTCTAAACCTAAGCTTATAGTACAGGAATAAATTTTTATACCAATCGAAGTGACCATCTAGCAATGATATCCGATGGTCAGATAGGTCGAAGATGTAGAACACCATCCTTAGAACCCATGCAGATATAGTTTTCATATAATTCATCCCCTTGACCATAATGCTCATAGGACACATCAGAGATCAACTATCAACTCTGATTAGGTTGTCTACATTATATTTTAAAATACCAAATCCATTTGATGGATTATCCTGGCCAAGATTTTGCTATATTGAAATACAGTGGTACATTCTTCTCCAACTCTTGGAGTGGTCAATTCCACCTTGATCACACTCCGACTTTACAAGTATTTGACTATGCCCAGAAGCCTTCTATTGTTGAATTAAAAATTCAGTTAGTCCAGTACCAAAGCACAGTGAGTTGCTTGCAAGTCACTGAGGTGATCTCAAGTCTAAGGGATACTTATACCTATATCCCATCAAAGATATTCTCGACAGCAGAATGCTCTGGAGTTGGTCACGTTCAATAATGATGTACCCATACATCTCACCTGTATGCCATACCAATGTCTCCACATATCTTGGTTAAGAGGACAACCAACCTATATGAAATATAGTGACCTATGCTCGATAGACGTTGTCGTCCTAATTAACAATCTATCATTTGGTCATGAACAAATTTAAGAACTAATCGATAAATCCTCTTTTTATTAAAACTAAATAGTCCTAAGAACTTCATCATAACAATGGAGTTCATTAGAAGATGTAAACTTATGATGAAAAAAAGATGCCAAAATATTTTTTATTCATGAATAAATCAATTATAATATCTCAACTGTCAAGAGGCTGATAATTGGCTTTGAAACATAATTTTCAATAGATTCGATTGGAGGAGGTCGTCTGGAGGGGTTCGACTAGAGGAGGTTATCTAGAAGGAGTTCGATTGGAGGAGATCGTCCAAAAGAAGTTCGACTGGAGGGAGGTCATCCAGGAGGAGGTCGACTGGAGGAGGTCATCTAGGAGGTAGGTCGACTGCAGGAGGTTGTTTAGGAGTTTGATTGGAAGAGGTCATCCAAAAGGAGTTCGATTAGAGGAAGGTCATCCAAAAGAAGATTCGACTAGAGGAGGTCATCCAGGAGGAGGTCAATTGGAGGAGGTTGACTGGAGGAGGTCATCCAGAAGGAGGTCGATTGAAGGAAGGTCGTCTGGAAGGAGTTCGATTGGAGGGAGGTCATCCAGGAGGAGGTCGACTGGAGGAGGTCATCTAGAAGGGAGGTCAACTGGAGGAGGTCATCCAGAAGGGAGGTCGTCCGGAAGGAGTTCATACAAGCTTCAAACCTATCTTCCATCTTTAACCAGAGGGCAAGGTTAGCGTAACAATAATTCTATTTCACTTATTTAAGGTCACACCGTCAAACTCCTGTGCACTTTTGGGGGGTTCCACAGCATGAACTCGTCACTGGGGAGATCGACGAATCTCAATGAAAATGGGGTCGACAACCAAGGACTTCAAGCAAGAACTTTGGTAGGGGCCACTTTTCCTCCAAACACTTGTCTCCCAACTTCCGAGTTTGAATTTTGGATAAAAGGAGTATAGGAAAAAAACTGCCATATTGAAGTTCTTTAGCAATTTCTCGCCTTGGAGAATGAAATTTTCTATCTCTTTTCAAATCAGCACTGTGATTTGATGTCAAATGACCTGAACAGATGCAGCCCTTCAAAAATTCATCTAGTGCGGCACTCCACATACGGTGCAGTTACTACCTTGTCAGGTGCTAGGTGTGAGTGGGACATGCGGCAGGTTGGGATTGACTGACGGGATCCCATAATCATGACTTCATGTGGGACTCTAATTTGCATATTTAAACCCCTCTTTCTTCGTCTATAGCTTCTTGTTTTCGATCTGAGCTTCTGCTTCTTCTCCTTCCTTCACTTCTTATCATCTCCAAGTATCCTGTTCTTGTCGTCCCCACTCCTTTTGCAACTCTTCCAACCGTCGGCATCTTTCTCGACCCTCCTTTGTTCTTCCGACTTTCTTTCCATGGCTTCCTAGGTTAGTACTCCATCCCTGCCTTCTTGATTCTTAGTTTTCTTTTATTCTTTGGATTTCTTCAAGTTTTCCTAGGTGAACACCGCTATCCTTTGTTTAGGGTTTCCACCGCTCCTCCTTTTTTTGTTCTTTTTCCAAGGATTTTATTTGATTTAGCTCAATCTAGATGTCATCTGAGGTTTCCTATTCTAGCGGTTCCTGGAGCTTGGCTGACTAAAACCCCAATGACCCCAAAGTTAGGATGGAAACTGGACTTAAGATAGTACCTCAGCTAAATTTTAAACTGGAGTCTATTCTTTGTTCTTTGACTGCTGAGGACCTATCATTAGTTAGGATTCAATACGAGGTGTCTGTTGAGTACGAGCTGGAACTTCCTGGTTCAAATGATCGAGCTTGTGCTCCTCCAGATCGGTTCTGCTTGTACCTGGAGTCCTTCCATGCTGAATTACAGCTTTTTTTTCTGCTTTTGTTGTAGCCCTTTTTCACTTTTTAAACATCTTCCAAACCTCGGTAGTTCTGAATTCCTATAGATTTATCATAGAATTTATTACCCTCTATATATTTTCTGGGGTCCAACCCATGGTTTCTCTTTTTTAAACTTTCTTCACCTTTAAGCACCACCCTTCCACCAAGGACTGGTGGTATATTTTTTTCCAGTCCAGCAAGAAGGGGTTGCTTGAGAGTGCCCCCTCTTCCATCCATAATTAGAAGAAAAAGTTTATTTTCATTTCCTATCCGACCCTGCACTTAGGACTCCCACTTTGGGGATATCTGAGGGATTCCATCCACCGAGCCCCGGGGTTAGAGAGTGTGGACCAAGAGTCTGTCACCACAATTAGAGGTTATCGAACTCTTTTGATATCCAAGCTAAAAAAAGAATAGACCTTGTTTAATCTCATCCTTAGCCCTCTGAATCCAACAGATAGGCAGTCGAAGTCAGTGGGCTATCCCTTTTTTCTCTTTTCTTCCTTCTTTTCTGACTGCAGTTTTATCTCTATGGCAAAGATAGACGTTAAGACCATTGAAATGCTGTCGAAGCAGCTCCAGGCCCATAAAAGAAAAGGTACCACGTCCGAGAGGCCTATCGCTAAGGAGGCCAAGGTGGATGCCCCCAGTTCTGTTGCACCTACCATTGCTGCCACCACTACCAAAGTCGTTGTCGCCACTGAGGTCGTCCCCATGGCCAAGGTCGGCATCGTTGCTAAGGATTCTGTGCCTCCAACCTCCGTGAGTTCTTCAACCAAGGACCCAGCTCCGCAGTCTCCTACTGGAAGAGAAGAGGAGGAGAAGAAGAAGAAGGGTAAAAGGGTCGTTGTGAAGATGCACCAAAAGGTGCACCCTGGCAGGTCCAATGGTGGCGATGACAGTCCAAGAGAGGATCCCTTCAGTGATCCAAACCTCATCCAGGATTTAACTGATAAATTTGCCCTGCCCGAGGTGGTGGCCCAGATGGCCGACCTCGACCACATGCAGCTCATCTAGGATTTCCTCGGCACCTTCCTCAAGGTAGTCATCCTACTAATTTGATGATTTAATTCTTTTTCTTTATATTTTTTAACATGATTTATCTACTGCAGTCGGATCACCAAATATATTCGCACACATCAAAATGGTGAACTAGCTGAGGTCGGAGGCACTGAAGGCTCAAGAAGACCTTTGAGCCAAGGTCGATCGCCTTCAAGAGGATGCCACTGAGGTTGACCGTCTCTCGAAGGAGAAAGCGATCGAAGTCGAGGATCTATGGAAGAAGCTCAAGAAAGAGGAGCTCAGCTAGGCGGAGCTGCAGGCTGCCCTGGCCCTAGAGGAGGAAAGGAGGAAGAAGGCCGAGGCAAGGGTCGGTGAGCTGAAGGATCAAATCTCGAAGCAGATTCTAGAGGCTAGGATCCAGGTCGTGGAGGAGTTCAAGGTCCTTTCTAAGATAAGAGATCTGAACATTGCCTTTGGCCAGGAGGCCTTCCAGAAGAGGTACAATCTTTGCGAGGATCGAGTGGTGGCTAAGTTTTTCAAACTCGACTTTGGCTTCTTATACGAGGTGGTCCTTGATGAAGAGGCAGGACTGTCTACTGCTATGGCCGACCCTTCTCCTGTCTAAGCAATCCTTGAGCCCTCCGATCCTACCACTGATGCACCCAAACTTGCACTGGAGTCAGAGGCAGCAAAAAATGCTCCAACCTTAGCCTCTGTTGTTCCTCCTGAGGTCTAGAACCTTAAACGATTGTATCTTTTCTTTCTTTTTCATGTATTCCCAAATATTTTGAAAAATAAAAATGAATTGCCTTCTTATAATTATGCTATGGTGAATGTTACTCAGCAACCTTCTGGTGGCCAAAGTTAAGGCCAATCATCCCCAACCAATGCCGAGTCACCCCTTGAAGGTATCCCTCTGAGACCTGTAGTGAAGGATTTGAAGAGGAAAATTCATCATCTGAAAAAAAGTTGAAGAAGATAGAGGTCGAGCTCTAGAGGTCTAAGAAGAACGCCTCAAAGAAGATGGTTGAAGTCACTCACCTTCACAAGCTACATATGAAAGAGTCCACAAGCTTCAACATCAGGAAGGGTAACTTTGAGAAAGAGTTGATCGAGTTTAGAAATAGCGCCAGTGAGAAGTCTTGGGCATTAACTGTGAAGGCCAACTCCCTTGAAGTCGAGCTCAAGATGACGAAGGAGAAAATTCATCTGCTGGAAGGAAGTTCGCTCTAACAAGGCTCGATATGAATGGGACTAGTCGTAGAGATTTTCTGCCCTCCAGAAGCAACTACACAATGCCAAGCTTGCCTATGGGCTAGTGCAGGAGAATATTTTCACTGGAGCAGAAACTCTGTGCCGTTAACAATGAGGTGGCTCGGCTTCAATAGCAGCTCATCAATAATTATCAATCCGACACCAGCAAGGAGTTTGAAGAGATTGCCTCTTTGAATAGGATCATTGGTAAGCTTTCGGAGTCGGTCGGGGTGGAGAAGGCCAAAGTTCAGCGACTAAAGCTTCAACTATTTTGCGAGTAGCAAGCTATCAAGAATGCTGAAGCTAAATCAAAGATTCTGAGGAAGAAACTATGAGCGTCAAAGAAAAACTACCAGAGGATTGATAGGATGTTCCGTGACAACATGATGAGGAGAAAAGAGCTCGAGGAGGAGATCATCATCCTAAAGGAATCTCTGCTGATGGCTAGTAGAGTCCGAATTTCGAAGAACTCGACCCTTCTTAGAACTTTGGTTTACTCTAATTTTTTGTACTCGATCTTGCAGATCCTTGTCTAGTAATCAATTCTTTCTTTAATGAAGCTATGCTTTCTTTAATCATCCTTTTGTTCTGTTTATGTTCAATGTTCGTTCACCTCTTTATTCCCTTCATTTTTCTCTTGTTCAAAATCGAAGGTCTTCTCATGTGTCGAGATGAGGTTCTCCTTCCATTCCTGGCAAAGGTAAGGGCTATTGTAAGGGCCGTTGTAAGGGCCTCTCTCCTCCTCATGTCTTAAATAATCAAAGATCTTCATTGCCTGTTCCAGGACGAGGTCCTCCTCCTGCTCCTGACATGGTTGGCCTTTTTGTCTTCCTATCAAGATGAGATCCTCCTCCTGTTCCTAACAGGGTTGGCTTTCCTTTGTTATGGTGAAGTCCTCCTTCTATCCCTAACAAAGATATAGGAACACAATAGGATCATTGTAAGGGCCTCTCTCCTTCTCCTATCTTAAATAATCGAAGATCTTTATTGCCCGTGCTAGGATGAGGTCCTTCTCCTATTCCTGACTTGGTTGATCTTTTTATCCTCCTATCAGGATGAGGTTCTCCTCCTGTTCCTGATGGGATTAGCCATTCTTTGTTAGGATGAGGTTCACCTCCTATCCCTAACAATGGTATAGGAGCATAAAAGGATCATTGTAAGGATCACTCTCCTTCTCCTATCTTAAATAATCAGAGGTCTTCATTACCCATGACAAGATGAGGTCCTCCTCCTATTCCTAACATGATTGGCCTTATTGTCCTCCTATCAGGATGAGGTCCTCCTTCTGTTCCTGACGGGATTGATCTTTTTTTTGTTACGACGAGGTTTGCCTCCTGTCCCTAACAAAGGTATAGGGGCATAAAAGGACCATTGTAAAGACCTCTCCCCTCCTCCTGTCTTAAATAAATTAAGGTCTTCTACTTTGTTTATTGATAAAATTCGGTCGGGTTATTTTCTATCATCACATGATTTTGCAGCAAAAAGAAAATAAAAATATTGGAATAAGAAGATTTTATTAGGGTTTGAATTACTGATAGTACATTCATAGGATTTTCAAATTTCAAGACCGCGGGAGCATTGATCCTCCGAGCTCCTTCAAATAATATATCCCTAGTCAGACGATTTCTACTACCTCATAAGGGCCCTTCCAGTTTGGGACAAGCTTCCCTTGATTCTAGGGCTACGAAACATCCGCTCGTCGAAGTACGAGATCCCCTATTCTGAAGGTTTTGCTTCTGACCCTCGAATTGTAGTAGCAAGCTATCCTTTGCCTTTAAGCTATCATTCGAATATGGGCTCTCTTTTTTTCCTTCCAATAGATCAAGATTAACTCAGAGGTTCCGCATGTTGTCTCATTCATTGAAGGCCTCTACTCGTGCTGAGGGGAGTTCAAGTTCGACCAGGATAACCGCCTCTATTCTGAAGGCCAGTGCAAAGGATTTTTCTCTAGTGGGCAATCTTTGGATGGTTCGGTAAGCCCAGAGCACATGATAGAGTTCATCCATCTAGGTCTCCTTTGCTCTCTCTAGCTTGGCCTTTATTCCTTGAAGTAAGGTCCTATTAGTCATCTCCGCCTCACCATTCGCCTGTGGATGAGCCACTGATGTGAAGTGGTGAGATATATTTAGGCCTCCGTAAAACTCAGCAAACTTTGCACGCACAAACTGACATCCATTATCGGTGATTAGCATCCGAGGTAGACCAAACCTGCAAACAATAGACTTCCAAATGAAGTCTTGCACTTTAGCTTCAATGATTTTCACTAGAGATTCAGCCTCGACCCACTTAGTGAAGTAATCCACCACCATTAATAGAAACTTTCGCTATTCGGATGCCATGAAAAAAGATCCAAGTATGTCCATCCCCCATTACGCAAACAATCAGGGGGCACTTAGCGGTGTGAGCTGTGAAGCCGGCTGTCTCTGGATATTGGCATTTTTTTTGACACCTGTCGCACCTTCTCACATAATCCATCGCATCCTGATGCATCATTGGCCAGTAGTATCCCTGGCAGAGCAACTTGTATGATAGAGAACCCGCTCCCAGATGATTTTCATAAATCCCCTCTTGAACTTTCCTCAAAGCATAACTGGCTTCTGAAGGTCGAAGACACTTAAGGAGTGGCAAAGAGTATGACCTCTTATACAGCTTGCCTTCATGTAGAATATAGCGGGAAGCTTGATTTCTTAACTTTCATGCTTCTTTGTGATCTCTAGGGAGAGTCTCTTCCTCGAGATATGCTATCAATGGGTCGATCCAACTGGACTCATGATCAACTTGCATTATCACCTAGGGCTCTTCCGAACTTGGGCATTGCAGGATCTCAAAAAGAACTTCTTTTGGTAGCTTGTTCGAGGCTAAGATGGCCAATTTTGGGAGGAGATCAACTCTGATATTTTTCGCTCTTAGGATCTGTTGAATGCCAAAGTCATCAAAGGCCAAATTTAAGCTTTCCACCTTTTTCAAGTACTTTTTCATACTCTCCTCCTGGGCTTCAAAGGAGCTATTAACCTATCCCACTACCAACTATGAGTCACTGTATGCCTTCAAATGTTACACTCCCAGCTCCTTGGCTATCCTCAATTTTGCAAGTAGGGCTTCATATTCTGCTCCATTGTTAGTGGTGGGAAAGTCAAAGCGCAATGCATACTCTACCACAACTTCTTTCGAATTGATGAGAATTAAGCCTGCACCTATCTTAGAAGCACTAGATGAACCATCCACATACAGTGCCCAAAAATCTTCAGGAAGATCAGCTTTTTCTTCTGAGGAGCTAGGGCTAAAGGCTTCTTGATGCTCAGGTTCAGTCTCCTCTAGAATAGTGCATTCTACTATGAAATCGGCCAGTATTTGAGCTTTAATAGATGGCCGAGGCTGAAAGTGGATGTCGAATTCAGTCAACTTGATTGCCCACTTTGCTATCCTGCTCGAGGTATCGGATCGATGAAGAACCATCTTGATGGATTGGTCAGTAAAGAGAGTAATAGTGTGTCCCTGAAAATAAGGTCGAAGCTTTTTGGCTGTAATCAACAAGGCATAGGTTAGTTTTTCTAATTTGGTGTACCTCATTTCTATATCCCTTAGGACTCTGTTTATATAGTAGATCGACTTTTGAATTTTTGCTTCCTCTCTAACCAGTACGGCTCCAATAGCGACAGGAGACATGGCGAGATATAGGAATAATTTTTCTCTAGATTCAGGTTTGGCAAGCAGCAAGGGTGAGCTAAGTTAGTTCTTCAAGGGCTTGCTAACAGTCGAGGGTCCAGCTGAAGTTCTTAGACTACTTGAGTACTTGAAAGAAGGGCATGCAGCACTCCACCGACCTTGACATGAAGCAATTCAGAGCTGCCACCTTGCTTGTGAGGTGTTGGACTTCTTTTATTATTTTTAGGATAGTCATTTTCTGAATGGCTTTGATCTTCTTAGGGTTAGCCTCGATGTCGTGACTTGACACCATAAATCCTAAGAATTTTTTTGAGGTTACATCGAAAGCACATTTCATAGGATTTAGCTTCATCTTGTACTTTCAAAGAGTGCCAAAAGTTTCTTCAAGGTCGGTGATATGGTTTGGTGAAGATCGGCTTTTGACCAATATGTCATGCATATAAATTTTCATATTGCGGTCGATCTGCTCTTTGAAGATTTTATTGACTAGGCACTAGTATGTTGCACCTGCATTTTTAAGCCTGAACGGCATGATCCTATAATAATAAAGACCATGGTCAGTAATAAAAGCCAATTTTTCTTCATCCTCTAGTGCCATCCAAGTTTGATTATAATCGGAGAAGGCATCTATGAAGGTGAGGAGCTCATGGCCTAAAGTTGCATCCATCAGTTGATCGATTCTAGATAGTAGAAAGCTATCTTTTGGATAGGCTATATTTAAATCTGTGAAGTCTATACACATCCTCCACTTGCCATTTATTTTTTTAATCAGGACAATATTTGCGATCCAGTTGGGGTAAACCACTTCTCGAATAAATCCTGCCTTTAGGAGTTTGTCAATTTTGTCCATTATCGTCTTCTACCTTTCTAGTGCAAAGCTATGTTTCTTTTGCTTCACTGATCATTGCTTAATGTCTATGCCCAGATAGTGTTCCATAACTTCTGCATCGATTCCGAGCATGTCTGCAGGCATCCAAGCGAAGACATCAGAGTTTCTTTGCAAGAAGGTGACGAGCTGCTTTCTAACTTCTCCTCTTAGGCTCGAGCCAATCTTCACTGTATGTTTTTCATTTCCATCATTCAAAGGGATCTCCATGAGATCATCAATGGTTTCTCCTCTTTCTTTAGATAGATCATCATGGACATCAAGTCCGTCTATTTGACAATGGTCTACTTATCTTCCTCCCTGTAAAGCAATACTGTAGCAGTGCCAAACTAGCACCCGATCTCCTCTAATCTCTCTGACTCCATGCCTAGTCAGAAACTTCATCTTTACATAGTAAGTAGAAACTATGGCCTGAAGTACATTCAAATCAGATCAGCCAAGGATCGCATTGTAGGCAGAAGGAGCTTTGACTACCAAAAAATCAACTCATGCCATAGATTGCTTCGAGTATTGACCGGCCACCACAGGCAATGTTATTATCCCTTCCATCGGCATGGCATCTCTCGTGATTCCTACCAACGGAGAATTCATTGGGCCCATCCTATCATCAAATATGGATATTTTGGAAAAAGCATCATTAAATAAGATATCAGTAAAGCTTCCATTATCAATTAAAATACGGTGTACATCATAATCGGCAATATTTAAAGTTACTACAACTGCGTCATTATGCAAAAGCTAAACTCCCTCAGTTCACTACCTCTTCGTCAGCTCGATCGATCTACTGGCCTCCCCTCACTGGTGTCCCCCAGCGATAGCGTTGATGACTTCGAGAGGGGGCCAATCTCCTTGGGGCTCATCCCATTGAGGTGGCTCAAGCAATGGCGGGGCTCTCGGGTGATCTTCTCTCCTTTCTGATCAGTGCTTGATGAACCGATCCGGTTGATCTCTCCTAATCGGTGCTTCAATCTCATTCTGAAGCCAAATGCATTCTTAAGTATCATGACCATGGTCACAATAGTAGAGGCAGTACTTGTTGGGATTATATTTGGTCGAGTGAGTCTGCATCTTTTCAGGCTCGACCAGTTGCTCCCTTATCTCCATTAGCACCTGAGTCTTGGAGCCATTCAAAGGGGCATAATTGTTGAATCTTCTAGGAGGGGAGTTCCATCGGATCTTTCGATCCGAGCTTTCTTGTCAATAAGCTCAAGGAGAAGTTTAGACTCATCTACGCTCGGGAGGAGTTTGAAAGTACGATCGAGCTTCACTCGACTTTCTTTCAGGCATGAGTTGGCTGGGTTTACTCGCTTACCGCTCTCTTGCGGCCTCGTCATCCTTCAATTTGAAGGCTTCTTCTGTCCGAGCATAACCTTCGGCCCAGACTAGTATATCAGTAAAATCCCTAGGGTATTTTCTTTCTAGGAAGGATAGAAAGTCATTTTTCTAAAGGCCGTCCTTTAGTACGACCATAGCCATAGACTGGTTCAGATTCCAGACCTCTAATACTGCTGCATTAAAATGGCTGACGTTAGCTCAGATAGACTCCCCATCCTTCTGCTTTATGTTGATAAGAGAATCCAAACCTCATCTCGAGCATCGGTTGCTTATGAAATAAGTCATAAACTGATGGCTCATTTGATCGAAAGAGAAGATCGTACCAAGCTTAAGACTCGAGTACCAGTTTCTTGTAGCTCTCTTCAGGGTAGATGGGAAAGCCCGGCACAAGATGGCGTCTAGTGCACCATGAAGCAGCATCATCATCTGAAAAGCCTCCAGATGGTCGACCGGATCAAAAGTCCCATCGTAGGTCTCAAACTGGGAGAGCTTGAAGTTCAGCGGAATGGGCTCTTACATGATTTTAATAGAGAAAGGAGGATCGATGCAGATATCATCATGGTGAGCCGGGACAGCATGGCGGAGCTCCTCAATCCATCGGTTCATGTCTTGAAGTTTTTGGTCGAGATCATCATCTTGGCCATGGATCTCAGAGGGTGGTCGACTGTAAAAGGAGAAAGTTTCCTTCAAAGAAGAGTCATGATCGAAATAGGGGCTCCCTGCTCTCTACTTTTCTTTTTCAAAGACGATGGGTCTACTGACCCAGGTTGTCCTTTTTTATGCTGGTTCTTGAAGTCCCGACTAGGGGTTTTTCAATCGGATCACCATCAGGGGCTACTGCATGGCCTGCACCATCTTGGTGAGGCCCCGAACCTGCTGCATCAGTAGGTTAAACTACTTCGGATCCACCATGGCCATCGGTGGAGAAGGTTGAGGAGAGGATGATAGAGCTGGAATGGATGGATCCAGCTTAGATCTAATGGTAGAAGCGATAGACTGTTGGATGGTCATCCTTTTTGGAGGTATTCTCTGGAGCAAGAAAAGATCAAACAAAAATAGATTTGAGAAACTAAGAGAGAAAGGAAGGCAAGCAAGATCGATTGGGCACTCCTTTTAGAACAAGAGCTCAAAATGTCCTTCCTCTAGCACTAATCCTGTAGGTGCAGAAATCTATGAGGATGTCGGAGATGGCTGGAGTGGAGAAGGCAAGGCCACCGATGGGACCTACAAAACAAAGTCCAAACCGAAGGGGGGCTCCGATAGGATCTTTCGATGCTCAAGTCAATTTTTCAGCCAACTAGAATGGAGTGTTCAGAAAATAGAGAGATAGAGTATTAGGAAGGAGGAGAGAGCTTAGAAGAAATATATCTAGAGGATCCCTTTTTATAGATAGAGCATATAACAAACTGATAGCGACAGACATAATCATTTGGTAGTGGGCTCGGGCAACATGAATTTGTTATGGAGGATAGTGTTCGTTATCATGACTTGTCAATCGAGAGTGGTGTCTATTATCGTGACTTGCTAGTTGAGAGTGGTGTCTATTATCATGACTTGCAAGTCGAGAGTGGTATCTATTGTCGTGACTTGCCCATATGTTAGGAATTAATAGTCAAAGTTTGGATGGGATGGGTGCTCAAATTTATGTGAACAGCAATGCTCTTCCAAGCGACTGGGAGAAGGTCGACCGTAGGGGGTCGTCCGGGAGGAGGTCGTCTGGAGGAGATTCAACTGGAGGAGGTCATTTGGAGGGGATTTGACTGGAGGAGGTCCTTCAAGAAGAGGTCAACTGGAGAAGGTCGTCCGAAAGGAGGTTGACTGGAGGAGGTCATTCGGAAGGAGTTCGACTAGAGGAGGTCATCTAGGAGGAGGTCGACTAGAGGAGGTCATCCAAGAGGAGGTCGATTGGAGGAGGTCATCCAGAAGGAGTTCGACTAGAGGAGGTCATCCAAAAGGAGTTTTACTGGAAGGAGGTTATCTAGGAGGAGGTCAACTAGAGGAGGTCATTCGAAAGGAGTTCGACTGGAGGAAGGTCGTCTGAAAGGAGTTCGACTGGAGGAGGACCTCCAAAAGGAGTTCCACTAGAGGAGGTCGTTTGGAAGGAGCTCAACTGGAGGAAGGTCATCTGGAAGGAGTTCGACTGAAGGAGGTCGTTCGAAGAAAGTTTGACTAAAGGGAGATCATCTAGAGGGAATTCGACTGGAGGAGGTCGATTGAAAAAGGTCATCCGGAAGGAGTTCAATCGGAGGGAGGTTGTCTAGAAGGAGTTCGACTAGAGGGAGGTCATCTAGGAGGAGGTCCACTAGAGGAGGTCATCCAAGAGAGAGGTCGACTGGAGGAGGTCGTCGAGGAGGAGGTCAACTGGAGGAGGTCATCTGGAAGAAGGTCGTACGGGCTTTAAACCTATCTTCCATCTTTAACCAGAGGACAAGGTTAGCGTAACAATAATTTTATTTTACTTATTCAAGGTTACACCGTCGAACTTTCGTGCACTTTTGGGGGGTTCTGCAGCATGAACTCATCACTAGGGAGATCGACGAATCTCAATGGGAAGGGGGTCGGCGACTAAGGACTTTGGACAAGAACTTTGGAGGGGGCCACTTTTCTCCCAAATACTCTTTAATTTTATCCAGTTATTACTGATAGGGATGCGATGCTGTCGTTAAGACACCGTATTTATCAGTTTAATCCGACTTCTTAAAATAATTAAAAATCAGTAGATAGCAGTGAGTCGGGTCGAATCCACAGGGAAGGTAGTATTTTTAGATTTGAAATCTTTGATTTTTAAAAAAAAAAAATAAAAGAAGAGTTTTAGGATCAAAAGTGAAGTCAGAAAATTAAAAACAAAAATTAAAAGGTGCAGGAATTTAAACTTGGTACTAAGATCTACTAGTTAGATCTTAGCATCTACTTACAAAGCAATAATTTAAGGTGCAGAAATTAAATTACAATAAAAATAAAAAGTAAGAAATTAAAATACAAAAATAAAATTTTTATTAACTAAAATTTTAGAATTTAAATATATAAAATTTAAAAAAAAAATAAAAAAATAAAATAGCCTGATCTCTGATCTTGGATCGGCATTGGCAGAAAGATGGTGTAGAAGCTTGGCTCTTCTTCTCGGCACCCATTGCTTCGAAGCAGCCTTTAACCCATAGCCTGGCTTCGCCCTATGTACCAAAGCTTCACCTTGATCGGAGATATTGATTTTTGGATGGCCTGGGGTCCTTTTTATAGAGCTAGGAGGGCTGGATATTTTTTTCTAAAGGCAATATGGGACTAATGCCTTTGTAATCATCAAAATACAAATAAATTTGGATAAAATTTGAATCAAAATAGCTCTGATATGACTCTGATAAATCTGATAAAATCCAGCCATTCAACAGGAATCCAACGGTCCAAAAATCATCAAAATCGGATGCAGATAAGCTCAGATCGGGTCGGATTAAATTCTGGCCGTTGGATCGCGCTTGATCGAGGAAATCTGGCCGCAAATCGTGCTTCGGGAGTCTTGATCACCGCCGGCAGCATTCTGGACCGTCGGATCATCGCCTGGATCGAGCGCTGCCGTCCGATGGTGATCCGCGTGATGTTTGTATCTGAATAAAATTCGGAAGCAACCACAGCCGTCCGATCCTGACCGCAAACAACCACATCCGTCCGATCGCGCAATAACTGTTCCCATGGACCGCGTGGACCGGCCGCACCGCACACCGCAACCAATCAGCGCCGCTGTTGTCGAACGAAAAGACTAAATTACCCTTGTGAGCCGCGATAAATTTCTGTAGACCCTTAAGGGGTCTAGGTCCACCACGTGGCAATCTCTGATTCGCCGGAATTTGCTGAGCTGGCGGTCCACGCCTGGATCGTGGACCGGCTGATGGCTTCAACGGCTGAGTCGGCTTGATGGCTTGGCTTGGCTTGGTGGCTCGGCTTGCGGAGCCGGCTGAGCCGTTTTCTTTTTTTATTTAATTTTTATTTATTTTATATCTTTTAAAATTCATATCTTTTCCATTGTAGCTCCGTTTTACTTGAAATTTATTTTGTTGTGATCAGAAAAATGAGCTCTTTCTATTGATAATAAAATTTTATTTTTTAATTTTTATTATTTTTTATTATTTTTTAATTAATTTTTTAATTAATAAAAATATGAATTTTTCAAAAATTATATATAAATTAATTATTAATTCTTAAAAATTAATATAAATTAATTGATAAATTAATACTTTTATTGATGAATTTATTATACTTATCAATTACTATCTTTCATAATGATTTCTGTCTTACATAGTTTAGATAAATTTATTGCTCTTAAGAATTAATCACTTGAATTTACTTTCTTTTGCAAAACCATACAATCAAAAACTAAAAAAATATCTATAAAAAGAAAAAACCATAAATCCTAAAAAAATCACTGACTTCTCATAATATTTAATTAATTTAGAGTAACCATAAATATTAAATAAAATTAATTTTTAACATGTTTGGACATCTTGCTTGATTTGCATTGCATATTCATAATATACTTTAAGGGTACAATCCATTAAATAAGATAAGATGGAGATTTGATCATCCTTTCTTGGCCCATAAATCACTATCCTTCATATTGCATTGACTTAGACCTTAACTTAAAATCAATTAGACATTGGCCCCTAAGGATAATCGAGCTCATTAGGACAAGAAATTCTAAGAGTTGGACCAAATTAGGGTTAGTCAGTTCGACTGGTATCTAAGGCTAATGGTTCAGAGACGTATCCCAAAAGAAGGTGGTTACTTAATTAGTTTCATTAGCTTACCTAGCCAAGATAATTGGTATTTAAGAAAAGTAATGGAAGGACTCCCACTGACCTTACACTTACCTGGCCAGTTAAATGGCTAATTCTTTACCTGGAGGGCTTGAAGGTGACCTTGGCAATTAGAAGCTATCTAGATTTAGGTAAACCCTAGGATAAAAAATCCATGCTTGCTTAACTTGTTTGTTATTATAACTCAAATCCTAATTAAAACACTTTTCTCTATTATCCTTAGATCTAGGATCCTCTAGGCTCTCATCTTTAGAATTTTTTCTTCTTATTTTTTTCTTATTTTTAAAAATAAAATAAAATAAAATAAATAATAATAAAAGATAAATTTTTATACTGACCTATCCCATAGATTAGATCTTCTAGAAGCCAATAGGAACCCTCCATATACATCTTTTTCTTCTACACAACAAGTTTGTATAATTTATTCAAGCCCCACCCACTTTGCAAGTAGATGCCCAAACTGATTTTCTGAGCATATGTATGAGCATGATTATCAAAATCAAACCCAAATAGCCTATAAACTAGAAAATAACCAATACTTTCATACTTATAATCCAAGCTGGGGGGGCTCAACCAAATTTTTCATAACAATCACAATCAGTGGTTACCCTGGTGCCATGATAAGTACCATAAATTTACCAATAAAAGTATTAATTTATCAATTAATTCATATTAATTTTTAAGAATTAATGATCAATTTATATATATTTTTGAGAAATTCATATTTTATTAATTAAAAAATTAATTAAAAATAATAAAAATTAGAAAATAAAATTTTATAATCAATAGAAAGAGCTCATTTTTTTTATCACAATAAAATAAGTTTCGAGCAAAACAGAGCTAAAACAGAGAAGATATGAATTTCTAAAGAAGTAAAATAAATAAAAATTAAATAAAAAAAGAAAAATGGCTCAGTCGGCTCAAGCCACCACGCCATATCAGCCAATGCATCCAAACGCACCAAGCCAAGCCGACAAAGTCGATGCGCCAAGCCAGCAATGCTAGCTGAATCAGTCGTGAAAGTCGTCAGTCGGTCCACGATCCAGGCATGGACCGTCAGCTCAGTAGAAACCGACGAATCATGGAGCGACACGTGGTGGACCTAAACTCTTAAAGGGTTCACAAAAAATCTATCGTGACTCATAGGGCGTTTTGAACTTTTCACTTGATGACAGAAGGTGCTGATTTGTTGCGGTGTATAGTACAGTCGGTCCATGCGGTCCATGGGAACAGTAATTGCGTGATCAGATGGCTGCAGTAGCTTGAGGTCATGATCGAATGGTGGAAGTTTAAAACCGAATTTGATTCAAAATCAGCTTCATGTGGATCGCCATCCAATAGCAGCGCTCGATCCAGGGGATGATCCGACGGTGGAGAGAGCTCCCGACGGTGATCAAGACTCCAAATGAACGATCAGCGGTCAAATTTTCTCCATCAATGTGTGATCAATGATCATAATTTAATCTGACCTGATCTGGGCTGATACACATCCGATTTTGATGATTTTTGATCCATTGGATTCCTATTGAATGGCCAGATTTCATCCAGAGCAATAGAATTCATCCAAGACTCCTTTTAATCCAATTTTCATTCAAATTTCTCCATATTTTGACGATCAAAGACCTCCTTAGTCCCACATTGCCTACAGAAAAACTCTCTAGCCTTCCAACACCTATAAATAAGATCCCAGGCCTCTAGAGTTCATAACCTTTGATCAAGGTGAAACTTTGGTATAGGGTAGAGCCAGGCTTTGGATTAGAGGCTGCTTCAAAGCAACAGATGTCGAGAAGAAGGGCTGGGCTTCTACACCATCTTTCTGTCAATACCGATCCAAGATCAGAGATCAACCTATTTTATTTTTTTATATATTTAAATTATAAACCTTTTTAATTAATATAATATTTATTTTTATGTTCTTTAATTTTATGCTCTTTATTTTTATTATAATTTAATTTCTATACTTTAATTATTATTTTTTATTTTATTGTAAGTAGATGCTAAGATCTAACTAGTAAATCTTAGTACCAAATTTAAAATTCTGCATCTTTTAATTTTTATTTTTATTTTCTGACTTCACTTTTGATTTTAAAACTCTTTTCTTTTCTTTTTCTTTAAAAATCAAAGATTTCAAATCTAAAAACACTATCTTTCCTATGGATTCGAGCCGACTCACTGCTATCTATATATTTTTAATTATTTTAAAAAGTTGGATTAAATTGATAAATACGGTGTCTTAATGACAACATCGTGTTTCTATCATGCCACAAAGATCCACATTCATGGATGCACCTTATGATGATATGTCCTACCCATAATATCAATCTTCTCCAAATAATAATGAGTTAACTTCTAAAGAGAGGATTCAGCAAGCATTAAATGAATTAGAACTCATCAATCAGACTGTCCAACAGACCTTTAACTCTTGTATGCAAAACTTTAAAGAACTAAAAAAGCAATAACTTACATTCAATCAACAGGAGGAAAGAGAGTTGCCCAGTCAGCTCGAGGGTGACCTTGAGGGACCATACATGGCTAAAAATTATAATGTCCCTATAATTTTTCCTGAACAATCAATTAAAACTCTCAAAAATAATATGGTCATAGAATAACCCTGCATAACTAAAAAGATCCTATTAGACCATATAATTGAGAAGAGACCATAAAAGAAAGAACCAGCACGGTGAGAAAAATCAATTCCATCACCTTACTCATATATGGCCCCATTCCCAAGTTTCTTAGAATCACCCAATCCTTTTAGTGGGGATGGACAAACTGATGAAATGATGGATCTATTAGAGACTTTCCAAGAATCATAAGAGAACAACATAATAAAGGAAGCATCACCCACAATTATTTCCCAGGATTTAATGAATCCCTATTTGGCTTATTATGAGATGAACGATTTTGATGATGATGGGTACAATATAGAAGTTAACGATCAAGTAGATATATCCTATCCTAAAATCATCCTACATTGGATTGAAAAACTTAAGCCACCACCTAGCCCACCAATAGCCCCCTTGTTAGAACCACCAACTGACATATAATTGAAACCACTTTCTGATGAATCTACAGACATACTACCAGTGATACCTAATTAGAAAAATCAACTTATAGGTGTTCTAAAAGCATATAAAAAAGCTGTTGAATGGGACATTGCTGAAATGAGGGATAACGATCTTAAGTCCGATTTTTCTATATTCGGCACTACTTTTGAGGATGGCCTCCAAAATTTATCTACAATATCGAAACAATGTATGGAGGTAGATTTAAAATTGATTTGGAAAAAATGCCATAATTTAGATCAGGAAAAGTTGATGCCTAGATATATCATACCCAAAAAAGAAAGTGGGATAAATCAGGTTATATTTGAAGTAATCTCTAAACCACCACCCCCAATTTTGGTCCATCAAACATAATTTCTTCCTAATCATCATAAAAATTATAGAATTTGGATTAATATGCTTGCTCCTAACTCTTTATTGATTAGGGTTATACTTAACCACCGAAAAGTATTATATGAATGATTTTCTGTCATGATGACAAGGCCTCCTGATTGGCCCTATCTTTTTGAAATCTTGAAGGATGTACTCAAAATGATCATACCTAAGACTCCTTCATAAGGTCCGGCTAAAGACGTTAAACTTAGCACTTACTGGAAGGCAACCCAGGTTTTTGCTTTAACATTTTCTATTTAGTTTACTTTTCTTTTAGGATTAAGTTGGGGGGAGAACTACAAACCCATGCTAGATGAAGAATAATTAAAACCTAGACCGAGCCAAGAATATATCAAATCAGGTAAACTCTTTCCTTGTTATCTTCTTATCATTTATCATACTCTATTTTCTTTCCTCTATTGAGGACAATGGAAATTAAGTTGGGGGGAAGGATAAATAAAAAATTTTTAAGTCCTCAAGTTTAATAATAATTAGTCTTATGTACCTAATTTTGTTTCGATTTAAAGTTTTTTTAGACATTTTAATCGATGATTGATTAATGATCTAGAGAAATTTTAAAATACTGAGGACTAAATTATTAAGAAAATTTAATAAATAGTCAAATCTAGAATAGATAAATTTTTGAGTGATTCTAAAATCTTCTTCCAGTGTATATTCAATAAAGAATCTACTTTATATGGATATAAGTAAAAAAAATTATAAAAAAATTTTATAAAAAAATAAAAAAGATTAAAAATAAGAAGAATAAAAAGCAAGTTTGAAACATTGATCTTTCACCGAGTAACTAGGTTCTGTTGCCTAAATAAGCAATATTATTCATATCAAAAAGTGAGCAATATGAAGAAGCTTGCTATACAGTTAGTTTTGACCTATAGCCTATTTGACTCGAGTCAGTAAGCCCGAGGGTTGTTTTATACCTAATGTCCTAAAGCCAACTGATTTAGGAGTCATTGGCCCAAAGCTCGCTATAAGAATCAGATAGAAAGCTTAAGAGATTAAAACATTACACTAGCTGTATATTAAAAAAAAATCTTGTTCATACTAAAGATAGAGGATTTAAAGAATAAAGATGGGGAATTAATAAAAGAAAAGCTCTTAAATTTTATGTTCTTCACTTAATTACTACTTTGGATGGAATTAATAATTCAATGACGTATTTCTTAAATCTTTAATCAGATATCAACTGACTTTAGAATGACCTGAAGAAACTTTCTTATCCTATCGAGTCGGTACATACTTCTAATTTTTTATTTTTTACTCGAGGACGAGTAAAACTCAAGTTGGAGGATGTGATAATAATCATAAACTAATAAATAAAAATATTAAATAATATAATATTTAATATTTATTTAAAAAATTGATATTTTATGGATATTTTTTTGGAAAGAAGCCTACCAATGCAAAGAACTCAATTTATAGGTTCCAATGCAATAAATTTTACTCAAATTGAAGCTGAAATGAAAAAGTTATGAAGTCCAAAAGTTAAAATAAAAAAAATAAAAAAATATATAGACCAGTGCATGGTGGACCGACCGGTCGGTCCATGGAATAGGTATAGACCAGCCAGCTCAGCAAGCATGGCCAATCAATGGCTACCATGTGGCGAACCTAGACCGCTAAGAGGTCTATGAAAATTATATTATGGCGCATAGGGGCTTTTTCATCAATTCATGCAGCGCGGCGAGCTCTGGTTGGCTGCGATCCTCGACGAGCTCGATCCATGGCGGTCCACGAGAACAATGAAGCACGATCCTATGGTTGGTGTAGCTGTTGATTGAGATCCAATGGGTGGCATTGATTTCGATTTGTTTCAGCACTTTCCAGCCCTCCTGAGCATGATCCAATGGTTGATATCGCTCCAAATCAAGATCCAATGGCCCAAAATCAATCCGATAGTGATCAGGAGCTTCAGTGGTGGTTTTTGATGGATTTAGAGTTGTTTGATTTCAAATGGATGGCCAAAAATATTCTAGGATCTTTAATATCAATCCAGACTCAAAATTGAGTCCAACAAGAAATCATAAACTCGTTTCTTCCTCTATTTAAAGCACTCTTCATGCCAAAAGCCAAGAGCAGTCCACAGGGGCCTTCCAAGCCTCTCCCAAGCTCCCTTTTTCTCTCTTATCTCCTCCTCTCTTCTCTTCTTCTTTTCTTCTTCTTTTATTCTTTTTTTTTTCTTTTTCCTTTTATCTGGGAGATTTCAAGATGTCAAAAGCTACATGGATCAAAATTATGTACGGCTAGAGATTTTGTATCCAGGGGAGTAAGAAAAGTCTTCCAAGCATGAGAGTTTATAATTTGAACCTTATCTTCTTTTTTATTGGATAATAAAATTTTTTCATCTTTTACATGCTTTTCTTATTTTATGCTTTAATGTCCTTACAATTTATAGCTAAAGAGATAGATCATGATTATAGAAAAATATGGTATGTGCTCAAGTTAGAATAAATTATAAGATTTATATTTTTAATATTTAATTTTTTATAATTTATATCTAAGAAGATAGATCATGATCGTAGATAGATATGGTTTGTACTCAGATTAGGATGAATTATAGGAACTAAATCAAAATTATGTTCTTTGATTGCATGATCTAAATAGTCTATGTCTGTGAGATGGATCATGATCGTGTTAGATATGATCCATGCTTGGTAGAATAGGTTATGTTAGAATTAGATCAAGATAACATACATCTCATAAGATTGCATGTTGACAATAAAAAGGTTGCATGAATCAATTATAGATTTGAATGTTGGAAGATGGAACTAAAATCCTAGATAATTTTTTTCTTTAATTAATTCTAAAAACTCTAATTAATTAAGTATTTACTTTTTTTTACTTTAATTTGCTAAAATCTCAATTGATTCTCTTTAACCTACTTTCTTAAATTTCTACTTAATAAATTAATTTATTTTTTAAATTGAATGCAACTTAGCCTTCAATCCTCAAGGAAATTGACATCCGACTCACCACTATTTTAATTAATAAAAAGATTAGTTTTAATTTTTATTTGATATTCTAACGACAAGCAGTCAAGACCTATAAAGTTCGTCTGGTTGTCAAGGGGTATCATCAATGTTATGGTATTGACTATGATGAGACGTTCTCTCTTATGGTAATGCTCAAATTCATTTAGATAATGCTTATGATAGCTATCCATCTGGACTATGAAATCTAGTAGATGGATGTGAAGATAACTTTTTTAAATGAAAAGCTGACCAAAGAGGTATATATGATACAACCTGAGGGGTTCACATCCATAGATGAGTCTAAAACATGCAAGCTTCAGATATCCATTGATGGATTGAAGCAAGTATCTCGGAGTTAAAACATGTATTTTGATAAGATGATCAAAACATATAGCTTCATTGAGAATGAAAAAAAAAAGTCCTACATTTACAAGTGAACAAATGGTCCGGTAGTGGTATTTCTTGTTCTATATTTAGATGATATTTTCTTAATCAAAAATGATGTTCCATACTATAAAGAATAAAAGTTTGGTTGTCATCTCAATCTCCATGAAGGACTTGGGTGAAGCATCCTACATTCTAGGAATGAAGATCTATAAGAATAAATCTAAGAGGATGCTTGGGTTATCCCAGTCCACGTACATAGAAACTGTGCTGAAGAGGTTCAGCATGAAGAATTTTAAGAAAGGCTATCTTCTGATAAGTCATGAAATTTCTCTCTCCAAGAAGGATTGTCCGACAACTCTTGAAGAAAAAGAGGGTATGAGTAGAATCCCATATGCTTTGATAATTGGATTTATCATGTACGCCATGATATGTACAAAATTAGATGTGGCATATTCACTAGGAGTAGTGAGTAAATACCAATCCGATCTAGGAAAGAACCACTGGAAGGTGATGAAAATCATCCTTAAGTATTTGAAAAATACTAAGGATCAATGGTTGGTTTATGGTAAGTCAGATATGAAACTTATGAGATTTACAAACTTCACTTTTCAATCTGACTATGATGACAGTAGAAGCATGCCGGGTTATATTTTTATCCTAAATGGTGGAGTCATCTACTAGAAGAGTTTCAAGCAGCACACTATGGCGGACTCTATTTGCAAGATAGAGTACATCACAGCATCAGATGCCATAAAAAAGCTATGTGGCTGAGAAAGTTCATCATCGAGCTTGGAGTAGCATCCTTCCTTGATGGTTCAATCCTATTCTACTGCGACAACAGTACTGGTACCATTGCTTAGGCAAAGAAATCAAAGGCACACCAGCAAATAAAACACATACAATGTCACTACCATCTAGTCTGAAAGATCATGGATTAAGGTGACATCGACTTTCAGAAGATCGATGAAAAGGAGAACCTGGCCGATCCCTTCACTAAAACTCTGACGGTAAAGAAATTCGATAATCACAAGTCAAAGATGGGTGTTAAATACTTATCGAGTGGCTTTAGAATAAGTAAGAGTTATTAGAAATTGTATCCCAAAGCTAATCACTAGCCTATTGATGGTTATGCTATTTTATAATTATAAATAATTTATTATTAAATAAAATAATTATTTTAGTATTTTTATTATAAAGTCTATGTCTTCTAATGAACTCCTTTGTTGTGATAAAGTTCTTAGGACTATTTAGTTTCAATAAAGAGAGGATTTATCGATTAGTCCTTAAAATGTTCATGACCAAATGATACGTTGTTAATTAAAATAATAGCATTTATCGAGTATAAATCATTGTAAGCTATATAGGTTGGTTGTCCTCTTAACCAAGGAGTGTGGAGATACTGGTATGACATATAAATCAGATATAAGGGTATATCATCACATAACATGACCAACTCTAGAGCATTCTATTGTCGAGAATTACTCTAATGGAATATGGGTATAAGTATCTCTTAGATCTAAGATCACTATGATGGCTTGCAAGCAACTCACTGTGTTTTAGTGCTGGACTACCTAAATTTTTAATTCAATGATGAAAGAATTTTGAACATAGTCAAGTACATGTAAAGTCAGTAAGTGATCAAGATGGGATTGACCACTCTAAGAGTTGGAAAAAATGCATCATTGTATTTTAATTTAGCAAAATCTTGGTCAGGATAATCCATAAGATGGATTTGATATTTTGAAATATAGTGTGGATGACCTAATCAGGATTGATAGTTAAACTCGGAGTCATCCTACAAGTATTTAGGTCGAGAGGATGAATTATACAGAAACTATATTCACATGGGTTCTAAGAATGTTGCTTTACACATTCAACCTATCAGACCGTCAAGTACCATTCCTAGATGGTCACTTCGATTGGTATAAAAATTTATTTCTATGCTACCGACTTAGGCTCAAACCTATGGGATCACACACATAAGAGATTTTAATCTGATCGAATGGTTGATCAATGATTTAGAATCGTTCTAAGGTCAAATAATCAATATGATTGATGTTTGATCTAATGCAAGTATTGCAGGAGGATCAATTAGCAATTAGATTATAAATTATCTTAATTTGATTAAATCAAAGGATTGAGATTTAGTCTAATTAAATATAATTTAATTAGATTTAGTTTAGACTTGATTGGATCAAGTTCAATTGATTTATTAGATAAGCTAATTGCAAGGAAGAACAAATTCCTATTCAATTAGGACTTGTATGCACCCAATTTTTGATTTGATTAGAAATTAAACCAGATATAAATTTAATTTAATATAATTTAATTAGGCTCTTAGTTGAACTAAGATCATCTCTAATTGGATTGCATTAGTTTTTATTTAATTAGATTCAACTAATAAGTTGGACCAAGTCAAAACTAGAAGTTCTGGTATGACTAGGATTTCTCCATCTTACGCCACCTTGCTTTCCATGCCCCATCCATGCCATTTCCTTAGAATTTTTATGAAAAATTTTATTTCTAGGGAGCATCCATGCCCTTTTTATTTCTCCCACCATTTTAAAAGAAAATTAGTTATGAAATAGGTCAAAACAAATAAGTTGTTTTGACCTAGATCTTTATTGGATAAAGTTTGACACATTATCTTTTCTTATCTCTTTGAGGTACCAAACCACATAATTTTTTTTTGATTTTTTTATAAAAAATAGAATACTTTTTTGCACATATTTTTTATAGTCCACAAAAAAAATAAAGAAGGGAACGCCCAAGAGTTGGGTGCCCCAATCCTTGTTCAATTTGGACCTACCTTTCTAGGTATTTGACGTAGATAAGGACTCTATCATAACTATCTATTTAAAGGGAGTTAGGGCATGAGTTTTCTATAAGTTTTAGATCTGAGAGAGAGATTTGGGATATGAAAAGTTTGGATGCAAAGAGGATCTGGGCGTGGTGCTTCATTGAGACACAAGCCATTGTGTCCTGGTGAGATAAAAAGAAGAGAGAAGAAAGGGTTCTTCTCCAGGATTTTTCTTGATTCTCTTCTTCTTTCTTTTATGAGATTTTAGAAGAGTGATTCCTTTTCCAAATCCTCTACTTCTTCTTTCAATTATTAGAGGGTCTAAGGTTCGAAGAAGGAGGCTTCTGATCAGCCACCAAAGAAGGATCAGCACAGTACTAGCATGCTGTGCTAATTTTCTATCGCTAGACTTTAAATCGACGATCGAGGCCTTGTGTGGATATCTTATAGTGGTCAGATACATATGCAGCTTGGAGCGATGACCTCAGCCTTAGATCAGTAAGTTGAAGAATCTAACTTGCAAAGGTAAGAGAGATTCGATCTTCTTTTTCTTTCTAGATTAGATCTAGTATAGCTTTAATGTTGATGTGATCAACTTCATCTTTGCTTGATTTTTAATTTTAGATTTAATAGCATGCATAGATCATGAGATAAAATCCTAGATCTAGGATTAATTCATGTATTATAATAGACTAATATGATTAGTTGATTACTTCCGCTAACTGATTTTGAAAAAAATTTTAAAATATATTCATGAAATCCTAGATCTTTTCCTTCACCAGGGTGGTGCCAAGAAGCAAGCCAGGGTCTTCATCTATGGAGGCGGTCATTCCAAAGATCTCCAAGGAAGCTCAAAAGCTGAAAATGGTTGGCGGTGGCATGGTTTATATATGAGGATGTCAGGATGCGCATCAACAACAGAAACATGCAGGAGGATATTGCAAGGTTTTTCCAAGCTTGGAAGCACCAAGGTGGAGATTATAGAAGTTAGTGTGGTGCTGCCAAGCCTTATGAACTAGTGAAAAGAGGCCAAGAAGGTCTAGGGAGCATCAGCCAATAGTGGAGAGTCGACTCGATGCTAAGACGAGTCAAGTTGGTTTCAGGTGAGTCGACTCGGTCTCAAATGTGCACCAAATAGAGAGCTACATTTCAAGCATGCTAGGGTGGTACACAGGTGGAGTCAACTCGATTTTGAGATGAGTTGACTCGAATGCAGGTGAGTTGACTCAATCTCAGATGGGGCCTACTCAATTTTTATGGATAGTTTTGTACAAATTTTTTTATTTGGATCTAGGATTAGGCTTGATCCTAGGACTAGAGCCGGTTTGGTTCTAGGGTCTTGAGGTTTAGGGTTTTGAAGCTTCAAGGGGATAATTCTTGTATGGATCAAGTTTGAGACCATGGGGATGAGAGCATGCAAAACCATGGGTATATATGGATTTAAGTGAGTGCTTTCATGTATGGATTAGCCAGAAAAGTTTTTAATCGGGCCTATTGGCTATGTATTTATACATTGGTTGAATTAGGGTTTTGATATAACAGTAAATCCAATTTTGATCTTTTCTCCCTAGTTCCTTCTCTTTCTCTCTGGTTCCAATGTCAAAACCCTAGCATCTCATTGTGTCTCCATCGTTTGCTTTCATGTTTCTTCTTCAGTTTGCTAGTTTAACATCCAGATCCATGCAAAGATGATCCACATCTAGTACAGGAGGTATACCAAAGGTGTCTAACAGATACTGAGGCTCATCAATACATGATGAAAATACTTTTATCAATGTGGGCAAGGCATACTTTTTCTTCAAAAGCTCAGAGTGATCACATTACAAATAATATGCATGAGTATTTTAATCAATGGTCGGGAAAGTTTAGGAACAAGTCCATTCTTGGATTGCTTGAGAATATGAGGTTGAAGTTGACAAGTATACTATAGAAAAGGTATGCAAAGTGATGTACTTGGAAGGATAAATAAACTCTATTTGCTAGGTCTAATTGGATATAACCATACAAGCCTCAAGGGTCTATAAGTTAATACCAGTAAGCAACCAAGAATTTCAAGTGTTGGAAGGGGCTAGAAAATTTATTGCTGATTTGAGTAGAAGTTGAACCTATGGTGAGTGGAAGATCATTGGACTACAATATAAACATGCTGTGCTATGTATTGGTTATACAAGAGAAAATTTAGAGGAATTATGAGATGAATGCTATATAGTATCCAAATACTTAAAGCATATAGTTTTATGCTTCATCCATCACTTGATACTAATCTTGAGCCAAAGAACAATGATGAGAAGTTACGGCCTCTATCTCTCAAGAGACTACCTAGGAGGCCAAGAAAAAATAGAGGAAAAGAAGAAGATGAACTTGTTGGGAGAAAGAGATCCACTACTGTGAGACGTGAAAACTGTAAGGGATTTAGCCATAATTGGAGGACCTGCTAATATACTCTAGTAGCAAAATGGATTTGAATTATTAAGTTTTTTCTTAAATTTATTGCATCAAATTATTTATAGCATTTTGTTTTGATTTTTGCAAAAGAAAGCACAAGAACACCCCTCAAGCCAAGCTGATATATTTCAATAGTCCCAAGTTAATGATGGAATACTTAAAACTGGACCTGCCTTGAGAAGTGGTCCTGCTTCAAGGGGAGGATCTACTTCAAGGGGTGCATCTTCTTCAAAGGTTGGAACTAGCAGAAGGGGGAGGCCTCGAGAAGATAGAAGACGGAGAGGGGGATTTGGTTCAAGGGGGAAGGATGCAGATTTAATCGAAAGCCAATAAAGTAGCATTAGGGGATGTTAGTGATGATTAGTTTGGATTGGTATCTATTTTTTCTTTTTTGGATGTAAAAGAAGGTTAGTGCTTTTGATGCCATGTAGGATGTCTGTACTTTTTCTGTGGTACTTGTTTGGTGATTAAGGATTGGGAATCTTTTACCTTTTTGATGTATTAATTAATCAAAGTATGGAAATATGTAACTTTGATAATCAAGCAACATTTACATTCAATATGTTTTAGTACTGTTTCAGGTTGGAAAGGGTACAACCTAATGTTTCTATCAAATGGTCTAAGCTTATATGCATAGGATTATTTCAGGTTGGAAACGGTATAGTCTAACTCTTTTTCTTTTTGGCCTCCTTACTAGCATAGATTATAATTTGGTTATATGTTAATTACTAGAGCTATCTTTTGTTGGTATGCCTTAGTTAGGTTTATTTGTTCCCCAATTTTAATCTAAGGTTCTATTTTGTAAGGCTTCGATTTTGGGCCTGGAATACAAGAACCTATTTCAACTTGGATGTTTTCATTCACGGGATGATTCATATGTTGCATAGTACTATTCCATGTGCAGTAGCCTAATATATTTTCATTCACATGTAGTTATAGATCACATGTTATGTTACATGTTTGTTCAGAGCATGTTGCAGATCACATGTTTGTTCAAAGCATGTTACATGTAATTGTAGATCACATGTTGCAGATCATATGTTATGTTACATGTTTGCAAATTGCCACTTCATAGCCCATCTTTTGATGTAATTCCCACATCTGATATCTATGCATAGTTAGACCTTTGAAATTGAAACATGAGTCAAATTAGAGCAGTTGCTGACCTTCACTAAGCAGATTTCTTTTGATATGATTGCCACTTCATTGACTCACTGATTGTCATATGAAAGCATTGGAAGGGAAAAGAATTTTATAAAGGATACTATATAACAAATCAATCCCTCAATGCAACTTTGCTTGGATCATAATTGAAAAGTAACCATTTGATAGAATGTTACAACCAATTCATGAATAAAAGGTTACAAACAATTGTATACTGTTGCCCAACAATGGCTACCCAAGAAGGAGAGTGAATTGGGTATTTAAAATTTAACCTTGAGATATGAGCAAATTAAACTAGTTATATCCTTAAATAAAATAAGCTATGTAATATGCAGTGAATGAAAGTAATAGAATAAAAATACATAATCATTAATATAATAGTTTTATAGTGGTTCAGTGCCAAACTTAGTATCTGCATCCACTTTCTAAGTAAACCACTTAAGAATTCAACTATAATCACTTAGCTTGATTACAATCCAATTGTTTTACTTGGGTTTACAATCTAGTCCGGTTGGTTTTGATCTTGAGTCACCAACCACAACCATACAATGATTGTTTTGCCAAGTTAATAATCAACTCCAATTGGTTTTAACTTTGGCTCACCAATCAAATTGTACAATGTTCAACTCTAGGCTTGGACTAACCTAAGTTTCTCACCCCAAGAAACTTGAAATAAAAAGAAAAATACAATAAACAAAAACAAAAACAAACTCTTTGAAGCTTAAGAGAAGAAATTCTAAGAGCTTGGCTTGTTGGCTTGATTTTTTCTCTTTGAATGCTTAAGGAAAGTAGTAGATGATCTTCGATAGCAATGGCCTAACTTCTCTCAGAGTAAGGATGTTGGAAACACAAAGGTATGTCTAAATATCACTCCTTTTTTTTCATTATATTGCTCACACACTTGAATACACTAAAAATTTACTTGAAAGCTCCCTTTACAAATTTAAAAAATTATCTTTCTTGTCCCAAATATTTTTTTAAGTATTCTTGAGGTTTTCCACCATTACAAGTTAACTAGAAGGGCTTCTGAAAGTGATCTAGCCATTAAAAAATCAAAAATAGCCATTGAAAGATATGTGGAGTGAAAAAGCTACGAAACTAGAAACTAGTCGTTACAGTCACTGGGTCGGCTCAATTTCTGACTAGGTTGGCTTAGTCAAAACTAGATCGGCTTAGTTTTAGTTAGGTCGACTCAGTCTCAGAGATCTTGAAATATCTGTTTCTATCATTTTCTATTTTTTGAAACTGGGATAGCTACTTTTCTAATTGGATCGGTCTAGTTGACACTAGGTCGGTTCAATTAAAAATTAGGTCAACTTAGTCTCCTAAGTCATGAAAAATTTTGCTTTCTATCCTTTCTATCTTTTGCTTTCACTAGGACTAGGTCGGCTCAGTCTCAGACTGGGTTGGCCCAATTTGCATGCCATGCGTGTCAAACACTAGTTGTGATCCTTTCTTCTCCAATTTACTTTGTAGGTTAGACTTGCCTTTTTGCCTTGATTTATCATTCATTAAAACCTCTTAAAAGATGTATCTACTCTAAAGTTTCTTCTCTAAAATCTTGAGTGAGAGTTTTCATTTAGATGAATGAAAATACTTAGAACTTGTGAGCTCTCGAATTTCACAACTACACATCATCAAACAATGTTAGTAAATTAACAATCTATATTCAAATACTTTTGTTATCATTAAAATCAATCTAGGATCAATAATCTTCCTCTTTTTGATGATGACAAAATCTTTTGAGTATAACCTTTCCTTTATATTTTAAAATGATATAATCATTCAATCTTACCAATTAACTTATACATCATATTCATTTAGATATTATTAATTTACATATGCTCCTCCTGAATATGATAGTTATATTCAATTTAGGTCAAATTTTATGTTGCTACTCCTTACTATGTACCGAGATTTCAATTTAGCAATTCGAATCATGATTTCTTCCATGTTTGTAATTATAATTGAATTCTCATGATTTCTTCCATATTTATAATTACAATTGAATTACAATTGCTCGCATATTCTTTATTTAGTTCTTACTTAAGTAATACCCATTTTTTTCACTTAATTTCAATTTCAATTATCATTTTATACTCATTTTTCTCCTCCTTTTTGTCATTATCAAAAAATCAAACACATAATATAAGGAGATAATTGATCAAACATGAAAAAAGATAAATTCTTTCACTTAATAAGATAATTTTACAATGCAAACCAAAATCAAACTTCATTCATTCATAGATACAAAAAGTTCCTAAGTTCACAAAATACTAAAGTTTGAACATTACATATCATGAACATTTACAACCAAAATACTCTAGGTATAACTAAATGGATCCTATATGCAACCTAATCAACACTAGGCTCTGGAGGGTCGGATGAGGCTAGATCCATAGGTGCCAAAGTATGCTGTTTGGCAAACACCTTCTTTACAGTATTTTTCATCAACGAGGGAAGACCACCTGAGAGTCTATCATATATTCTGGCCGATATGCACTACACTATCTCCTCAATCTGATCCTCATCTAATCTGATAGTGGATAAAGATGGAGCAGGCACTGGATGCCATGGCATGGGCTCTGGCTCATGTCTTTCTTCCCCTTCTTCATCTAGCTTCACCCAAATACCATTTGAACTTCATCCTATGCATTGATTTCAAATTGTAGGTATCATAATGTTTCAGCTTTCTAGTAGGTTCCTCTTTTAGACTAACTCCAAAGTCTTAAAATACCAATATCAAAATTATCCCATAGGGCAATGCAGGTTTTCCTCTTTGGGATGCTTCTTTAAATTTATATTATTTTTATTTTTTTATATATTTTACTTTTTATAAAATAATAAATTACTAATATTTTTAAATAAATTTTTAATATTTTATTTATAATTTTTTTACCATCCTCCACCCACGCACCTTCAACGGAATCCTCCTTCGCCACCCTCATCCACCAGCACCGCCGCCCCCTAGTCCCCCACACACCACCCCCCGCACTACCCCCTGGCCAACCACTGGCCACTTGCGCTGCCCCTGAGCCACTCGCCCGGCCCCCGATCACCCGCACCACCCATGCTGCCCCCCGCACCGCCCGCGCTGCCCCCTGACCACCCGCACCACCCGTGCTGCCCCCTGGCCACCCGCACCACCCCCTGGCCGCTACTTCGTGCCTCCGACACCGCACTCCAGTCCTCCGACTGCCCACGCCACCTCCGTTCCCCTAATAGTGGAGATCGATGGTAGGTGGCAGTAAGGAGAATGGAAAGGGGGCCGTCGTGATGGGTCGGCAAGGGGAGGCCGTAGTGGGCAGTCGCCGGGGAGGGGAAGGGGGCAGTCACGGTGGGCCGATGGGGGGAGGCCATCGCAAGCAGTAACCGAGGAGAGGGAGGAGCGCCATCATGATGGGTCGACGAGAGGAGCCCATCGCGGGGGGTCTTTAGGGAAGGAAGGGGGCCCGTCGTGGGTGATCACTAGGAAGAGAAAGATGGGGGTTAGGGGCGGTTGGGATAGGGCTGGGGTTGGGGCGCCAGGCTTATAAATTTTTTTTTTTAAAATAATAGGATAAATCACCAAGAAAAAATGGTGCCAATTAAATTTTTTTTAAATTTAAATTTATGATCTATTTTTTAGTTATAAAAAATTTAAAAAAAATTATGACCAAAAAATCAATCAAAAAATTTTTAAATTATTTTTTAAAATTTAAAATAATTTAAAAATTTTTTGATCAATTTTTTAATCAAAAATATTTAATTAAAAAATATTAAACTAAAAATTTAAATAATAATTGATCATAAATTTTTTCAAAAATATTTTTTAAAAAAATTGATTGCAAAATTGATCACTAAATTAATAAAAAAATATTAAACTAAAAATTTAAATAATAATTGATCAAAAATTCAATCATAAATTTTTAAAAAATATTTTTTAAAAAAATCGATCGTTAAATTAATGAAAAAATATTAAACTAAAAATTTAAATAATAATTGATCAAAAATTCAATCGCAAATTTTTTGAAAAAGAATTTTAAAAAAATCGATCGCTAATTTGTTCACTAATTTTTTTATATTTTAAATTTAATATTATTTTTATTTTTTATATATTTGATTTTTTATAAAATAATAAATTATTAATATTTTTAAATATTTTTTTAATATTTTATTTATTACTTTTTTCCCATCCTCCTCCCACGTGCCTTCAATGCAATCCTTCCTCACCACCCTCATCTGCCAGCACCGCCGTCCTTTGGTCCCCCGCACCCCACCCCCCATGCTGCCCCTAGCCCCCGCCTGCATTGCCCCCAGGCCACCTACACCACCCTCGGCCACCCGCCCTACCCCCAGCCACACGCACCGCCTGCGCTGCCCCTCTGGCCACCCACCCTACACTCAACCACCCGCACTTCGCCCGACCATCTGCCCTGCCTCCGGCCACCCGCACCACCTCCCGATCGCTGCTCCATGCCTCCGGCACCGCACCCCCCTAGCGAAAGATGGTGGCAAGGAGAAAGGGAAGGGGGGCCGTCGCGGGTGGGCCAGAGAGGGGAGGCCGAAGGGGAGGGGCATCGTAGGCCGAGGAGGGGAGGGGGCCCATCAAGGCGGGCCGACAAGGGGAGGCTATCGCGGGCGATCGTCGGGTAGGGGAAGGGGGCAGTCACGGTGGGCCATCGCGAGTGATCTCCGGGGAGGGAAAGATGGGGGTCGGGGGCAGCTGGGATGGGGTTGGGGGTGGGGCACCGGGCTCATAAAGTTTTTTTTCTTTTTTTAAAAATAATCAGGTAAATCACCAAAAAAAAGGCACTAATTAAATTTTTTTAAAATTTAAATTTATGATTGATTTTTTAGTTGTAAAAAATTTTGTGATCAAAAAATTGATTAAAAAATTCCAAAATTATTTTTCTTAAATTTAAAATAATTTGAAAAAATTTTTGACCAATTTTTTGGTCAAAAGATTAATTTTTTTATCAAATTTTAGGTCATAAATATTTTGATCAAAAAATCTCAAAATTATTATTTTAATTTAAAATCATTTAAATTTTTTTTGATCAATTTTTTGGTCAAAAAATTATTTTTTTGATCGATTTTTCAGTCACAAATGTATTTTGCAACCAAATATATTTTTTTTATTTTTTTTCTGAATATGGTATAATTTTAAAATTTAAAACCCATCTTCATCGTTCATTATCTAAATAATTATTGTTAGAGTATCATCACAAAAGACCAGATTGATCCAATATCCCTAATTATGTCAATCAATAAAATTTAATTTTGATGATCACGAACGACCGTATGATGATCTGATAAATAGAGACCACCGCTGGATTCAAAAAATTATAATGATGATCTTGATGATATTTATAGTATACTATCAAAATTTTACTTCAATCAGACATCATTATCATGATCAATTTAGCATGAAATGGTTTGAACCATTAAATAAAAAAAGAGTGATCAAAGGGCCAAATGACATCCAATTATAAGATAATTTTTTAGATAAATGATCTTTGCAACTAATTTGATCATTTGTATAGTGGCGATCGTAAAATTTAAAATGTGCATATATGAATGATCTAAAATTATATTTTTTTATACTCATTCTTAAAGTCCTTAGATAATTATACTTGTACTTTTGTAAGAGTAGCTTAACATCGATGGTTCATATACATATAGTTTAGATTTTACGATCATCATCGTATAAATGATTAAAGTAATAGCAAAGACCATTTATCTAAAAAATTGCCTTACAATCAGATGTCGTTTAGCCTTTTGATCACTCATTTTTTATTTAACGATCCAAATCATCCCACACTAAATTAACTATGATAATGATATTCGATTGAAGTAAAATTTTGATAGGGTGCTATAAATATCACCGAGATAATTATTGTAAGTTTTTGAATTCATCAGTGATCTTTATCTATCAGATCATCATACGATCATTCGTGGCCACAAAAATTAAATTTTATTGATCGACATAGCTAGGGCTATCGAATCGAGTCGGTCTATTGTAATGATATACTAACGATAATTATTTAGATAATAAATGATGAAGATGTGCTTTAAATTTTAAAATTATATTATTTTTATAAAAAAGTTATATTTGGTAGCAAAATACATTTATGATCAAAAATTCGATCAAAAAAATTAATTTTTCAACCAAAAAATTAATTACTAAATTTTTAAATTATTTTAAATTAAAAAAATAATTTTGAAACTTTTTGACTAATTTTTTGGTTGAAAAATTTACGACCAAAAATTTAATTAAAAAACATTAATTTTTTGATTGAATTATCAATAAAAAATTTTTTCAAGTTATTTTATAATAAAAAATTTATTTTAGGTTTTTCCAACCAATTTTTTGGTCAAAAATTTTATGACTAAAAATTTGACCAAAAAAATTAATTTTTTTATCAAAATTTTTTTAAATTACTTTAAATTTTAAAAAATAATTTTGAAATTTTTTATCAATTTTTTAATTAAAAATTTGGGATCAAAAATTTGATCAAAAAATTAATTTTTTAACTAAAAAATTAATCAAAAAATTTTTAAAATTATTTTAAATTTTAAAAAAATAATTTTAGAATTTTATGATTAATTTTTTGGTTAAAAAATTTGTAATAAAAAATTTGATTAAAAAAATTAATTTTTTGATAAAAATTTTTCAAATTATTTTAAACTTTTTTAAAAAAATTTAGGATTTTTTGATCGATTTTTTGATCAAAAAATTTATGATCAAAAATTCATTCAAAAAATTTTAATTTTTAGACCAAATAATTGATTACAAAATTTTTTTAATTATTTTAAATTTTTAAAAAATAATTTTAGGATTTTTTTATTGATTTTTTAGTTGGAAAATTTATGACTAAAAATTTGATCAAAAAATCAATTGTAAAATTTTATAGAATTAATATTTTATAAATTTATTTTTATATTCAAATTTTTGATTGTAAAATCAATCGTAAAAATTTTGATCACAAAATCGATCATAAAATCGATTGCAAATTTCAATCAAAAAATTTGATCGCAAAATCACTATTTTCTTGTAATGTTAATGTTGCTTTCACAAAGCATAATTTATGCCATTTCAATCAATGTTTTATTCTTTTTTTTTACCATTCTATTTTATTAAGATGTCTTAGATGCTGAAAAGTTATGATTGATTTCATTCTTAGAGCAAAAACTTCTAAATTTTTTATTTTCAAATTCCATGCCATGATCATTTCTTATATATAAAATATTGCATTCTTTTTTTTTGTAATTTTGTTAAATAGATCAACTAACATATCAAAAGTATTATCATTATGAGATAAAAATAAAATCCATGTATATCTTGAAAAATCATCTATTATAACAAAGTCATATCTTTTTTCTCCAAGACTAGTAGTTGAAATAGATCCAAATAAATCCATATGAAGTAGTTCTAGAGGCCTAGTAGTTAAAACAATATTTTTAGATTTGAAAGAAGATTTTATTTATTTACCAAGTTGACATGCTTTGCAAATTTTATACTTTTCAAAATTTATTTTAGATAATTCTTTTACTAAATTAAGTTTAATTAATCTTGCTGCTAAGTCCATATTTACATGACCTAATCTATTATGCCAAATCCAACTTAATTCATTTAGTTTAGTATTCATAGCAACAAGACACTTAATATTTTTATTTTTAAGTTCATCAAGATCAACAATGTAAACATTTTCATATCTTTTTCCTATAAATTTAATGCTTTCATCTAAAGAAATAGTTACAATGCAATGAGATGATTTGAATGAAACATTAAAGCCCTTATCATAGAGTTGGCTTGTCCTAAGTAAGTTATGTATTAATCCTTTAACATAAAATATTTTCTATACTAGTAGAGGGTGTTATTAAAATATTACCAAGATCAATGATTTTTTCTTTACTATTATCTCTAAATGTCACAGTACCTCCATCTTTAGCTTCAAGAGAGATAAATTATGATTTATCTCCTGTCATATACCTTGAGCATCTGTTATCAAGGTACCACCTTCTTTTAGCTCTTATGGATACCAAGCATACCTATATAAGCAATCAAGTAAACTTAGATACCCAAGCTAACTTGGATCCTTTGGGGTTAGCACAAATAGTTTCTTTTGGAACCCAAATTTTTTTTACTTTTGATTTTCTTGAATTAAAGATTTTGCATTTAATAAATTTATGTTCAATTTTATTATATTTATAACATGTAATGTTTCTACCATAATTTTGAGATTTTGTATATACATTCTTTAATGATTTTTGCTTTATCGATGGATCATACCCTATACCGACTTTATCAAAGATCATCTTTTGATTTTCAATTATCATTTATAGATTTTTAGAGCTTAGCATATATCTATCTACTATGGATCTTAATCTTATCACTTCATCTTGTAAGGATATAATCTTTTTATTTGATTCATTTACATTGCTTTGTATTTCCTTCATATTTTCTTCTATTTGAGCTCTATCTATTTTTAAGGATTGATTCTTTTTTCTTAGTTCTTTGTTCTTATGAGATAGCTTTTTGAAATCAAAAAGTAAATTATTAAAATCTTCATACAATTTCTTAAATGTAAATTTAGAAATTAAATCATCTTGGTTTACCTCATCTTTCAATGCCATAAGACAAAGATTGACTTTTTCTTCTCTTAGACATTCTTCTTCACTTGAAGATGAGTTTTCATCATTGCTCCATATTATTTTTAACACTTTCTTCCTTGATTTCTTTGATCTCTTCTTCAACAATGGATGGTCCATTCAAAAATATCCAGGCTTCTTACACTCATAATAAATGATTTGATCCTTCTCTTTTTCTCTTTCTCTTTCTTTGCTACCTTCACCCTTGCTGAAATTTCTTCTTCTTGGTTCAAACTTCTTTCTTCTTTTCATGAATTTTTTGAATCTTCTAGAAATTAGTATCATTTTCTAATCATCCTCCGAGTCTTCTTCAGAGTCGTTTTCCTCTTCATACATGGTAGCAATTTTAAGTGCTATGCTCTTCTTTTTTTCACTTTCTCTTCTTTTTCTTGGTTCATGTTTAGCTCATGGGTCATGAGTGACCCAATTAACTCCTCCAATGCAAGAGTGTTTAAGTCTTTTGCCTCTTGAATGGTAGTCATCTTTGGCTCCCAATTCTTTGGCAAAGACCTAAGAATTTTGCGTACAACATCACTGTTAGTATAATCTCTTCCAAAACTTTTCAAACCATTTAGAATATCAGTGAATCTAGTGATTATTTCAATGATGATTTCATGTGGTTTCATTATAAATAACTTATACTTATGTACCAATATATTTATCTTTAATTCCTTGACTTGATTAGTACCCTCATGGGCGACCTCAAGTATATTCCAATTTTTTTTACCAAATGAACATATTGATATTCTATTAAACTTATTAGCATCCAAAGCACAATATAAAATATTCATTTCTTTGGAGTTAAGTTGAGCTTTTTTCTTATCATGTTCATCCTAATTCTTTTCAAATTTTGGGATAGACACTTCATCAATCATGATTGTAGGTATATGAGGGCCTAACATTATGATATTTCACATGTCATAATCTTATGCTTGGATGAATATCTTCATTCGTGCTTTCCAATAGGTATAGTTAGTCTCATTAAATACTAAGGGTCTATTGGTTGATTGCCCCTCAACCAATGGAGTCCTAATTGGGGTTGTCATTTAATCTTTAGCTCTTTGATAGTTTGATCAACAACTAATATTAGAGCACCTACTCTGATACCACTTATTGCCCAAGGATGGCTACCTAAGTAGAGGGATGAATTAAGTATTTAAAATTTAAGCTTGAGATATGAGCAAATTAAACTAGTTATATGTTTAAATGAAATAAGCTATGTAATGTGCAGTGAATGAAAGTAATAGAATAAGAGTATACAATCATAAATATCATAGTTTTATAGTGGTTAGATGCCAAACTCAGCACCTACGTCCACTCCCTGAATAAACCACTTAGGAATTCAACTATAATCACTTAGCTTGATTATAATCCGATTGTTTTACTTGGATTCATAATTCAATCTAGTTGATTTTGATCTTGGCTCACCAACCACAATCATACAATGATTATTTTTTTGGGCTAATAATTAATTTTGATTGATTTTAATTTTGGCTCACCAATCAAATCGTACAACATCCACTACAACAAAATAGGTTTTTAGCGATGTAAAATTTTCATTGCTAATTCTTAGTCATAAAAAATGAGATCATAGATAATTATTAATGATGAAATTTTCTTTTCATCGCTAATAATAATTATTTATGATGAAAACTTTTTATCAGTAAAAAATTTCTACATTCGTCATCTTTTCTATAATGAAATTATTTATGATGAAAATAATTTTTTTCATCATAAATAATATTTTTATCAATGAAAAATTTTCATCGTAGATAAAAAGTTATTTATGATGAAAATAATTTCATCGTAGATAACTAGTTGATTATCTACGATGGAAATAATTTCATTGTAGATAATCAGTTATCTGTGATGAAATTTTTTTATCATAAATAATCAATTATCTATGATAAAAATTTTTCATCACATAATTACATCACAAATAATATTTTAAAAAATAAAAAAAATATTTTTATATTTATTTTTTAATTTAAAAAAATAAAATAAAAATCCAAAAATAAATGTCATCATTTCATTCATCCATAAATAAACATAAATAAATATCATCATTTCATTCATCCATAAATAAATTTTATTTTTTATTACATAAAAATTTAATTATAAAAAATATTTTTTTTATAAATATAAAATATTCAAAATAAAAATATACAAAAATAAGTAGCCGACCATTAAGCATCGGCAATATTTGGAGAAGGAGAATGGATCGAAGAAGGAGAAAAGTGCTCAGAAAAGCTCGGACCGATCTACTACTACCTCATCATGTGCATCATCTACTCTATCTGTGCCATCCGCTCTATCATCTGCATCTGAAACAGATGGTACTCGTCGATGTGTGTACTCAAATTAGCAGCTTGCTGTCAATCCTCAACAGCCTATCTCTATATCTCTGCCAACCGAACATTATAGGCAGCATGGATATCAACCCTAGACGGACGTGAAGATGGAGGAGCTCCGATCCCATGCCCTAGCCTTCTAATATAATAGGATCTTGTACTAAGCATTCGATCGTAGATCTCATCATCTATGGGTGCGGTCGAGCCCTCTAGGGTAGGCTGGGATCTAATATCTATCATACATCCTAAAAATTTAATTTATAGCTATTCTAAATTTATACTGAAAATCAAAATGCAAATACATAAATAGTTAGAAAAACTTACATATGATAGATATCAAAATGCAAATACAAATGCCCTAGCCTCCTGACCATTACTGATGTGTCTGCTGATAGATATCGATCCTACTAGGAAGCTCGCCACTCTCTACATCTCTCTATAATTTGAGAATAATTAATAAAAAATTTTAAATAGTTAAACAAGTTAATATATGATAAATAGAAATTACTTACCATCTGCTCCATATGACTAAAAAATGGCCTCGAACCCCCACAATGCAAGACTATCTATCTCGCCCGATTTGCAGCATTCTTGGCACATTGATCATGTATAGTTAATATTCAAATTAATCAATAAATAACTAAATTTAAAAATAAATAATATTTAATTATTAAATTCTAAATAAGAAGAAGTTATCTGATATGTCGGATCCTCGTACGTGTGGCATATGACAGTCCAGTCCTCCATAGCGATGCTGTCATATGGCCGCTTTCGCATTGCCTCCACCCCTTGATCTGCACTACAGCATATCAGTGGTGATGAATGCGATGCCGATACTCCTTAAAATACGAGCATAAATGATCATCTATAGCTCGCTGTACACGATCATGCTTAAATCAATAATATCAAAAATAGCCTATGAATAATAAATATTATAAGAATACGGTGCTAATTAAATATTTAAATAAATATTATTATATCTGTAAGTGGCTATAGAAGACCTTTCTCTGAGGTCGTGTAACCTGACGTCAATCGAAGAGCATCATCGGGGCATAGCTGTGACAAATGATGTCCAGCTCAGTCTACCATGGCTCACACCATCTCTTAATAGGTCTGATGTAGCCTGATGGAATCTTGATACGGAGATGCTGTCCCTCGTGCTCGCATCTCCAACTCTCAAGAATGAGGTTCTTCGACGGACCTCGCCCTCACCTCACCACCAAAATAGAATGTCCTAAAAAATAATGAATAAATTATTAGTATATTAGCCATCTATTAACCTAATAGGTAAATTAAAATCAAATTTTATAATGTAAAAAATATTAAAATATCACTCGGGCCCACCTAATCACTCAAACTCACCTCAATCGGATCTCCCTATATAGGGCCCTTCGGTAACTCCAATGGTGCAGCAATGGAAATGGGGGAAGGCTCAGGAGTAGGCTGGAAAGTCGAACGTCATCATATCCCTCTTGGTGCTATACCTGCAATCCTTAAAGTATGCATTTAATTAACTTGACATATACAACCTTTGAAGTCTTGGAATCAATAAAAAATACCTTAAAACCTTATGAGGTATCTTCTTTTCTTTCCTATTAATGATTTTGTACCTAGGCTCACCACATTGTGGACATTCACTTACTTGTTCGTTCTTCTTATAAAATAATATACAATCATTTTTGTAGGCATATATAAGAATATAGCCAAGTCCCAATTCCCGCATATATGTTTTTGCTTCAGTATATGATTTCAAAAGTATCGATCCATCAGGAAGAGCTACTTTAATCAATGCTAAATTTTGAACAAAAGACTTCTGACTCCATCGGTTTATAGTTTTAATATGAAGCAATTTTATCAAAAACTCTAACTTGGAGAACTTCATACAATTTGGGTAGAGTGGCTCTCGTGCATCCTGAACAAGCTTTGCAAACTATTCTGAAGTCCCTTCTATCTCATTAGTATTGTATTCATGATTAGAACTACCTTGAGATTCACTAGCACTCATAGGTACATTTGAGCTAACATCCTGATGTAAATCATCTAGTAGTGAACCTATACCATCATGTTTGACAGGTTTAGCAGTATCAATATCATCTTCAATATCATCATCGTCGTACACAACTTCATTAGGATCATCCTCTCCATGCCATATCCAACGAGTATACTTCTTATCCATACCAAAACATAGTAGATGCTCCTCAACAAGTAATATGTGATGATACACCATATTGACACATCTTTTACATAGACACTTTATCTGACTGGCACTATCAACCTTTCACCATGCAAATTCAATAAAAATCTCAAACACC
Source organism: Cocos nucifera (assembly GCA_006176705.1). NCBI lineage: Eukaryota > Viridiplantae > Streptophyta > Magnoliopsida > Arecales > Arecaceae > Cocos > Cocos nucifera. The sequence goes on from QRFJ01001644.1 coordinate 180,424, forward strand.
TTTTCGATATTCAGGCAAGAAAATATCCCTGATGTTCATCCAACTTTTGTCGATATCCATTTGACAATAAAGAATAATGATTCATGAATCCTAACTCCACCAACTCCTTCCTAATAGATATGATCCTATCCCTTTCAAAAATGCATCACTTTTATTGTTGCCACAGCTTTGTTCTTCGTTCCATATCCAAAAAAAAAAATTCGATAGTATCTTCCAATAATTCTCCAAGTACATGATATAGATGGATCATATTTTAACCACATCTAATACATACCTAGAGAATGAACGAGATAACTATGATAGAGTTTTCCATAACATAACATAGAACACGATGACAATAATAAAATATTGATGTATTTTTAAACCGCCCAAATCAGGGCTTTTGGGGATCTTATGACTGACTCTTGAATAGGAGTCTAAGATTACATGATTGCATGCATAATATAATTATCAGATAGGATCCGAGATGGAGATCCGATCCGGATCATGGTCCGAATCTCAAACAGGATCCCGACTCATATTCCTGATTGGAACTTGATCTGGATCCTAGATCAAAATCCAACCTAGATCATGACCCAAATGCCAGACTGAGATCTCGACTCATATTCTTGATCAAAATTCGATCCAGATCTTAGACCAGATATTTTATATGCATTAGAAATTAAAATATTAAGTTAATTAAAATTAAAATAATAAATCATCATCAACATGGAATACAAGAACTAAACAAATAATAAAATTAAACTATAACAAGTAAAAGTATAAAAATATAATTAAAAACTAACTATTTCAATTATTAAAAATATCTAATTTTTAATTATTTTATCATTTTATCTTAAAATTTAGTATTATTATTAAAATTATTATTATTATTATTATTATTATTATTATTATTATTATTATTATTATTATTATTATTATTATTATTATTATTATTATTATTACTATTTTTATTTTAATATTAGTAATATTACTATTTTTATTAAATTATTACTACTACTACTATTATTATTCTTACTATTAATATTATTATTATTACTCTTATTACTATTATTATTATTACTACTACTATTTTTTTATTTTAATATTATTAATATTACTATTTTTATTAATTATTACTATAACTATTATTATTATTCTTACTATTAATATTATTATTTTTATTATTATTATGGCTCTTATTATTACTATTATTACTATTATTATTACTAATTTTTATTTTACTATTATTAATATTACTATTATTAATATTATTATTATTATTACTACTATTTTTTATTTTAATATTATTAATATTAGTATTTTTATTAATTATTAATACTAATACTATTATTATTTTTTACTATTACTATTATTATTATTATTAATTATTACTACTACTATTATTATTATTGTTATTATTATTATTATTATTTTATTACTATTATTTATTTATTATTATTATTATTATTATTATTATTATTATTAATGTCGCACCTCCACCCGTCGCGGCCCCCCAGCCCCTGCATCACCCCTCTACTGCCCACCACTACAGCTTCCCACCGGCCAAGCCATTACCACCACCCCTCCACGCCCCATGCACCCCCACTCGACCGTCGTAGCCCCTGCCTTGGGCCCCTAGCCCCTGCACGCCCATGTACCCGCTGTCGTGGCCCCCAACACCCTACAGCTCCTCTCCACCACCTACCACCCATAGCTACCCACCCGAGATAACACCAACCGCCGCGCACTCCTCCATGCCCCATGCACCCCCAATCGCCCCCCACCCAACCATCGCGACCCTCCCTCGGTGGCCCACCCTTGGCGGCCCCACAGCCCCTGCGGTGCTAGCCCTCCACCTCCCACCACCAACGGCCTCTACCAGGGTCGTCAACTGTCATGCATGACAATAGGCACCCACCGTCCATGGCTGGCATCCTCCACTGACCACCGCACAGCAACATGCACGTCACCGACCCCCAGACCAAAAGAATAATTAACAAAAATAAAATCTAATCCGCGGTCGGCAAGTATTTACCTTCATCGATGATCGATCGGTCGAAAATGCATAGCGGTGAGGGCAATGGCAGTAACAATGGCAGCGACAACAGCAGTGAGGGCAACGACGGTAACAATGGTGGTGACAACGACGGTGGAAATGGTAGCAAAAATGAGAAAGGTGGTCGCCGATCGATGGAAGCCCGGGAGGAGGGGGAGAGAGCGGTCGAGGGGGAGAGAGAGGGAGACGAGTCGAAGTGGGTTTTGTGAAAGTGGGTCGGGATATTTAAAGATTATTAGTGACAAAATTATTGGTGATGAAACGTTCATTGCTAAAAATATTATTTACAATGAAAATAAATAATTCATCACTAATATTAATTATTTATGATAAAATTTATCATCATAAATAATTTTATCATTAATAATTTCCACCAAATATTTTACTAAAATTTTTTTCCCTCTCCAAAAAATAATAAAATAAATTATTTATGATGAAAATAATATTTCATCACTAATAGTTCATTATTTATGATGGAAATAATTATTCATCATAAATAACTAATTTTTAGCAACTTATTATTTTCATTGCTAATAATTCTTCATAAATAACTATTTTTTTAAAAAAAAGAAAATGTAGACTATTTTGAAAATTAAAAAAGAAAAAAAAATTTACCATATTTTACTAATGCAATGGGGTTATGGGTGCGAGCGCGTTCACTATTAAATATCCCATAAGCAAATTAATTTTTTCTATTTTTGAAAGAATTAGTATCATTTTTAAAAAAAATTTGAATATTATATATGATTTTAAATTTTAACATCCATCTTCATCATTCATTATTTAAGTAATTATCATGAAAGCACCATCATAAAATATTTCCTCGATCAGGTTGCATTAGCCATGTAGATCGATAAAAAATAATTTTAATAGTCATGAATGATTGCATGGTGATCCGATAGATAGAAACCATCGATTAGTTTAAAAATTTATACTAATGATTTTTGTGATATTTCTAGCATACTAGTAAAATTTTACTTCAATCGGATATAATTATAATATTCAATTTAGCATGGAATAATGATTTAAATTGTTAAATAAAAAATGAGTAATTAAAATGCTAATTGATGTGTGATTATTAGATTAATTTTTAAGATAAATAATTTTTGCTAATAGTTTGATCATTTTTATGGTGGTGATTATAAAATATAAATCATATATATATAAACTATCTAAAACTATACGTCTGTTGATACGCATTCTTAAGATTTCTAAGCAATTATACTTATGCTATTGTAAAATGTACGTAACATAGATGATTCATATATACGGAGTTTCGGTTTTATGATCACCACCATACAGATAATTCAAATATTAGCAAAGATCATTTATCAATAAATTATTTTACAATCGGATGTCGTTTAGCTTCTTGATCACTCATGTTTTAATTAACGGTCCAAATCATTCCATACTAAATTGACTATCATAATTATATCTGATTGAAATAAAATTTTGATAGCATTCTAAAAATATCATAGAGATCATCGTTGTAAGTTTTCGATTCCATCGATTATTTTTATCTATCAGATCATCATACGATCGCTCGTGACCGTTGAAATCAAATTTTATCGTTCTGCATAGCTAAAGCTATTAGATCGAGATGATATTTTATGACGGTGCTTGCATGATAACTACTTAAATAATGAATGGTGAAAATAAGATTTAAATTATAAAATTATATAATATTTAGAGAAAAATAATTTTTTTTAAAAGAATACTAATTTTTTAAAAATTATAAAAAAATATACTTTTTTTATTTATGGGCGAGCTAATAGCGGATATGGTCAGACTCCTTGACCCTATCACATCAGCCCTGCATGCCATATTTTTTTGATTTTTTATTTTTAAAGGAGTTCATAATTTTTTTTAATTTAAAACTTTGATCCACTTATTTGCAATGGAATATTAGCAACGAAAATTTTTTGCCCTTAATATTATTATTTGCAACATAAACAAAATTTACATCATAAATAATTGATTATTAGTAATGAAAAATTTTTATCACTAATAATCTATCATTTTATTTTTAAAAAAATTATTAAAGGTAGCTTATTAGTGATCGATATTTTTCATCACTAATAATCAATTATTTACAACATAAAAAATAGTTCCATTATAAATAATTAATTATTAGCAATGAAAAATTTTTATTGCTAATAATCTATCATTTAGTTTTTAAAAATATATTTATTAATAAAAGATTATTAGTGATAGAAATTTTTCATCACTAATAATCAATTATTTACGATGCAACTATCTTTTCCATCATAAATAATTGATTATTAGTAATAAAAAATTTTCATTGCTAATAATCTATCATTTAATTTTTTAAAAAATATTTATTAATGAAAGATTATTAGTGACAAAAATTTTTCATCGCTAATAATCAATTATTTGCGATGCAACTATCTTTTTCATCATAAATAATTGATTATTAGCAATAAAAAAATTTTATTACTAATAATCTATCATTTAATTTTTTTAAAAAAATTATTAATGAAAGATTATTAGCGACAAAATTTTTTCATCACTAATAATCAATTATTTGCAAGATAACTATCTTTTTCATCATAAATAATTGATTATTAGCGACGAAAAGTTTTCATCACTAATAATCTAATATTTTTTTAAAGAAAAAATTATTAAAGATCATTTATTAATGATGAAAATTTTTCATCGATAATAATTATTATTTATGATGGAAAAAAATTTTCCATCATAAATAATAAATTATTAGCGACAAAAAATATTTTTCATCGCTAATATTTTTTTTTTTAGGATGAAAATATTTTTTTCATCACTAATAATCATATTTGCAATATAAATTATTTCATCATAAATATTTGCATCGTAAATAATATATTTTCTTATTGTGGTCCAACTCTAGGCTTGGACTAATCTAAGTTTTTCATCCTAAAAATTTAAAATAAAATAAAAAATATAATAAATAAAAATAAAAATAAACTCTTTGAAGCTTAAGAGAAGAAATTCTGAAAGCTTGGCTTGTTGGCTTGATTTTTTCTCTTTGAATGCTTGAGAAAAGTAGTAGATAATCTTCAATAGCAATGGCTTGACTTCTCTCAGAGTGAGGATGTTGGAAGCACAAAGGTATGTTTAAATATCGCTCCTTTCTTTTTACTATATTGCTCACACACTTGAATACACTGAAAATCTGCTTGGAAGCTCTCTTTATAAGTTTAAAAAATTATCTTTCTTATTTCAAATATTTTTTTAAGTATTTCTAAAGTTTTTCATTATTACAAGTTAGCTAGAAGGACTTCTGGAAGTGATCTAGGTATTGAAAAATTAAAAATAAATGTTGAAAGATGTGGAGTGAAAAAGCTATGAAACTAAAAAATAGCTATTACAGTCACTGGACCGATTCAATTTTTGACTAGATTAGCTCAGTCAAAACTAGGTCAGCTCAATTTTCAGCTAGGTCAGCTCAGTCTCAGAGATCCCAAAATACATATTTTTATCATCTTCTATATTCTGAGATTGAAATGGCTACTTTTCTAACTGGGTTGGCCTAGTTGATACTAGATCGACTCAGTTAAAAACTAGGTCAGCTTAGTCCTCTAGGTCATGAAAAATCTTGCTTTCTACTCTTTCTATCTTTTGCTTTCATTGAGACTAGGTTGACTTAATCTCAAACTGGGTCAGTCCAATTTGCGTGTCAAATACTATTTATGATCCTTTCTTCTCTAATTTATTTTGTAGGTTAGACTTATCTTTTTGTCTTGATTTATTCTTCATTAAAATCTCTTGAAAGATATATCCACTCTAAAGTATCTTATCTAAAATCTTGAGTGATGAGTCTTTATTTAGATGAATGAAAATACTTGGAGTTTGTGAGCTCTTGAATTTTACAACTACGCATCCTCAAACAACATTAGTAAATTAATAATCTATACTCAAATGCTTTTATTATCATCAAAATCAATCTAGGATCAACATATACAGTGGCCGGTATAAGAAAAGACAAGGCCAAGCCATCCCACTATCCATATTATGTAGTCCAAAACCCATTCTAGAAACATCTCTAAACCACCCCAAAAGCTAGTTGTATTTTATATGAACACATAAGCTAATAGGTACTGTGTAAATAGCAATTACACAAGGAATTATGAAGTTGGGTACATGTAAAATATGACCATACTTATTTAAATCTAACTTTCATTACAACAGCAAGTTTTCCAAAAGTCTAATACAATTAATTTTACGTAAACATAATTACAAAAATAAGTAGTGCTATCATTTCAATCAAAAGTCTATTTATCATAGGATTACTCTCTCATAATTCTTTAATCTTATAGTACAACTTTATGGACTCTATCCTTAAATCACTAATATCTCTTCTAATATCTCAAAGTGTCAATACCAACCCCTGACTTCTAGATTGATCATTTATAGGCAAACACCAGTCCATAAAGTGATGTTCTTCACAACTATGATATAACTTGTTAGGATTTTTTTGAGAACTTAAAATTTATTGATGCTATGTGACCGCAATGGTGCCACTTGTTAGAATATTCTAACCTAGATGACCAACTCTGAGAACCTGCACCAACAAGATTAGTTAATAAGAGGAAATAAAAGTAGATAAAGTGATATTAAATCATATATATCAAAACAATATAATCTATTAACTTGACTATTGATATATTATGAACTTTTAAACTAGGATATCATGCTCTACTACACATATTGCTACATTTAGTTAGATTTAATTACTTACAAAGGTCAAAACAACTAGTAAACAATTGTTTTAGATCAAATGATAGTATATCTTGAATCTACATTTAGATAATTTACATTCAAATCTACTTCAATATCCAAGCATATGGCCAAGTATAGTAGGCTGATTAGACATCCATTACATTCAATTAGAAAACTAATGAACTTTATCAAATGATACTACAAGCAGTAACATTAATTTCAAATAATAAAAATTGGATAAACCTCTAATAAATTGCATGTCAAAATAAAGAGGCTTAAGGTTCGGGTGCAATTGACTTTGAGGGGGAAAGAAGAACCTAGAAGCTAGCTTGAGAGAATGTTGATGGTGCATGAGAGCTGGAGAGTCAAGGTGCAATGGAGAGGAGACTAGATTTTAGAGAGATAGAAGAGAGGAGACCATATTTTGGAGGGATGGAGGAGAGGTGACTGTATTTTAGACAAGGGGAAGGGTTCCCACTTCATCTTTTTATCACATACTTTTTAGGCTATTTCGATCATTTCAAAAAATTCTTATGATGTGGCATTTGAGTCCAAGTTAAACCTAATGGACAGCCTAACAGCATGGGTTAAACTATAGACTTAAAATAAACATGAATGGTGTTAGTATAAGTTTTACAAACTATTGGGTATACCTATAATTTCGATCTACTATCAAGGGATTTTTATAATTTACTCTAAAGAAAAATATTATAGCCAGATATGGACTGCCATGTGATCATCCAAAATTATGCTAACGCTCCTCCTTCTTAAACTTGAGATGGTATTATAGGTGTTAACTTGAGTTTGAAAACTAGATCATGAATATACTCAAAAGTTGATGTAGCAAATTGAGAGCTAAAGTAGCAACTCAGAAGCTTACATGATAGACCGGGTTGACATAGCATCTCAAAAGTTGACGTGGTGGTAGATCAAGAACTGAAATGATGGCCAATCAAGAGCTGACATGGTAGCTTAAATGCTGAAGTAATAGATCAAGAACCAATGTAGCAACACAAAGACTGATGTAGTAGATCAGGTGCTATCGTGGTCGCTTGAAAGCTGATATAGCAGATCAGAGTTGACATAGCAACCTAAAAGTCAATGTAGAAAACTAATGTGTCAAGCTAATATAACAACATAGAATATGACATAGCGAATCAGAAACCGATATAGTAGCTCAGAAGCTGATATAGCATATTAGAAACCGACTTAACAGGTTAAAATTCCAATATGATATATTGATGTAGCCATAATATGGCTGACTAATGTAATAGACTAGTGTATCTACTGATGTATTCGACTAACATAACAGACTAACATGTTTGCCGATATAGCTGATTGATGTATCTGATTATATAACAAACTAATGTGGCTAACTAACAAATTTAATAATTTGAATTATTGTCTTATTATTGGCTAACAATGCTCTCACGTTGCGATGATATAAGAAAATAATTGATATAGCAAGCTTTGTGTTTGGGTATACGACGACATAATAAGATGTCATGATTGATCAATGATGATGTGGCCAAAATGATGCATCTTGTCTATGTTAAGATGATAGAGTGATATGTCAGTTATTATGACTACTTTAGATAATGTGGCTGTGAGAAGACATATAGAAGGTGATGGTTATAGTGAAAACTAACACTTGATGAGAAGGCAACCAAAGTTCAATAATCCTTGCAGATGGAGGCACCATAGAAAAGCAAGAAACCTCGAACTGGATGGTGGAGTCGGAGGCAACAAGTACAACTAGAGATGGAGAGATGGGGCCGAGCGATGGTGGGGAGAGATGATGGAAGATTTAAAGCCAAGAAGAAAAGTAGTGGAAAGGAGTTGCAATCTATCATAAAATAAAGGATCTATAGATGTTAATCTTATTGAAAACACAAGAACTATAGATCTACTAGGGAACATGGGATATTCGGATATTGATTCACCAAGAAACAGAGAATTTGTAGGGAAATAGAGGATTTGAGATTCTACCAAAAAATAGAGAATCTTTGGATGTTGATTCACTAGGAAACAGATGTGGAAGAATGGCGGCATCATATTAGGTGATTGGTGACTCTAATACTACATTAAAATATGTGCAAGAAGAAGAAGAAAACAAGAAATAGGGATAGGAAGAGAGATTTGTATTTATGTTCCATTACATTTGATACATCTCAAGGATTATATACACTAATATACATACTCTATATAAGAAAAATAATATAAGCTGATACTGATACTGAGTCATATTAACAAAAAAAAATATTATGATCAGATATGGATTATCATGTGATCCCTAAAATCATGTGTCACCTAAAATCATGCTAACAAATAATAACTCATGCTATGGGATCATTTACAAAAATGATAGAAGAATTATTCTCTTTGTCCTAGGGAATCTAGATAGGGAAAGATCAAATGCATGTAGTCTTACTCTATATGTAGAAAGGTTATTTTCATATTTGGAACTTATGATATTCATATCATAATAGACCAACATGACCAAGAGTTCAGCCTCAAATGATATGATCGAAAAGTTATTCACAATAAACACTCGAGGAAACAGCACCACAAGATCAAAACACAAAACCTCCTCCAAAGATAATTGCAACAACTAGCCCATATATTACTCTACATGCAGAGTAAATATTACTCTACAAATTTCAAAGCTAGGGAGAGATCAAATGCATGTAGTCTTACTTTACATGCAGAGAGATTATTTTCATATTTGGAATTTATGATATTCACATCACAATGAAGAAACATGACTAAAAGTACACCCTCAACTGATATGATAGAAAAGTTATCTACAATAAATACTCAAGAAAATACCCCCATAAAGTCAAAACACAAAACCTCCTCCAAAGATAATGGCAACAACTAGCCCATATATAACCACATTTGCTAGAATATCTAGATAAATGAGTGGTAACAATCTTGCCGATTGATTCAACTATTCCTCGTAACCTGAGAATTCAATTGGTCATACATGGAGTAGCTTCTTATTGATAAAGGAGGGGGGCAATAAATATTATAAAAATAGAATAGGAAGAATACTAATTTAGTGGTAAGGATTGAAGACAACGAGTCTTCTTATTTTTTTTGGTGGATTTTTTTTTAACACTTTCTCTACCATACATTATGAACTAGTTCAAGTATGGCTCAATTGATATTCAAATTAAGTCAAGTCAATCATAATTATAGTCTTGTTTCATCGAGTCGAACTTGAACTTGGGCTCAATTTATCTCAAGTCAAGTTTCGAGCTTGAATATTTTGAATTAAGCCAAGCTCAAATTTCTAGCTACTTGACTTAATTTGGCTTGATTGCACCCTTAATTAGACCTAACAAATACTAAAATTTAAGAGCCATACATCAATGTCAAATTAAGAGTAGATCCCAGACATATCATAAAATTGCACCGACCCGATGAAATCCAAATGGACTGAATTCAATAAGACAAAAATTAGCTTAAAAGTTCATTTGTAGCATCTTAAACTTAGTCTTGATCCAACCAAAAAAAAACTTGGTCTTGATCTAGACATAAGGTGAAAATAGATGACATTTAATTGGACCATGCTGAGTGATGGGCCGGATTCAAGTCCAAACTTTAGAATAGATTCCAATTTAAGCCAGGTTTAGGTCAAGCTCGGGCTGGACCCTGGCCCTGCCCCACCCCATTCAAAGCCCTGCAACTCTCCTTCTTTCTTTTTCTTTTTCTTTTTCTTTTTTTTTTCTTTTCTTTTTTTTCTTTTTTTTTTTTTTTTTTCGACAAAGGGAGGAGTGGGTACTTAAAGTCCCGCAATTCATCCGGGCAGATTAGGCCATCCAGAGATTAGGTGGGATCTCATGCCAATCTCCATGCTGACCTTGGGGTTTTTTCAAAGAAATAGAAGTTCAAGGATTCTAAGTAGAAGGGCAGCGCTCCAGCTCCACGTCAGCTCTACTCCAAAAGCTGCTCGAATTGCCAGACCAAAACACCTCATTCCAAGCAACGCATTGTTTGGAAGTAACCCTCAAAAAGCCTTAGCATGGGAGCCAAGTCATTCGCAACCTACCACCCAGTCACCATCCCCTCCGTCTGTACTACAAATGCCCACCCTGTTCCCATCACCATTCCTCCATCCACTGCCTTCGAGAACTCAAGCGTCCATTCCAAACACAATGTCTAACGTCCCTCCCCCACAAAGCCTTGGCTTTCCACCGTTCTTCTTCCCACCACCACTCTCTCCGAAGATAGTGGCTCCACCCACACCGTCACGGCCACCTCGCGGCGCCCCGCCACCACCAAAGACGCCTCCACCTGCACCACCACTACCACCTCGCCGCACTCCGCCGCCACCCTCACCTCCAGTGCTCGCACCGCCACCGCCACGAAAGATGGCCCCACCTCCACCGATGCCACCCTCTCCGGCCCCTAAACCGCCTCCTCGCCCACCAGTTATCCCACCAGCTCGACCAACGCCACCTTCTCCGGTTCCTAAACCGCCTCCTCGCCCACCAGTTATCCCACCAGCTCCACCAACGCCACCTTCTCCGATTCCTAAACCGCCTCCTCGCCCCTGCCACCACCAATTTCGCCACCACCACCACCACCCGTCACTCCACCATCGCCTCCCTCGCCAATCCCCCAGAACACCGTCATCATCATTGTCTTCGCCTCGCTCGGCAGCCTGCTCTTCGTCGCATTCGTTGCAGCAGCCCTCTGCTGTTTCCTCAAGAAGAAGAAGAAGACGGCTCAAGAGACAGAAGTTGTGAACGTCGAGGACAACGTCCACGTCCACGAAACTATAATTCCAGGCCCCGATGGCCAACAAGTGGTGGCCATGGCGGTCGACGAAGATATCAAAGTCCAGGGAGTGATAAAGAAGAACGAATTGGTTGGCGAAGCCTCAGGCACCAAGCTAGGGGTACAGACACCTCAAACAAGCGATGGAGATGCTGGAGTGCCTACTGGCTCCAAGCACCACCACCTTCTTGAGCACAAGGGATAGCAGGGACACATGGTTGCTGCTGCTTGTCCTCAGAGACGATATGCTGTTCTAGTAAGGATCGGCCATTCAAATATGTACATGGAGTGTTTCTCTAAAACCAAAAAAATGTGCATGGAGAGTACTTGTGGAGTGTTCTTGTAATTTCTTCACTTAACAATAAGATGCCTTTATAATTGCATTCTAATGGAAAGAATTTGATTTATCGTACCCAAATGTTAACGTGCTCTTGCTCTGAAGTCTGAATCAACCAACGTTACATTATTAAAAAGTTTTAAGCCCAAGGCCGTCTAAGAGGACTATATTAGAATTATATTTTGTTCTTTAATTGATTCTCTTTTTTTTTCCCTTTAATCGAGATCCAGCACAAGTAAATAAACATTGATTTCGGGACTACTTGTTTAATGGAAACGTCAACACTGTGGCTGTTGGGAATGACATAGCAGATGACAGCCTAAGATAGTTGTTAACTGCAATTTCAATGTTAAGGTGGATGTTTTTCAGAAGACGTATATATGATTAGTTTATTTGGAGAAAGCGAACAGAATAAATGAGATACACAATTTAGCAAAACTCAAGTCTCCTAATTTCAACAATACATAGGGTGACATGAACTCGAAGGATCAAAAGAATCATATAAAGTGCATTCAAATCAAGGCCCTCCTAGCTGGACTGATTCAATCATTTCGAACATAGATCTAGAAGCTAGCGGGTAATCGTAATAATAATAATAATAATAATACGAGTTAACATTGAGTTTGAAAAAGATGCAAATAACATTTATGGTCTCATTAGATGAAGGGGGACTGATCGATTCATCTGGTGAAAAAGATGAGGGAGTTGAGGCAGGCCAGAGAGACGATGCATACCCATGCACATCGGAAAGACAATGAAGTCAGGGCAGGCCAAAGATAGGGTGAGACGATACTAAGCAAAGAGAAGGAGAGTTGGGGGAGTCATCACAGGCAGAGTTGAGCATGGAGTCCTAGCAGTCTCGAGAGATGAGGTATTTTAAGAAGTCTGGATGGACGAAGGGATGGAGAAGTTGAGAAGAAGGGACTAGCGATGAAGAAATATGAAAGGCATTTTTATCCTCCGAGGACCAAGAATTAAAAATGTATTTGTCCAACAAATCTAGTCCATATATAGGGATTAAAAATTAAGACACGATCCATGGATAGACTAGCTATTAATTTTTCCTAAATGATATTCTCGCACCCTCTCCATTCGATAACGCAAAAATCCCCTCCCCCATCCACTTGCCAGAACCGCCAAGAATGCACGCACCAAGTTCTCAAAGCCTTGGGAGCACATCATATCCCACCTTTCTTGGATGCCATTTATTTTCTAACCAAAGAATAAAAGAACCCCTCCCTAAATTTCAACAAGAGAGCTAAGAGAGTATTTTGAGCATTAAGTGAAACCAAAGGGATCCTTTGAGCATTTAAGAAAAGAGTATCGTATCCACATAAAAGAAGATTGACGGAGATTGTTTCAATATATATGTATATGGACTTGGCTAGTTTGTTTTGACTTTGATTTTCTTTCATTAGAGTATGATTAAAGAAAAATACAAAGCAATTCATTCTATAGTAGTCTACCATCAACTATTTGCAATAAAATAAAGCAATTTTCATTCTAAAGGAGCGCCTTCTATAGCAAGCCTCCAACCAGATAATATCAATAACTTATCTTACTTTTTTAAAAAAATAAATAGACACTTCTTCAGCTTTTCGTAATTTGTATTTATAATCTAAATATCATATTTTTTTAATCAAACCCCAGAAGTTGTAAAAATTGGTTGCAATATGGCCTAAACATCCATCTCAGCTCTAACATTGTTAATTACAAGTATGAAATTATAATGTACCCTCGGGTTTTTATTCCTGCCAAAACCCAACTCCTCTTCTAATCCAGCAAACAAAGATATTAATGAAATTTTGTATTTATATTTATCTCACATGATAATTAGATATTCAAAGATCTTCATAGAGATAAACAATTGGGCCACATTATAGTCAAAACCCAAGTTTTATCATCTAATTGAAAAAGTCATAATTTTTGGAGTGTACGTGCAAATCATAAAAAGTTGAAAGGGTTTTGTTGTAATTTTTTATTTATTTTATTTAGTGTGTGCAAAAAGCAATCAGTTAAATAATGAAGGCTAAATTAAAGAAAATTAAAAGAATTCCAAAATATAAGGAGAATGCATCAACAATATATATATATATATATATATATATATATATATATATATATATATATATATATATATATATATATATATATATATATATATATATATATATATATATATATATATATATTAATAGTTTTAAAGTTGAACTGCATTCACCATTGCACTTATGGCATCTTCTGATGATGACACCTCTACAAAATTGAGGAAATTCTCTAAATAGAATTTTAGTCATTAGTGATACAAGATGCACTAATAACTAATTCTTTTAAGATTATATTTTGTTATTGAAAATCTTAATTTTAATAAGGCTGTACTACCATCTCTGCCATTAGAGATTTAATTACCCCACTACCACTAATGCCCAATCAGATGTCGAAAAGGATTTTATCTATCATAGTAGAATTTTCTCTACACTTTCTAATTCACTTATATATTTTGCACCATATCCATTGCACGTAAGTTATGAAATGTATTGGAACAAAAATATGATAAAGAAGATGAATGTCTAGAAAAACATATTACAAAGAAATTGTTAGACTATAAAATGATAGATGAAAAATTTATTGAACAACAAACTCCTAATATTAAGATTTGGTTCATGATATGAGTAGAAAAGGAATCAATCTTGACGAGAAATTTCAAGTATATATAGTCGTTGATAAATTATCTCCTAAGTAGAAATCTTTTGCCTTATCATTACAACATAAAAGAGATTTGTTAACTATGAATGATTTAATAGTTTTACTTCAAATAGAAAAGAAATGTAGAGAAAAAGATAAATTGTTTAATGATTTTCAATACAAGGAAAATCCAGTATAGGGAAACATAAATAAAAGGTTTATAAAAGAAAAATATAATAAACTTAAGCCTCAATGAAAAATTAATAAAAATACAAAGATGATGTTATTTGGTTAACCCATATACTTTACTCGACATTGCAGTTATTAAAAGGATAAGCTTCTAAAGAGTCAGAAGATTAGAATAACCTGCAAGCAAATATAATGGCTACTAGATCCAGTTCACCTAAAACCAATGAAAATGGTTTGTTTCTATAAAACTTCAGATAAATCAGCATATCAATCTGCTGATTAGTGGCTTGATACTAGTGTTAGTATATATGTTTGTGCTGGTAAATTTCTATCTTATAATTATCAAATATCCAATGAAAATACTATGATGATGAGAAACTCTAGTACTATATATATGAGATGAAAAAAGAGTAAATTTGACACTAACATCTATCAAGACTCTGATTCTCCATAAGGCATGTAAAAGAAGTTAGAAACAATCTCATACATGGTTCATCACTAATAAGAGATGGCTATGAAATGATCTTTGACTTGAATAAAGTTATTGTAACTAAAAATAGTATTTTATTAGAAGATATTATATGTCCGATGGTCTAGTCGAATTGAATGTAACAAAAGTTGAAAGAAAAAAAATTAGTTCTTCTTTTATTTACAAACTTATGCCTTCTAATTTGTGCCATAGCAGACTTAATCATGTAAATCATAATATATACTATTAAGAGAATAATGAATTTAAATTTAATTCCTAAATGTGATATAAATATAAATAAAAAATGTGAGATATATGTACAATCTAAGCAACCAAGAAAATCATTCAAAATACTATATAGGGAAATCAATTTTTTATAATTAATACATAGTAATGTTTGTGATTTAAACATCTTAATTAAAAATGGAAAAAGATATGTATTATTTTTATAGATTATTTCTTTAAATACTATTATGTGCATCTTATTAGAATAAAAGATGAAGCTTTAATTAAGTATATAATCTATAAGAGTAAAGTTGAAAATAACCTAATGAGAACATTAAAATTCTTAGAACAAATAGAGGAGGAGAATATACCTCCAATGAGATTAATATTTTTTATAAAATAAATGATATTATTAATGAATTTCTCCCCCTTACTCATCTCAGTTTCATGGAGTGGTTGAAACAAAGAACTTTAGTTGATATGGTTAATTCTATGATTGCTAGTTTCGAGGTGCCTTTTAATTTGGGAGAGGGAGAAGCTCTTATATCAACTTGTTATATTCTTAATCATATTCTCCATAAATATTTTAGCTGAACACCTTATAAAATATGAAAAAGTAGGAAACTTAATTTGAATTATCTTAAAATATAGGGTTGTTTTGCCAAGATTAAAATCCCTAAAAATAAGAATAGAAAATTAGATATTAAAATTGTGGATGGGGTATTTATAGGTTATTCCCAAAATAGTAGTGCTAATAGAATTATTATCAGAAAATCAAAAATTAATGAAATTAATGTGAATACCATGATAGAGTGTAGAGATATTTTCTTTAAAAATAATATGCCTCTTAAGGAGAAAGTTGACAAGTCTTTTAATCTTTTATATCTACCTTCCAATAGAAATTCCAACATTGAAAATACCCATTCTTTACATTTGGAGGTACCTAAAAGAAATAAGAGACAAAATCCTAAAAAGAATTGTAGAGATGATTTTGCTATCTATTTGGTAGAAAATGGTTCTAAGACTTATAATGATGCGATTAATTCAATAAACTCTATGTTTTGGAAAGAAGCTATTAATAACAAAATAGAATCTTTGATGAATAATGAAACTTGGTTTCTTGTTAATCTCCTTGATCAAGGTTGCAAACTTATAGGTTATAAGTGGATATTTAGAAAGAATTATGGACAAATAGATCTATATATAAGTTTAAAGTAAAATGGGTTGCTAAAGATTTTACCCAAAAAGAAGATTTTGACTATTTTAATATATATTCTTTACTTACTAAGGTTCCATCCATTAGGACTTAAATTATTTTAGCTCATATATTTAAGCTAGAAGTTTACATATCTAATGGATACGAAAAAAATATTCCTCAATAGTGATCTTTAGGAAAAAATTTATATAAAACAATCAGAAGGCTTTGTACATAGTATCTAGATAAGAACATAAAATTTGCAAACTACTTAAATCCTTGTATGGGCTAAAAGCATCAAAATGGTGGCATGAAAAGTTGGATTCAATAGTTCTATCTCATGGTTTCTCACAAGTGAGGCTAATAAATATGTCTATATTAAGATAAATTATAATTCATGTGTTATTACATGGCTCCATGTTGATGAAATTTAAATTTTTGGAACTAACATAGAAATTATTAATGATATATTAAATCTTTTTTGTCTAGTAATTTGGACATGAAGATTTAGGACCAGCAGATGTAATCCTAGGTGTTGGTGTGGAAGCTGATCGTCGTCGGATCTGGCTGGAGCGGAGGAGGATGAGGTCGCCGTCGAGGATCTACAAAATGAAGTTCCATCCGGAGCCGGTGGGGGGTGGCTCCGGCAGGACCCTCCGACGATCAAGTCAGCTCTAGCCAACAGAAATGAAGTGCTCAGGAATGAATTCCGCAGAGCTTAGAGAGGGAGAGGAGAGCTTAGAACTTAGAGATCAGAGATTCGAGTTAGCGTATCTGAAGGGTCCTTTTATAAGCGGAGCTGAATTGATAGTGATGGCCATATCGTTCAACTGTGGGCCGCTCGGAGCTGTATGGAGTTCGGTACGAAGAGGAAGACGTCATCAGACGGATAGTGGCAGCCATGCTGATGGATCGTGAGCCGCATGGGACTAATTACGGAGAGAGTGGTGTCGTCAGTAGTGGTGGCCATATCGTTCGATCATGTCATCTATGGCAGACTGATAGTGATAGTTCGTTCAGATTTAATAGCTGTGGCTCTGAGAAAGCAGACATTGATCAGTGGACTTCGGTGTGTATCCATTTCAGAGAAGTTTGGACTCCTAGAGGAGTTCGACCGAAAAAAGCTTGGAAGGAGTTTGGTTGGAGGAGTGCAGAGAGAGCTTGGCTCTCGTAGGCATCTGACCGAAAGAGCACGGAGAAAGTTCGACTCTCGTGAAAGTCCGACTGAAGCTCAACCGCTGGAGAGTTCGGAAGGAGCTCGGTCACTGAGGAGTTAGATTGGATGAAGGAGTTCGGCTAAGATCCGACCTTTGGGAGTTCGAAGGAGCTCGACCACTAAGGAGTTCGATCGGCTAAAGGAGTTTGGCTAAGAGAGGTCCACTGAAGCTCTTTCGTGGCTATCGGTTGCGTTAGGCTAGGCATCGAATTGGACTTCAGCGAGAGTGGGGTTTATCCCCAACAATAGTCTCCCTCCCACTTTCGAGTTCGAAACTCGAAGGAAGGGAGTGCAGAATAGGTGACTGTCGAAGTCCTCTTTTGGGCTCCGTGCTAATTCAAGTTGAAGCTCGAAGGGAGATTTCATCTCTGACTAAAGTTGAAGTTGAAGCTCGAGGGAGATCTCATCTTCAGCCAAGATTGAAGTAGATCTCGTATTCTACAGTCGAGGTCGGAGGTTGAGCTCCTTAGAGGCGACATTGTCTCCAGCAACCGAGGTTGCCTCGGGGGAGATCTGATCTCAGGGCGAGATTGTCTTCGATCTTATCTCTGGCTGAGGTTGGCTCGGACGCTTTGACCGAGGTTGTCTCTTGATTTTATCCCTGGCCGAGGTTGGCTCGGACGCTCTGGTCGAGGTTATCTCTGATCTTATCTCTGATCGAGGTTGGCTCGGGCGCTCTGGCCGAGGTTGTCTCTTGATTTTATCCCTGGTTGAGGTTGGCTCGGGCATCTTGACTGAGGTTGATGGAGATCCTATCTCCTATAGACTTCGAAGCTCGGATTTAGACTTTGCTCGTGTTAGGACAAGGTTCTCCTCCTGTTCCTAATGGATTGTGGGGGCACATAAGGGCCGTTGTTGGGATCTCTTCCTCCATCTCATCTAAGGTGAACGAGGCCTTCGACTTTGCTCGCGTTAGGACGAGGTTCTCCTCCTATTCCTAATGGGTTGTGGGGGCACATAAGGGTCGTTGTCTGGACCTCTTCCCCATCTCGTCTAAGGTGAACGAGGCCTTCGACTTTGCTTGCGTTAGGATGAGGTTCTCCTCCTATTCCTAACAGACTGTGGGGGCACATAAGGGCCATTGTTAGAGTCTCTCCCCTCATCTCATCTAAAATGAACGAGGCCTTCAACTTTGCTTACGTTAGGATGAGGTTCTCTTTCTATTCCTAACGGACTGTGGACGAGGTTCTTCGAAGCTCTCATCTCTAGCCGAGATTGTCACGGTCTCTTGGGAGAAATCTTATCTCTAGCCAAAGTTGACTCGACCGCTCGGAAGAGATCTTATCTCTAGCCGAGGTTGTTAGCGGTCACTCGGAAGAGATCTTATCTCTGATCGAGATTGTCAAACGGTCGCTCAGAAGAGATCTTATCTCTGGCCGAGGTTGACTCGGTTGCTCGAGAGAGATCTTATCTCTAGCCGAGGTTGTCATGATCGCTCGGAAGAGATCTTATCTATGGCCGAGGTTGTCAGCGATCATCGCTCGAAAGAAAATCTTATCTTTGGTCGAGGTTGACTCAGTCGCTTGGGAGAGATCTTATCTCTAGCCGAGGTTGTCAGCAGTCACTCAGAAGAGATCTTATCTCTAGTCGAGGTTGTCACGGTCGCTCGAAAGAGATCTTATCTCTGACCGAGGTTGACTCGGTCGCTCGAGAGAGATCTTATCTCTGGCCGAGGTTGACTCGATCGCTCGAAAGAGATCTTATCTCTGACCAAGATTATCACGATCGCTCGAAAGAGATCTTACCTCTAGTCGAGGTTGACTCGATCACTCGGAAGAGATCTTATCTCTGGCCGAGATTGTCACGATCGCTCGAAAGAGATCTTATCTCTAGCCGAGGTTGACTCAATCGCTCGGAAGAGATTTTATCTCTAGTCGAGGTTGTCAGCAGTCGCTCGGAAGAGATCTTATCTCTATATGAGGTTGACTCGATCGTTCGAAAGAGATCATATCTCTAGCCGAGGTTGTCCACGGTCGCTCGAGAGAGATCTTATCTCTAGCCAAGGTTGACGGTCTTTGATCTGCTCGTATTAGGATGAGGTTCTCCTCCTGTTCCTAACACGGCAACTATTGACTACTTGTTCCCTGTCATCACATAGTTTTTGCATCCAAAAATAATATTATTAATAGAAAAGAATTTTATCAAAGAAAAGTTACGGGCAGCACATCCCCATTTTAGGGTCGTGGGGGTGTTGTTCCTTCGAGTTTCCTCGGACAGCGAGTCCCGGGCTGGATGACCTCCTCTATCTCATGCTGGCCTCCTCAATTTGGAGCATGCTTCTCTTGGCTTTGATGCTGGAAGATGATGAGTCACTGAAGTACCAAGCTCCTCATAGGGGTAATATTGATGACGCCGTGAGGCGGCCGACCTTCTTATCATTTCTGGTTACGACAGCGTCCTTGGCCGATCTTCTCCTGCTTCAGACTGGCGTCGAAAAAATTTATCCTACCGTTCCTTTCTGACAAGCTCCTTAATTTCGTCTCGAAGCTGAATGCATTCTTCAGCATCGTGGTCGTGGTCGCGATGGTAGAGGCAGTACTTGCTTCGATCGTGCTTGCTTGGGAGAGATCGTAATTCTTCTGGTCTTGGTAGCTGGTTCTTAACTTCGATGAGAATTTAAGTTCTAGGAGCGTTGAGGGGGGCATAGTCATAGAACCTTTCGAGAGGAGGACTTCTTCGTGCCCTTCTATCGGGATTTCTTTGGTGGCGAGCTCGAAGAGTTCGGGCCTTGCTTGTGCTGGGGAGGTCGTAAGCGCGGCTGAACTTCATTTCGTCCTCTTATCAAACCTGCGGGAGAACTTCACGCCCCTTTATCGGGGCTACCTTGATGACGAGCTCGAGGGAGAGTTCGGCAATTTCGCTCATGCCGAACTTCATTCCACCCTCTTGTGAAACCTTCATCGGAGCTTCACTAGGGAGGTCGAGGGGGAGTTCGGCCTCGCTTGCGCTAGGGAGGTCGCGAACGCGGCCGAACTTTACTTCATTCCATCCTCTTATGAAACCTTCGGTGGTAGAGCTTTATGCCCCTTTGTCGGGGCTTCCTCGATGACGAGCTCGAGGAAAAGTTCGGCCTCGCTACCACTGGGAGGTCGAAAGCGTGACTGAACTTCATTCCGCCCTCTTATGAAATCTTCTAAGGGAGAACTTCTGCTCTGTTTCTCCTTTCTAAGGGCGATTGATAAGCTAGGCCAAATGCTCTTCGTTAAGATCGATTCCTGGCATCCTCATGGTGGATTTGCTGGTAAAGTCTCTGCCAAAAGCTGTCGCACGGCCTGCATCATCTTATCGAGGGTACGAACTTGCTGGACCAGTAGGTTGAACTGCTCCACATCTACGGTGGCTTCAGATGGAACCTGGGCTACCGAGGCTGAAATGAAAGCAGATAGACCTGGCATGGAGGTCGCCGATCGTCGAGTCGAAGCTCTCTTGGAGGGATTTTCTCTTTGAGAAAAAACTCCAGAGAGGAAGAAGAGAGATCTCCGGAGAGGGAAGGAAGAAATCATCGTCGAGCACTTCTTTAAGAATAAGGAAACCTCGGAGGTTCGGGTGCCCTTCCTCTAGCACCAATCCATTGGTGCAGAAGCTGGTCGTCGCCGAATTCGATTGGAGCGGAGGAGGACGAGGTCGCCATCGAAGACCTGCAAAATGAAGTTCCATCCGGAGTCGGTGGGGGGTGACTCTGGTAGAACCCTCCGACGATCAAGTCAGCTCTGGCCAATAGGAATGGAGTGCTCGGGAATGAGTTCCGCAGAGCTTAAAGAGGGAGAGGAGAGCTTAGAGCTTAGAGATCAGAGATTCGAGTTAGCGTATCTGGAGGGTCCTTTTATAGGCGGAGCTTGATTGATGGTGACAGCCATATCATTCGGCCGCGGGCCACTCGGGACCGCATGGAGTCCGGTATGAAGAGAAAGGCATCGTCAAACGGATAGTGGCAGCCATGCTAATAGGTCATGGGCCGCATGGGGCTGATTACGAAGAGAGTAGTGTCGCCAGTATTGATGACCATGTCGTCCGATCACGTCGTCTGTGGCAGACTGATGGCGATAGTTCGTCTAGATTTGATAGTCGTGGCTCTGAGAAAGCAGGCATTGATCGGTGGACTTTGGTGTGTATCCATTCTAGAGGAGTTTGGACCCCTAGAGGAGTTCGGCCGAGAGAAGCTTGGAAGGAGTTCGGCCGGAGGAGTGTGGAGAGAGCTCGGCTCCCGTAGGCGTCTGGTCGGAAGAGCACGGAGGAAGTTTGGCTCTTGTGGGAGTCCGACTGAAGCTCGACCGCTAGAGAGTTCGAAAAGAGCTCGGTCGCTAAGGAGTTCGGTCGGATAAAGGAGTTCGGCTAAGACTCGACCTCTGGGAGTCCGAAGGAGCTCGGTCGTTAAGGAGTTCGGCCGGCTAAAGGAGTTCGGCTAAGAGCGGTCCGCTGAAGCTCTTTCATGGCTACCGATTGCGTTAGGCTAGGCATTGAACTGAATTTCGGCGGAAGTGAGATTTATCCCCAATACTAGAAATTAAATAGATATGATCACCATAAGGATTACTATGTCACAATCATACCACAGAGAAAAACTATCAAAGAAATTTAGTAACTTCAAAAAAAAAAAAAAAAAAAAAAAAAAAAAATCCTAAGGACACCTTATGACTTTTGGTTGCTTATGCACTCTATTTAAATATAATCCCATTATTTACACTTTGAAGAGAAAGAAATGCACTTCTTCTTTACTGTCTTGTTCACTAGTTTTAGATTCATGCGCACCGATATCCTTCACTAACTATATTCACTGGTTTGACCTAAGACAAAGTTTGTTCTAAACTCATTTGGTCTTCTTTTCCCATCAAGTGGTATCATAATGTATCAGTAATCCTGGCAAGTGGTATCAGTGGTATCATAATGTATCAGTAATCCTGGCAAGTGGTATCAGAGCCAACAACTAACAATCCTAGGCAAACTCTTAAAACTATAAAGCTGCTCAAATTGGTAGCTCTAGTGAAGTAACATGCGAGCTATTAAAGCTAAGTCATAGCGGCTGTAGTGTGCCGAGTATGCATAGAAAGTAGACTTAATGGAATATGGTGCTATATTTGAGCACTAGCTTTACTATGGTTCTTGGAATACCAAAGTGTGCGGCGAAATGGCTCTAAGAGAGCAGGGTTCTTAGATTGGAGCAATAACACATGCTCCATGCAAGCATAGTTAGGCATGGAGCTTAACTGGAAGTAGAAGTGCAATGGACTTGCAGGGGCAATGAAATTGTTTGGCACATTAGGTGGAGATATTGAGGATTGCATATGAGGTTTAATTCTATATGGAATAATTAGTGGAAGATCGATGAATTAATATATATGATTAGGTCCAAGAAATAAAGGCTTAAGCTTTCAAATTGTATCCGATTCTGACTTGTATATGAGATCTTTTCCTTGTTGGACTCAAATCCTACGTCTGTCCTATGTTTGCTAGATCCTTCGTCCATCACATTCTTCTTTCATGCAAAAGCATTTACATTGAGGACCTACACAACCCATTCACTCTCACCCCAAATCCATTCCCATGCCTCTTGGTTGTTCTCTCTCTAGTCTTTGCCATGGCGAAGCAACAAGAAGTGCCTTCCATTGCAATGCTGCCAACTTTAGCAAAGCTGATTACAATGCTGTTGTTGCAAGGAAAAGCCTCAGAGGGTGAGCTCTGGATGCGAGATCGCCTCAGTTGGCTTAGAATAGTGCACTTGGACGGCAGTCATCTATAGCTTCTTGGTTCCAGTTAAGTTCACCAATCTAATAATGCATCTGGCAATGCAATGCTCATAGTCAGTTTTGCTTCCATGGATTTTTCTCCATTCCTCTGAGCAAGATGGAAGGTCTGTCCTGTTTTGTTTCGCAAGAAGCAAACGTAAAACATGGCATAGTATATGGTGTGTAACAACTATACTTTTCTTCCCTCCTGTTTCCTATTTCTCAGCACGGTATATAATGTGTAACATCTTACATTCAAAGGAATGCCAAACATAGCATCTCGATGCAATGCTGATTTCATGTAGGACGATGTTGCTCATTCAGATCCTTCCCTGCTGATACAAGTGGACGCCATGGACTAAATGTTTTTCAGAAATATATAAATGGGCTCCACCCCCTTTTTGTAGACAACAACAGGGAGAAAAAAGGAATGTCAAGCACATGCCAATCGAAAGACTTTCAAATAAATTTCTCATCATTTAACATGAACATAATGCGGCTCAAAATTGTTGCATCTTAAACAGCGCAGAAAAAATTTAGAAGAGAAGATCGGTTATTTCAAGAGCAAACAAGATCTTGTCACATTTTCTTAAGGCTTTCTTATTGAAATGTTCCATGAGTCAAGCAATTAGAGAATCTATATTGAAGGAACAATACAACAGGATCTGCATGCTTGCTGAAGCACTAAAAGAGAAGTGGCATAGCAACTGTATATTTTAGCAAGCATAACTACGCTTAAAGGAAATAATCTGGTTTCTTCAATTGTCTAAATGACCAGATTCAAATACTTCAACAAATGGGAAAATATGATACAGTTGACTTCACATGAGATGGGATGAGGTTTGTTACTTGTGTCAGTCTTCTTCATTGATAACAAGCGGACAAGAGTGAAGACTGAAAGAATAAATAACGTGTTAGATAGATATACAAAAAAGAAAGAAGCAAGGAGAGAAATTTTCATGTAGATGCATTCTGTTGCAGTCAGGTATCAAAACAATGCTTTGAGTCATTTTCATTCCTCCATTTATGGTCAGTTTCCCAGGCTCTTTTTTTTAATTAACAGATATCCTTTACTTCCACACTAAACATCTGGGAACCTTTGTGAAATCTTCAATAAACACAGCCCAAAAAATTCCTTTAGATGGAGAAAACAACCTACATTGCAGAATGGAATCAGCCAAGTTTTACCATGAGTTACAAAGTATCCAATGATGACATCCTCAGACTTCTGACTCCTAGTTTATGGCTATGGGAGCCTTCATATTTATTCCTCTGTCAGCTTTACCAGCATCTATGTTGTCAATTTCCATACTCTCCACAGCATCAGGTTTCATAATTGTTGCATTCATATTTCCTTCTGTGACTTTCTTGGCTTCTACACAAAATTGTATCAGAATTATGCCCAGAAAGGACAGGAAACATTTCAAACTTCCAATAAAATAGTTGTCAAACAAATACTTTGATCGAGGACCACAATATTAAAGAAGATAATTTGTAAAATAAGCATAGCAAGCATACAGAGGCTTATATCGAAGTCCACCATAGTTTCTCTAATAAGTACACAATTGCAGATATTCCTTGCTCCAATATGTTCGCAAACTGTTTCAGGATACGTTGATCACATATGCTGAAAAACAGTATCTGCTAATCTATTTTCACTGAATTTTGCAGGAACTAAGATGCATCTTGCCATCATTGATCCCACACTTAACAATATTGAGTTATTTACATGTTGGCTCTAAGTCTTTTTCCTAGATTCACTTGGCATTTCTTTCCAGCCTTGTAGAAATTCTTGGAAGATGCATGATGAATATTACAAAACTAAATCCTTGTGCTTCCCAATTTTATTGAAAACTATTACCATCAGAATATGGAAATCCAGTAAAATGAATGCACAAACTTCTCCTAATAAGTAAAATTTCTCTTCTTTTCAGTTTAGTAAACCCTTATATGTGATAGCACAGAGGGAAAAATGGTTTGCAGTTACATGCAGCATCTGAAAACCAGTGCCACAAGCCACCAAAAAGGAAAAAAAAAAATTACTTAGCTGAGAGTGAGGCAGGGTGTCCTAGTTCATCATTCTCAAATTCTATAACAGTACAGAACCCATCTTGTGGGGACAATGCAAGGTGCTTAGCATCAATAGACCTTGCAAGAACATAAAAAGGGTAAATTAAGGTTCAATATGATGGATGAAAAATATGGCTAATCAGTTGAAACAAAACTAATGTGAAAAAACTTTGCCAACAGTGAAGCATGAGGGTAATCACCATGCTATATCAGTAATGGCTGCATGATGAAGTCCAGCATATATTGCCACTGGAGGCACACTTACCATATCACATATGTAGAGAGAGTTCAAGGTCGCCACAGCAAAAATGACATGATAAGAGAATTTAAAGAAACCAGCTGCACATGTTCAAGACACATAGCTCAGTGTCCAATATAGTACGATAAAATATATACTGCATGATATGATCTATAAAGAAACAGCTACCTGGGTTAGAATCTCGCAAACAGAAAAGAATGGGGCAGAAGCGTACAGCCACAATAGGTTTGTTGGCCCCTGGAAGTTGTACAGAGGGCCTGCAAGAACAGAAACAGCTGTCGCAATGGAATATTTGTTCAGCTCATATTTTTATTTCTTTCCAGATTTTAGCGTGAATATCTGATCTGAACCATCAAAAGCTAAAGTGCTCGAGTACCACAACAAAGTATCAATAGTTTCATTGGTTCCATATCAACTAGCGTACATGGAAACCCATACAATAAAAACTTAACATGGTTTGCATCCATTAAAGGGCTCTGCTAGTGCATCCTGGCTGGCTTCATATTTAGGACCTCTCAGTTGGAATTGCAGGAATACATATATATTACATAAATACACACAGTGGTTTATCTCATGGCCTCATTGGAAAAGTGATGCTCCTCCACAGAAAGATCAACCAGAAAAGTGACTAAGCAATAGGATTTCTCGAAAACTTAAATATTTATTTTCTGATTCTTGCTATGATAGAAGAGTGGATTGAGATGAATTTGTGAATTGAACAACAAGCTCTCTTACTTTGAAAGATCTCTCCTTGAGATTATATTTGCAGTATTAAATGCTTCAGATGCAGAGGAATATTTGTATACACTTGAAAAGGTGAAAGCAACGGCAGTGAGGGTCACAGAGTGGTTTACACCGGTTTGAACTCCTAGAAATAAATTTTCAGGATGTCTCATCCATATAAATCCATATAATATTGGATTATCCAGAAAATCAATTGACTCTTTTTTTGTTGCTTTGTAAGAGTTCAATATTATGGGGGGACAACAGAGATTATGAATCAATCAATAGATCTTACTCTTCAAATTATCAAACAAGCAGTTTAAAGAGCATCAATAGAATGAAATTTTTTTAAAAAAATCCGTTTGAAAATTATCTCTTTTTTTGAAAATCCATGAAGGTATTTCAAAAAATTGCAGTAGCATTTTTGGCTTAGTATGTAGGCAGATCAAGAGAGGAAAAAAAAAAAAAAAGAGGATTCATTACCTCACCTCCATCA
This sequence comes from Cocos nucifera, assembly GCA_006176705.1. Taxonomy (NCBI): domain Eukaryota; kingdom Viridiplantae; phylum Streptophyta; class Magnoliopsida; order Arecales; family Arecaceae; genus Cocos; species Cocos nucifera. The sequence goes on from QRFJ01001644.1 coordinate 207,553, forward strand.
TCCCCAAATGGCAAAATTATAGCAATGACCAAAGAAGATAAAGAAAGTTTGTGCTTGGTAGGAGAGCTGTCATACCAAGTTATAATAACTAGTTCATTTTTTCTCGGAGGAAAATTACAATCCTAGAATTCCACAAATTAACTGTTAAACTAAGGTTAATTTCTGGCCATTTTGTTAATAGGGTTGAAGGGATATAACATGTAGATATCAGTTCCAAACATGAGGGCAAACTGTTAACTGCTGCATGCCAACCATTGACTAAGATTGCCATACCATCTAGTGCAGGCAAACCGAAAGGAATATCAGGCAGAGATAGCACATAGACAACCACCTCATCCAGGGTTCGTTAACAAATCAAACTGAGGGCAAAAGAAATTATGAAATGGATTTCTAACACTCAAGCTGATGTTTCTTTTATGCTAATGAAGTACACCTCAAGAAACAAATCTCATGTTACATCAAGCTATGGACAAAGACTTTGTCCAAACATAACCAAAGCCAATGGCTCGAAATTTAGATACCCTACTATTTTGGACCTCATCATATCTTTGTTCTTTTAATTACTGTCAGGCAACTTAGACCTCAGTAAGGCAGTAAATTTGTCTCCAAAGAAGACATGGTACATAATTCCTCTGTCCTCCACTCACCACTTCCATTAATCCTGTCAAATTAGAAGCTTCTTACCAAACTGATAATTTTCTAGTTCGAATAATTTAGAAGTCTTACCTTTATGAAAATCCTATGCCTGTTTCATCATGATAATACTGCAGTTCTTTTACCTATACCCAGAGCATCAAGAAAATTTAATTCTTCGTTCATGACAGCTCCAAGACTATATTTTACATCACTGTTTTTTCCACAGAAAAGGTAAGTAAATCTATGGAAGGAGACAACTTGAATTTGCAAATCTTAACCCAACTACATGGTGATTGTCCAGGCTTACAGTAGCTGGTCCATAGAGCCACCATAATTTCATAAATCCATCTCCAGTCAGGCAATCTGTCTAGGATGGACTTACCAGACCATCCATATGCCCCTAAAATGCCATTTGCATGACCAGAACAATCAATTACCAGAAGGGCACATGGATCAAAGTTGTTGAACATGAATAATTTGTGCATCCTGATACAGCAAAAATACCAAACAATGGTGATCAACTGTCTGGCCAATTTTAAACCAAAGTACCCATCATAATTTCACAGTGATATTCATTTTAAGGTGGAAACAAATTGCAAGAATTTAAGGACTAAGAAAATATCAATATTCATATGGAAAAGAAAAAGAAACCAAACTATATCAGAACAAGGAGCATGGGTCGGTATTAAAGAATGAAAGAGGGTCATGTGGTCGAGTATACTAGAATGACATGCACAACCTCAACTGGTCCCAACGCAGGAACTGTACATAAGTTTGCATCAAAACTAACAGTAAGAAAATGACATGAAACAGTTGGAAGAAATTACACCAAGCAATGGCTCCACTCTGGTTTTATTTTCAAAGTCACTTAAATTATCAAATGACATTAACCTATAACACGTGAGAACATGCATAAACAAATAGAAGCCAAATATCTGACTTCAAGACATACATGTTAACAGACAAATATATTTAAAACTGGAAAAGCCCTGCCCCACAATATTTAAAAACTTGGACTAGCATGTGCTTCAGGAGCTGACTGTCATCAGGTGGAACGGATGGAGTCCAAAGTTTCTAGAGCAGGCAGGGGCCACTCAAGTTTAGCAGCAGAGGTTACCAAACCAGTTTTCTTTGCAAGTATGGCATGATCCCTGACCTCTAATTGTCATAGGTTGCATTTTTGGGGGATTATCAGACCTGGTGGTTTTATATATATTGTAAGTAGCTAAATTATCAGACCTGGTGGTTTTATATATATTGTAAGTAGCTAACATAATCCAAGAGAATATTAGTTTGAACAGATTAGAACTATATTTTGAAAAGAAAATTTACGGAAGACAGTTGCTGAAGATGCCAAAACAGAAGGACACTGTAAGACTATTAAATTACATTCTTAATTAAAGTGCTGCCACTTACAAATGTTAAAGAATGATTTCAACATGATCATAACATTTTAAGGATGGTGATAGTATTCAATGCGTGTGCTGTATTTAGACCAATACCTGCAGGCACTATTAAAAATGATCCATCAGGGGACCATGCCAATCTCCAGAAGAAAGATGGCAATGTCTCATTGTGAAACAAATAAGCTTTAGGTGGTGGAGGCTGAAAAGAAAGGACAAAATGTTATCATAACCAGGTCACCTAAAAAGGAAAGCAACTAATATACTATAGCATAAAAACCTTTGAATTATCAAGCTTTTGTGGCTCTGACTTTGTCAGAACATGCTGGCAAATATAATTCATTTTCTCACAGCAGTTGAGTTTAGGTTGAGCTTGTTCACATAGACCCGCGTGTCCAGTCTGAGCTAAGGGAAGCAACATAGTGACCTAAAGGATCCCATGCGACACCCTGAACATAATGCAAATGGACGTCCAAAATTTGATGAACTGAGCCTGAAGCATTGTAAACTAGATGAGATCATGTAAGCTGTCACAGAATCTAAAACTAGCAAAATTGAAATCATTTGTCATTCCACATACCTTTGTTGACATCCCATATTATGCAAGAGTTATCCACCATGCCAGAAATTATATACGCACCACCAGCAGACCACTGAAGGTCAAGAACATCCTTGCGATGAAATCTGAACCAGAAAGTCAAAATCAGAGGAAAAAATTAATGCTTATTACAAATAGAACATCATCAAGAATGGAATAGATCTTACAACAATGTCTTTAATATTTTCCAAGTATTCCCATCATCGCTGGAGTGTAATTTCCAGAAGACTAGTTCACCTCCTGCAATTCAAAAAGGAGTACTAACATGGACATCTATAATAATATGAGAAGATCTTTGGTTCAGCCAAATATCATCGAGGCCTGTTTACTTTTTAAAGAATTGAATATTTAACGATGAGGATACTGATGAACTACCACAGATTAATGAAAGTATCCTTAAACCATCAGCACCGGATGCAATGTGTTTTTCTGCAAAAATACCAAAACAAGGACATGAAATAAAAGGACCGCACAAAGGACCTTTATCTTGAAAACAAGATATAAGTTCATGGCTTTAAATGGAGGATGGCAACAGGGAGAGGCAATTTGTACAACAGAAAATAGTTTATGTCAAGGCATGATTAAGAAAAAAAAAAACAACCTTCAGGTAGACCTTTTGACAATGCTTTCTTTCGCAAAATTTGAAGTCAAAACCAGACCTATTATTCTTAGAAATTCAATAGTCAAGATTGGTTTTCAAAAGTATAGAATGCAACTCGCAAGATTCATCATGTAGTGCGATTGACTCAATTTCATATATGTGGTAATAACTGATGCTTGCAAAGCAAAGATGCAAAAACCTTGAATACAGTCCCAGCTTGTTGATAGCCTACTCATCAAGGTGCAAAGATAATATAAGCAGCATCTTGAACTGGTGGGTTGCTCATCAAGATTCTAAAGAGTTTCCATAATGAAGACAAGGAAATTAATGAATTAATCACAGTTTGCAGTATCACTTTCCACATATGCATGCACACACACATGCGCACATGCAAAACAAGTGCATCTATGCATCTTCACATAGACATGCACATATATATAACATGATTTTGTTGGTAACATGATGTCATTGTCATAAATTCATACTTCTTGAATAATTTGGCACAGAAATATAAATTTGGGTGATGGCAGCAATTCATGTTCTCGAATAATTCATGGATAAATCATGAATAATTCATGAACATTTTATAGCATATAAAATATTTACACCCAAAGATTTATATAGGCTGTAAAATCCAAGTGGCCCCAATTTGAGTCCATTCTAGCCCAATAAAATGCGCAGACTCAGGCAGCGTTGGTCTGGCATCCTCAGACCAGTTTTGAACCGGGCTGGCATCAAGAATGGGGTTTAAAACCACAACGACCAAGCCTTGGCTTGACCTAGCCCGTTGCTTGCTCTAGTGCTACACATTCTCCTTTTAATTGAATAAGTACATATGATCTTCTAAAGCACTACAAATACAATTGAACAACTAGAACACACAGATAACAGTGATTAAACCTTTCATGTGCCACTCTTCATCGTCATGCAAAGGTAACTGAATGATGGGAGAACCAATTGTGATGGAACAAGGAGAAATGATAACAACTATCAGATCCTTGCAACACAATTTAATATAACATATAAAATAATTACACACAGTAATTTATATTCATGCATCAAAGTTTCTGAATTGGCTCACATGAGCGGATACATCCACTGCGATAACATGCATTTATTTGCTCTAAGCATAAAATTGTATACAGAATATTAAACAAAAGAAAAGGAAACTACTTTTTTGAGAAGAAAATGTAAAAGTTTTGCAGACTGCAGAAAAGGATCAGATAACAAAAAACAATTCCATACATATAGATTAAAGTATTCTGACTTCAAATTTCATTCTCTATACAATAATGTTGTTAACCAGAATTTGAATTATATCAGGCAGGCTAAGCAGGAGTTTCTTACCGGAAGGAGAGAACTGCAGAACATGTACAGCAGAATTATAATAAGAAAGGCTGTTTTGATAGGAAACTGTTGGAAGTTTCTTTTGCGATTCATATGAGGTTACAACCCAAAGCTGCAGATAAAATATAACCATATCCACTGAAAGGTCAATAAAACAAATAACAATGTGTTGATCAAAGATTTAAAAAAGCAATGCCAATATTTTAGCCAGAGTAAGCAGTCTTTCTTTCAGTGATATAAATATGAATGAACCATAAACTGAAATATCCAAAAACATAAAAGGAACTGTATAAGGGTAAGGCAAGTCCCAAGCTACATTGTTACTTTTGGGGTAGAAACTATCAGTTAAAACAAGGTTTTCCCTTCAAATGGATGCTCACTTTTGGGTGTCTTTTTCTCTGAATGACTTGTATTTGTTTTAGATTATATTTACTTAAAGATAAATAAAATACAAGGAGATTATGAATCAAAAGTTTTTCAACGAGTAGGTACATAGAGAGGGATCTTGATTAACTGGGGCATAACAAAAAAAGTCCCCATAACTCTCTCAGTACAAAACAATTCATAACTATGTCCTTCACCTGATGAACATGGTAGCATTTTTTCTGGTTCAATGTTAAAGTTGGGAGCTTTTATCCTTCACAATATAAGAGAATCGAAAATAAGTATTATAGGATTGCTGGAGGCTTTACAAAGATAAAATGGTGATGCTTTAAATATAGTCCTGGTCTCATCACTGCGATTCAAGCTAATTCATCATAATACGTGCCGTAGTTTTAACAATTCAAACAGTTTTCTAGTAGAAAATCGCTAGTTAAAACTTTTAGTTATTAAACTTTCAGTACCATTTTGTGCCAGCTATTCGCACTGATATATATACTTTGTAAATAGTTCGCCATTCCAAACACTACGAAATTGTAGATTAAATGAATCACTCCTGATGAAACAGTGGCAAGCTGAACCTAATAATTAAAAGAAAAAAGAACCACATTTTTGTGGTTTTTCATCATTCCACATGAAACCCAAACCAAGTTGGGGGAGAAAACACCAATCGTAGCCTCCGACAGTGAAAAATTAGGGAAAATAAACCCAAAAAATCCATCTAATCAGCCGACTACCTCAATTATTGCACAATTAGTGAAGACGCATCCGTTGGAATCAATCAAAATCCCATCTTTTTGAGACCCGAGTAAAGTAAAAGCAGGAGGGGGAACAGATACGTACCTTGATGTCGTGATCATCACCGCCGGAAGACGCGTCCGTTGGAATCAATCAAAATCCCATCTTTTTGAGACCCGAGTAAAGTAAAAGCAGGAGGGGGAACAGATGCGTACCTTGATGTCGTGATCAGCACCGCCGGTGGCGAGAGGACGAGTTGTGGGGTGGAAATCTAGGGTTAGGACCGGCTGGGTGTCGTGCCAGTTGATCTGAACTGTCCCTCCTCTCATCTTCCACCGGATTTCCTAGGGTTTCTCTCTCTTTCTTCCCCCAATCTCTTAGCACCAAAGAAAAAAGGGTGGGGAAATGGAAGGAGAGACATGGCGCGGCGTTGGTGATTTAAAGGCGGGAAGCAGATCATGCACATGCCGCGAGCGAGGGTTGCGTGGCAGATGGAACTTCACGTGTGATGCACGTGACTATCTTATAATGGCTTTTTGGGTTAAAAAAGTGGGGAAAAAGCGGCCTGATATTAAGGCAACAACGTGCCTTTTTTTTTTTTTTTTTTTTTTCCTCCCTTGGACAAGAAATCCCATGCGAAGAAAAGATGTACAAAAATGTAATTACGTAAGGTAAGCAGTGATGCCCACTGCAGCCAACATGAAACTTCGGATAACAACTCCCTATGAATAAAGCAACATATAGAAGAGAAAGCCGATCTCAGATACAGTAGAAAGATAAAAAAAGACAACAAAAAAATATAAGGACAAAATATATATTTGTAAAAATAGATTTACCAAAGTAGCTATTGGATATGGAGAAGCACCATTGAAAAGAGCAGCAGAAAGATTACAAAGGATGCCAAATGCAACAATGTGCTAGGTGACAAGGAAAAAATGTCAGAAAATTTATTATTCTAAAAATTATTTATTCATTTTAATAAAGATTGATAAATATGAAGGACTTATTTTTAGATTCTTGAAAAAAAAATAATAGAAATATTATTCCCTTCTTAATGGATTCCCTAACAATGAGACATATCCTAGATGAATTTTCATCAAAAGATCAAAAATCGTTGGGAGGATCAACTGTCGTCATTCCCAAATAAGTCAGTCGGAGTTTTTAAGAAACTTCATAATTGCATAGACCAAAAGGCATGATACTGTTTGAAAACTAAGCCATGGTATGGCAAATTTTGATACGTTAGGTCTGAATGAAGGAACATTGTTCGGTGCAACTAATAGGAAACATATTGTCTATGGTGTTTAATAGACATTAAGGGGAAAAATTAATATATTATGGCAAAAAATTAATATATTTATCAATCACAAGTGGTGTAGTAGCTAGGTTGATATAACAATTCGTTTCCAATTTTCAAGAATTGTTGAGGCTCATTTCCTCGAGTATAGTCCTTGAACATAATTCTCTCTAAGTTTTTTATTCTATTTCTCAAAGAAAATCACATTAGCAATCATACAAGGTTTTTATCTCAGCTGAGCCATGCATATCACTATATGAATATCAACACCAACTAAGATAACATAGATATCAATCCAATCTCTCAATCAATCTTTTACCTTTCTTGAAATTATTTTTAATATTAAATACTCAAATTAACTTTTTAAGTCATAGCTAATTTTGTATTTGCTGTGTTTGTTAAGATTTCCAAAATAAAAAATAAGCAGGGGTTGTTTTAGCAAGCTGGAAGAAATCCTTAAAGTGGTACTCCAGATATCATGCATTAAAACTTGATTACATGGCCAAAGTGCTATCTCAAGGAATTGGACTACATATTTCTTCAGCAGCATATGTTCTATTCATGATTCACTAAAACAAATTCTAGCCACATGTACGTATATATGATGATAAATTTTGTAGGAAAGAAGCCAATTAATAAAAAACAAATAGGAAGCCATTGTCCAGAAAACAAGGGCAATCACCTCAAGGACTCCCACATTTCCCTAATATTAGACATTCATCTGCTCGGATCTTTCAGCAACCACAGTCTAGCTTCTTAAACTCCATCTACCATGCATTTCAACACTAACATACCAAATAAGCCAGCTAAGAGCAAGCCATTTGGGAACAGAATGCACTTCTCAATAATCATGTACACATGAACCATCCAAGACATCAAAGTGCCAAACAGAAACACCCTTTCAAGCCTTTCCAGTACTATCCACAAACCTCTAAAACATAGAAGCCTCTAAACCGACCAAGACAAAGGCTACACTCCCTTTACAAGTCAGAGAGCTTTATAGCTACAAAAGCTGAATTAAATCTATCCTTTTTGGTCCTTAATAAACTTTGAGCACTTCTATGTTTATTTCTATGTCACCCAAGAAGTGATATAATTTCCAAAGCTATGGTGCACAAGTGCTCCAACACCTCCTCCCTCCTTGCCATCTCCGCCGGGTACGGCAGCCGGGGGTACTTCCGGAACAACACGCGGCAGACGTTGGGATACTCGGCGGCGGCGCTCACGTGGACGAAGGCATAGTCGTACGACTCGGTCGACAAGGCATCGAGCGACCATTGCAGGGCCTCGCCGGCGTTGCTGTACTTGGCGGCGCACTCCCGGAGGACGGCTCGGAGCGATGGGTCGGCGGCGGAATGGGAGAGGGCGGCGGTGAAGGAGGAGGTGTTGGTGGCGTTGGAGATACCGAGGTGGATGGCGATGGTGGAGAGGCCCCTGATGTCGGCCTTGGTGCTCCCAGGGTCGGACTGGAGAGAGGAGACGCAGAAGTTGTAGTAGGTGGTGGTGTTGCACGTCTTTTGGATGAGGGTGGGGGCATCGGTGGTGGGGGTTTCGGTGGAGAGCGAGAGAGTGAGGAGAGAGAGGAGCAGAAGGAGGTGAGGAAGAATGGAAGCCATGGAGAGAGAGGAGAGAGCGAGAGGGTGGTGAGCTGGTGGCCTGGTGGGGGATGAGTTTGGTTAGGAGGTTGTGGTGGAACGTGGCATGGTGCAGAGTGTTTCCATGGGGTTTTTGATTGTTTTGGGGACTGTGTACGATCTTTGTTGGGCTTATTGTCCTTTGCTAACACGTGAATGGTCCCTGCTGTGGGTTCATGTGTCGCCATAGGGCCGGTCGAGACGGATCACGTGCTGCCAATGACCGGCACGGTTAAACCTCAGTGGCAGTCAAGTGGATAAAAAGATAATTTTCGTCATAAAAACAGAGTATAATGCTAAATGAGCAAGATTTAGCACACCGATGTTATTACATTATAAAAAATTTTAGTAGAGATGGCATTAGTTTGAAAAATTATTAGTATATATCTCAGATTATTTAATAAATAATTATTATATTATTTATTATTAAAAAATAATTTATGAGTTACCGTTACTCAAATTTAGTTGTAAATTTTGAATAAAAAATGATTCACTCTAGTTATTAGCTTATAATTTTTATTGATTTAAATAAAAAATTTATTTTTTAACTATATAATAATTTTTTATTAGATCTTCTAGTATAATAGTTTTAAATAATAATTTTTTCAATAGATTGAATTCGATTGAATTAATTTTTAGTAAAAAAAAATAGATCCAAATCTATCTTCCATCTATTTATAATTAGATTAAAAATTTAAAATTCACGATAAACCTATTTCTTTTATACAATTCATGCCGATCCATCAACTTATTTAAATTTTTACTAATTAATAATAAAAATATAATATAATATGTAGAGATCCATCAGTTTATCATTTTTTATATGTATATTTACTTTAAATGAATTGAATCAAATGAAAGAAATAGGGACCTGCCAATTATGTTTTGTCCGAGAGGGTCGGTTGGTTAATAATTGAATCACCCTACATGATATATTGGGTCCAACCATAAAAAAACCCATCCATTTATACTTAAATTAATTTTGGACCCCTCTAGAATTAATTTAATTTTAAATATTTCACTCAAATCTATTTATTTAGAGTGGATTCATGCAGGTTGGCCGGTTTGTGTTATATTCCTAGAAAAATATTTTGGACGGCATACCTATGGTGATTAGCTCTCATATGGAGTCAGAGCGCATAGCCCAAAAATTTTTTTTTTTCGTTTCAGTCTCATACGAAAGTCAATTATCACGATGTCGTACACTAGACAGTATAGAAAGAATTTTTTTATATTCTCATCTTTGGGACTCCCTCCATTATATTATATAAGATATAATAAGAAAAGACTATAATTAGTCTGGTTGGGTATTTGACATTATAATAATTTATTGTAATATAAATAATATTCATTGGTTGCATTTGTATTGTTTTTCACGATAAAAACTGTTTCTTCATTATTCAATTTTTTGTTTTAAACTTCTATCCAAATCAAAAGAGTCCAAACCATCTAAAAAAATAATTAAAAATTATAAAAAAAACATCAATTTGAAATCACACTTTTTATTATTTATTTTTAAATAATATTATTAAAGTTTTTCACCTAAAATCAAGAGGAAGCATTAACTGATCTCCAAGGCACCATCAAATGATGAAATGTTTGGAATTATATTCTTTTGACACAGAATCTGATCATCGTTAGAATCAGTTGGAGCGAAGGTGGACGAGGTCGCCGTCGGAGATCTGCAAAATGAAGTCCCGTCCGAAGTCGGTGGGGAGTGACTTCGGCAGGATCCTCCAACGATCAAATCAGCTCTAGTCAACAGGAATGGAGTGCTCAGGAATGAGTTCCGCAGAGCTTAGAGAAGAAGATGAGAGCTTAAAACTTAGAGATTGGATATTAGAGTTAGCATATCTGGAGGGTCCTTTTTATATGCGGAGCTTGATTGATGTTGGTAGCCATATCGTCCAACCACGGGCCGCTTAAGGCCGCATGGAGTTCGGTACGGAGGGGAAGGCATCGTCAGGCGGATAGTGACGGCCATGCTGATGGATCGTGGGCCGCATGGGACTGATTACGGAGAGAGTGGTGGCCATGTTGTCCGATCACATCACCTGTGGCAGACTGATGGCGACAATTCGTCCAGATTTGATAGCTGTGGCTTTAAAAAAATGGGCATTGATCGATGGATTTCGGTGTGTATCTATTCCAGAGGAGTTCGGACCCCTAAAGGAGTTCGACCGAGGGAAGCTTGGAAGGAGTTCGGCCGGAGGAGTGCGGAGAGAGCTTGGCTCTCATAGGCGTTTGGCCGAAAGAGCGCGGAGAAAATTCAACTCTCGTGGGAGTCCAACTGAAGCTCAACCGCTGGAGAGTTCGGCCGGTTAAAAGAGTTCGACTAAAGCCCGGCCGCTGGGAGTTCGAAGAAGCTCGGCCGTAGAGCAGTTCGGCTAAAGCCCGACCGCTGAAAGTCCGAAGGAGCTCGACTGCTGAAGCTCTTCCGTGGCTACCAGTTGCATTAAGCTGAGCACCGAACTAGACTTCGACAGTAGCGGGATTTATCCCCAACAATAGTCCCCCCACTTCCGAGTTCGAAATTTGAAGAAAGAGAGTGCAGAAAAAGCGACTGTCGAAGTTTTCTTTCAGGCTCTGTGCTGGTTTAGGTCGAAGCTCGAGGGAAGATCTCATCTCCAGATGAAGTTGGTGTTGAAATTGAAGCCCGGAGGAGATCTCATTTCCAGTCGAGGTTGATACGAGTGCTCGGGAGAGATCTGATCTGCAGCTAGGGTTGACGCGATCGCTCGGGAGAGATCTCATCTCTGGCCGAGGTTGTCTCCAATCTTATCTCTGACCGAGGTTGTCTCGGGCGCTCTGGCCGAGGTTGTCGCGGACCCTTGGAAGAGATCTTATCTCCTACGGTCGAGGTTGTCTCTGATCTTATCTCCGATCGAGGTTGTTTCGGTCGCTCGGAAGAGATCTCATCTCGGACCAAGGTTGTCTTGGTCACTTGGGCCGAGGTTGTCTTCGATCTTATCTCTGGTCGAGGTTGTCTCGATCGCTCGGGCCGAGGTTGCGTGGACCCTCGGAGGAGATCTTATCTCCTGCGATCGAGGTTGTCTCCAATCTTATCTCCGACCGAGGTTGTCTCGGTCGCTCGGGAGAGATCTCATCTCTAATCGAGGTTGATGAGGGCACTTGGGGGAGATCTTATCTCCTACCGAGGTTGATGGAGATCCTGTCTCCTATAGACTTCGGAGCTCAGACTTGGACTTTGCTCGCGTTAAGACGAGGTTCTCCTCCTGCTCCTAACGGGCTGTGGGGGCACCTTCGGACCGTCGTCCATGCCTCTCCCCCATCTCGTCTAGGGTGAACGAGATCTTCGACTTTGCTTGTGTTAGGATGGGGTTCTCCTCTTATTCCTAACGGACTGTGGGGCTACATTCGGACTGTCATCCGTGCTTCTCCCTCCATCTCGTCTAAGGTGAACGAGGCCTTCGACTTTGCTCGCATTAGGATGAGGTTCTTCTGCTGTTCCTAACGGACTGCGGGGGCACATTCGGACCGTTGTCCATCTCCTTCTATCTCGTCTAAGGTGAATGAGGCATTCGACTTTGCTCGCATTAGGACAAGATTCCTCCTCCTATTCCTAACGGGCTGTGGGGGCACATACGGACCATCGTCCGCGCCTCTCCCCCCATCTCATCTAAGGTGAACGAGGTCTTCGACTTTGCTCGCGTTAGGATGAGGTTCTCCTCCTATTCTTAACGGACTGTGGGGGCACATTTGGACCGTCGTCCGTCTTCCTCCATCTCGTCTAAGGTGAACGAGGCCTTCGACTTTGCTCACATTAGGACGAAGTTCCTCCTCCTATTTCTAATGGGCTGTGGGGGATACATACGGACCGTCGTCCGCACCTCTCCCCCCATCTCATCTAAGGTGAACGAGGCCTTCGACTTTGCTCATGCTAAGATGAGGTTCTCCTCCTGTTCCTAACGGGCTGTGGGGGCACATTCGGACCGTCGTCCATCTCCCCCCATCTCGTCTAAGGTGAACGAGGTCTTCGACTTTGCTTGTTTTAGGACGAGGTTCCTCCTCCTATTCCTAACGGACTGTGGGGGCACATACGGACCATCATCCGTGCCTCTCCCTCCATCTCGTCTAAGGTAAACGAGGCCTTCAACTTTGCTCGCATTAGGACGAGATTCTCCTCCTATTCCTAACGGGCTATGGGGGCATATTCGGACCGTCGTCCGTCTTCCTCCGTCTCGTCTAAGATAAACGAGGCCTTCGACTTTGCTCGCGTTTAGGATGAGGTTCCTCTTCCTATTCCTAACGGACTGTGGGGGCACATATGGACCGTCGTCCGCGCCTCTCCTTCCATCTCGTCTAAGATGAACGAGGCCTTCGACTTTGCTCACGTTAGGATGAGGTTCCTCCTTTTTCTAACAGGCTGTGGGGGTACATACGAACCATCGTCCGCACCTCTCCCCCCATCTCGTCTAAGGTGAACGAGGCCTTCGACTTTGCTCGCGTTAGGACGAGATTCTCCTCCTATTCCTAATGGGCTGTGGGGGCACATTCGGACCGTCGTCCATCTCTCTCTGTCTCGTCTAAGGTGAATGAGGCCTTCAACTTTGCTCGCGTTAGAACGAGGTTCTCCTCCTATTCCTAACGGGCTATGGAGGCACATTCGGACCGTCATCCGTCTCCTCCTATCTCGTCTAAGATGAACGAGGCCTTCGACTTTGCTCGTATTAGGATGAGGTTCCTTCTCTTATTCCTAATGGGCTGTGGGGGCACATACGGACCATCGTCTGTGCCTCTCCCTCCATCTTGGCTAAGGTGAACGAGGCCTTCGACTTTTCTCGTGTTAGGATGAGGTTCTCCTCCTGTTCCTAACGGGCCACTTTCGCTCATTTTTTTCCTATCATCACATAGTTTTTACACCCAAAAATAATATTATTGAATGAAAAAAATTTTACTAAGGGAAAGTTACAGGCAGCACATCCCCATTTTAGAGTCATGGAGGTGTTGTTCCTTCAGATTCCCTCGGACAGCAAGGCCCAGGCCGGACGACCTCCTCTATCTCATGCTAGCCTTCTCAATTTGGAGTAAGCTTCTCTTGGCTTTGTCGTTGGGAGACGACGAATCGCTGAGGTAACGTTGATGACGCCGTGAGGCGGTCGACCTCCTTATCGTTTCTGGCTACGGCAGCGCTCTTGGCCGATCTTCTCCTGCTTCAGACTGACGTCGGAGGAATTTACCCAGCCATTCCTTTCTGATGAGCTCCTCAATTTTATCTCAGAGCTAAATGTATTCCTTAGTATCGTGGCCGTGGTCGCGATGGTAGAGGCAGTACTAGCTTCGATCACGCTTGTTTGGGAGAGATCGTAGTCCTTCTGGTCTTGGCAGCTGGTCCTTAACTTCCGTGAGAATTTGAGTTCGAGGAGCGTTGAGAAAGGCGTAGTCGCAGAACCTTTTGAAAGGAGGACTTCTTCGCGCCCTTTTGTCGGGGCTTTCCTAGTGGCGAGCTCGAGGAGTTCGGACCTTGCTTGTGTTGGGGAGGTCGTGAGCGTGGCCAAACTTCCTATGAAACCTTTTGTAGGAAAACTTCACGCCCCTTTGTCGGGCTTCTTTGATGGCAAGCCCGAGGGGAGTTCAGCCTCGCTTGCGCTAGGGTGATTGTGAGCGCGGTCGAACTTCATTCCACCTCTTATGAAATCTTTGTAGGGGCTTCTCTGATGACGGGCTTCGAGGGAGAGTTCGGCCTCGCTTATGCTGGGGTGGTTGTAAGCGCGATCGAACTTCATTCCATGTCTTGTGAAATCTTCGGTGGGAGAACTTCATGCCCCTTTATCGGGGCTTCCTGGATGGCGAGCTCGAGGGGGAGTTTGGCCTCGCTCGTGTTGGGGTGGTTGTGAGCGCGGCCAAACTTCATTTCATGTCTTGTGAAATCTTTGTAGGGGCTTCCCTTTGTTGGGGCTTTCACGCTCCCGAGCCCGAGTGGGAGTCCGAGAACGCGGCCAAGCTTCACTCGACTTTCCTTCATCGTCCTTGGCCCTGAAGGCCTCTTCAGCTCAGGCATAACCTTCGGCCCGAGCCAATAGATCGGTGAAGTCCCTGGGATACTTCTTCTTCAGGAAGAACAGCAAGTCATTCTTCTGAAGGCCATCCTTGAGTGTGACCATCGCAACAGATTGGTCCAGGTCCCGGACCTCCAATATCGCGGCGTTAAACCGGGTGACATAAGCCCAGATGGATTCTCCCTGCTTCTGTTTGATATTCATTGAGAAATTCGAACTTTGGTGCGGACATCGACTGCTGATGAAGTGGGCCACGAACTAATGGCTCATCTGATCAAAAGAGAAGATCGCACCCAGCTTCAACGTCGAGTACCAGTTTCTAGCTACTCCCTTTAAGGTAGATGGAAAAGCTTGGCACAGTATAGCGTCTGAAGCACCGTGGAGTAGCATCATGGCACGGAAGGCCTCCAGATGATTAACCAGATCAAAAGTTCCATCGTAGGTTTCAAGTTGAGGAAGCTCAAAGTTCGGTAGAACGGGCTCTTGCATAATCTGAAGGGAGAAAGAGGGATTGGTGCGGACGTCGGCATGATGAGCTGGGACGACGTGGCCAAGCTCTTCAATCCACCGGTCCATCTCCCATAGTCTGTGATCAAGGGCGTCATCCTGGTTGTAGATCTTGAGGGACTTCCGACTATAAATGGGAAAGATCTCCTCCAGAGGAGAACCATGATCCGAACACGGATCTCCGACTCTCTGTTTCTCTTTCTAAGGGAAGGTGGATACATCAGCCCGAGTACTCTTTCTTGGGGTCGATTTCTGACATCCGGATGGCGGATTTTCTGGTGAAGTCGCCATCGGAGGCTGCTGCATGGCCTGCATTGCCTCCGTAAGGCTACGGACCTGCCGGACAAGTAGGTTGAACTGCTCCACATCTACCGTGGGTATAGATGGAACCTGAGCTGCTGAGGCTGAAGCAGGAGCTGATGGATCTGGACGGGATCGGGCCGTGGAGGCCGTCAATCGCCGAGTCGAAGCTCTCCTAGGAGGCATTTTCTCTTCGAAAAAGAACTCTAAGAAGAGAGATCTCCGAAGAGAGAAGAGAGAAATCATCGCCGAGCACTCCTTTAAGAACAAGGGAACCTCGGAGGTTCGGGCCTTCCTTCTAGCACCAATCTATTGACGCAAAATCTGATCGTCGCCGGAGTCAGCTGGAGCAGAGGTGGATGAGGTCGCCGCCGACAACCTACAAAATGAAGTTCCGTCCGGAGCCGGTGGGGGTGGCTCCGGCAGGACCCTCCGACGATTAAGTCAGCTCTGGCCAATAGGAATGGAGTGCTCGGGAATGAGTTCTGCAGAGCTTAGAGAAGAAGAGGAGAGCTTAAAGCTTAGAGATTGGAGATTAGAGTTAGCATATCTAGAGGGTCCTTGTTATATGCGGAGCTTGATTGATGTTGGTGGCTATATCATCCGACCGCGGGCCGCTCGGGGCCGCATGGAGTTCGGTACGGAGGAAAAGGCACCATCAGGTGGATAGTGATGGCCATGCTGATGGGTCATGGGCCGCATGGGATTGATTACGGAAAGAGTGGTGTCGTCAGTAGTGGTGGCCGTGTCGTCCGATCGCATTATCTGTGGCAGACTGATGGCGACAGTTCGTTCAGATTTGATAGCCGTGGCTCTGAGAAAGCAGGCATTGATCGGTGGACTTCGGTGTGTATCCATTCCAGAGAAGTTTGGACTCCTAGAGGAGTTCGACCGAGGGAAGCTCGGAAGGAGTTCAGTCGGAGGAGTGCGCAGAGAGCTCGGCTCTTATAGGCATCTGGCCGGAAGAGTGCAGAGGAAATTTGGCTCTCGCAGGAGTCCGACTGAAGCTCGGTTGATGAAAAGCTCGATCGGTTGAAGGCAGTTCGAAGAAGCTCGACTGCAGAGCAGTTCAATTAAAGCCTGGCCACTGGGAGTTTGAAGAAGCTCGGCCGCTGAAGCTCTTCCATGGCTACTAGTTGCGTACATTAAGCTGAGCACCGAACTGAACTTCGGCAGGAGCGGAATTTATCCCCAACATATTCTTTTGCCATGAGTTTTATTTTCAATCACATGAATATACAACACTCTTTATAAGATCAAATGATAAAAAATATTGGTTGACGCATTTTCTCTTAATCCTTCCTTCAAAATATGACCAGAAGGAGAAACAAGATGTGTTTATATCAAAGAGGACTCTATTTCTGTTGGCGGCTCCCTGCTTGAACCGCACGCTTCTCTTGAGTCAATTAAGGCTTCAACCTGAAGTAGATCCCCCCCTATTCCGCTTTATGTTTAAGATATAAGGCCATATGCAATAATAACTTGGTGGATCTAGATGGGGTGCGCATCTTCAAAGTTAGACTTGACTTTGAAATTATTTTTGCGAGCCAAATCAGACGCATTCAAGTTAAATCAAGTAAGGTTCAATTTCAGGAAATTCATATCCAATCCGACTGCGATGCAAATCCAAATTTGGGACCCATGCCAGATCCATGGGTTCGGCCATGAGTCTGACCTCACTCAAGTGAGGTTTCAATTGGATCCAATTCAACTTGATGGGTTCCACTTGGGCGGACTGGCAGCCCAGATTGGCAAGCCAAATCTGGGGGTTGGCACTGAATTTATCTAGGTTGGTCATTGACATTTCCCATCCATGCCCTCCTTGTAATCAAGAGAGTAAGAAAGGGCGTCTCAAATCCACTAACCATAAGCACGATGCCCGCCTGTCATTTCACAGTCATTTGTACTAACCTGTGTAAAAAGATATGAAAGATTCCCTTCCTTTTTCTGGACTTTGGTAAATAGAATAATGATATAAAATGAAGTAACTACCGTTTGGCTGGAAGGAAAAGCGTTTTAATTGACATGGCTTCCGGGGGTCATATAAAAGAAATCACAGGCCCGAAGGACCGCACAAGAAAAATGTTTAAAATGACAAATGACAATATATAAAGTTTATATGAGAGTTGTAAAGATGAGATACTGAAAGAAGTTTGCTGGTTGGCATGGCGATTTTTAATGTGTGAGTTTCTTTTATTTATTTCATTTAGTATTTTATTGTAGCTTCTGATTTATTATTCTGCATTATTTATATTAAAAAAATAAAAAAAAATTTACAAACATGTAGTCAAAATATAAAGTCCGATCCATAGGGCAGCAAAGGATCGTTCCATCGATCAACTTATAAAGTTTGGATCAGCCCAAAATAGCACGTAACTACCCTAGAAACTTGGATCAGCCAAAAAACCGTTTGATCCAAATTACATTTTTTTTTTTTTTTTTTTTTTAAAGGATGAGTACGTGCATCGCATGTATTAGATGTAATATACGACATGTGCACCACATATGCTCCAGATGGGAGTTATTTCTTTCCACATATGCTGGAGGAAGAGAAGGACTCCAGATGGGAGTTATTTCTTTCTTGACCACCTTTGAGAGTCCGATATAATGAGGGAAGCCAATGCTCGATTTCGGCTCTATTTAAGTCCCCAGGCATCCTTTGGATCTCCACCACCATGCTTTATCCGATTTTCTTCCTTATCTTTGTCACACGTGTCGTCTGCCATTGTTACTGTGGTGGTGGTCTAACATCGTTGGAATCAGGATATTGCCCCATCAATTTCTAATAATATTGCTTCACATCTTTTCCAACTCTAAAAACATGGTTTCCGACTAGATGGTCACCGGATTTCATTTCAAAAGAGATGCTTTGTTTGGTGTTTAGGTTCTTTATTTTTTTAGGTTTTGTCGAAGATTGTGGATTCGGCTTTGGCCGTCAATCCATGATCATGCCCCCAGGCTTTTCCTTTGGATCAATGTCTGTGTCAAACAAACTGCTGGCTATGGTCGGCATTGAAGCCATCCTCAAATGATTCAAATCACTAGTTCTGACCTTTGTTTTGCTTTCCTTTCGAGCGTTAACGGCTGCCATTTTTGCCATCGCCAAATAACGGAATTCCCATCATGAAAGCTCACCAAGTCCTCGATGGTCTTTCTTCTGCTATTTTCTTTTATCTCATGGCCTCTTTCCCTCTCTTTCTTTTTTATTTATTTTTTTAATTTTATTATAGCTTCTAATTTGTTAATCTGTATTATTTATATTAAAAACAGAGAGATCTTTATATAAAGCCCGATCCATAGGCGGGGCTAGTTTGATAAAAGGCTTGGTCCTTCAATCAACTTACAAAGTTTGGATCAACTAGAAATAGCCCATAAATAGCCTAGAAACTTGGATCAGCCTAAAACCCATTTGATCAAAACTACAAATTAAAAAATAAATACAAAATATTACGCTGAGCAAATGCCCTGCATATGAGTTGGAGGTAATGTAGCACACGATCAGTAGTCATTCCTTTAAGAAATTATTAGATTAATTCATTCTACCATAAGCAAAATATTTGTAAATTTTGATTGGCTCCTTTTTCATCTCATAATCAATCATGATCAACTCAAATTAGTATTTAATTAAAAATAAATGATGTATAATATTACTGCTGAGAATTGTCGACTTCAGAATTGAAAGAATGGCTCCATGCAGACAAGCTTGAAAATCTGCAAAATAAAGTCCGAACCAGAAAATTTGATCTCCGGTGAAGATTTTTCGACGCTCAAGTCAGAAACAAGCATGAGTTAATTTTTTTGAGAAGATCTTTTTTTGCTTACCTGGATCTTCGAGATTCATAGTATTTGTGAAAAAAATTTTACACGATGGTTACACCATTCCACTGATTTTGGCTCACTAATCTCATCGTGGTGAGATTTATGAGAACCTTTCAATCGGAATGATGGTTGCTGGTATGATTAGGATTCCTAATTTATCGTCGATGTTTTTGAACGAGTAGGTAACAGCCTATTTACGACCTGATTACAGTTGTATTACGGTCAATCCATGGGAGACTTTCTTTATCTGAGGTGATTTAAAGATGATAGGTGCCAGTCAGGATGTTTCCATAAAGATTAGATCAGGTTGACCCTCCGGCATTAATCATCTGTTCAGAGGATATTATAATAATATCCTGATCCACAAGCGCTCATCAGAATAGACTGAGCTGAGGTGCCTTCTGGGATATATCAGTCGATCTGAGGTATTTTATTACCACCATAACACTACCCTCCTAGT
Source organism: Cocos nucifera (assembly GCA_006176705.1). Lineage (NCBI taxonomy): Eukaryota > Viridiplantae > Streptophyta > Magnoliopsida > Arecales > Arecaceae > Cocos > Cocos nucifera. The sequence goes on from QRFJ01001644.1 coordinate 227,294, forward strand.
GCTAAGTCTGAGGATCAGACGAAAGGACTAATCATAAACAACACCTTGGATCGGATGAGTTACTTTCTTATCTACAGTTGTATACCAATATTTGATCGTTGCTGTTGCCATTCCTTAGGGTGAGAGTAGTTACGATTGAAAGATCCGTTCCGTTCGCCGATAGAAAAAGGATAAATTTAATAACGTCTCCTTGTCTTCTCCCCTTTTACTATAAAGCGTTTGAAGAGGATCACTGGAGAACGAAAAGCATTTCTGAATATAAAACTTCCACTTTTCGTATACCTTCTTTTGAAGTTACCTTGTTAGGCTTTTTGCTCCAAATGGATTCTCAGATGGCTGCGACATTGAAGAGGCTATCAGCTCAAAGGTTGTGAGCCAAGATTTCGTCCTGTCAAATCCAGATTTTTGGGAGCTCCTTTGTTGTAGTCCCGAAGGCTTCTTTAACATCTCTCCCTTCTATCCCAGATGATGTGGAAGGGGATTGGTCCTTGTCAAGGAGTGATTTACAAAACTTGGTGGGTCATGTTAGGATCGAGCCAGTGAATTCAATGGGGGGGAAATACGGAGATGATGATAGAAGCGATAGTGGGAACTTCTATGGAGGTCATCTCCATTTCCTCCCCAACACATGTTGCCTTAGAGACAGAAGCCAATCTTCCCAAAGAGTCGGAAGGAGGAGCCATTAAGGCTTTCAGCTCCTTCAACTCGATCGATGTGGTTGGGGCTGTCAAACTGTAGAGGGCAGAGATTTCTGGTTCAAATATTTTTCTAACGAGGATCCAGGAGGAGGCACCCCAAATGTCGTCGGTTCCTTCCACTTCTCCTACTGCAAATAATTTAGGGGTTGCCGCCAATTTCTTGAGAAGGCACCTCCCACTTGTAGACAAGCTCATTTTAGAAGGCGAAGATGTCCAACATCAGGTGTTTAAAGCCTTCAACTCTTTGGCTTTACTCAGTCATTATCTGATAAGTTTCACCGAGGTCGCTTCCGGATTTTTACCTTTAGAACTTGTGGAAGCGAAGAACGAGCTCAGAAAGCTCAAATACTGTCTTGAGCAGGAAAAAGCTATTAATGCTGATCTGATTATGGAGATCGACTGCTCCGAGAAAGTCCTTTCTGAAGCTCAAGAAGTAATCGATCGAAAGGATGATGAGTTGAGTAGAGCTTGCCGTAGGATCGAGGTCCTCGAGAAGTAGAGGTTAGAAGCCAACCAAAAATGTCGTTATGCCTATGACGTCATTAGATGCCTGAAGAAGACCTTGGCTGAAAGGGATGGATCTTCATCTGAGACCGTACTTCTTCGAGATTCGATGACCGACTGACGAAGAGACCCTGGACTTCAAGCGGGGGTCATTACGTGGAGGAAGCTTCATGGAGATCCCAAGTTTCCTCCTCTATGGGAGGACCTACAACTCGAAGGTCTCCAACTGAACCCTAGATATTAAACAATTTACTCGAAAGGTTAAGAAAAGTTGGGACAAACTCTGTTATTAAGGCTTTTAAGATGGGCTTTTATATAGGCTTTAACGAGTGTTAAAGAAATAGTTTTGCCTCTTCTTCTTGATGGAGCCACTGAGTCCTTGCATACGGACCAGTCAGATGTTAACCTGCAATCTATAATTCATGTTTACATCAACGAATTCTTAGATATGTAGACTTGGCACCAGATGGTCAATGCTTTGAATTCTAGGATTCGATCAGAGTCCTCTTAAAGCTGGGGTTCCGAAAGGTCGTCATAAAAGGGAGATTCATACAGCCGGTGAGAGATATACCCGTATTCGAATTGAACCTCTCATAGTGCAACGATCTCCTATAGTCGAGGAGCCTAACCTTCTCAATGTTGAGGACTTCCAGATCGTCTAGGTTCTGCACGACTCGGAGCTTCTAGTTTTAGAGGGGGGCCAAGAGGCTTCCATTAAATATCTGTTTAGTGAGGCTATTTTAGGCTTACTGGCTCCTGATGCCCCCGAGCCTTTTCTAGAGGAGGAATCATTCGGGAGAAAGGGAGCTAGTGAGCCCGCAATACCTAGAGTACTTTCTGTCGGAGATGTCGATGCTTCGAAAACTCACGTGGCGGCAAAACTGAAGGCTTCAGTAGATGAGCCAAAAATTCCTAAGGAGGTTAGTATTTCTAGGACTATACCGATCGAAATATACTGTGATGGTTCGGCCTTATATGATTATAAGCTGGCTTGTGAAGCATTCTCAAATTTTCTTTTCCTGGCTAACACATCCAAGATACTAGTTGATCCTCTAAAGATAAGGAGGAAAAAAGCTCTAGACTGCTTTATTTGGGTAAGCCAATGTCATAGATTGTTGTTCTTTTTATTTTTGTTTCCTCACTTTAGAACTTGCCCTTACGAACCTCATGCAATGCCTTTGTAGCTTGCCCATTACTTAAATGGGTTCATAAAGAACGTCGTTGACCTTTCCAAAAGAACGATGAAACTTGAGATTCAAAGCACAGTCCTCCGAAAGGCAAAAGATCAGCTGTCCAGAGAGGCTACGAAAACTTCGGATAGAGCTGAAGAGGCTGAGAAGAAAGTTCTGGGTGCGGAGATGACATTGAAAAAATTTATGGAAGAGAATGTCCGCCTAACCAATATTAGTGGAGCCTTGGAGGTTGAGATCGTAGAACTGAGGGATCGAGTCGTCAAGGCTGAAATGTCTGAGGTGGAGGCTTTACTCTTGGCGAAAGCGGCCGAGGAGAAGGCCTTGAAGGTAGTTGACGATTTTAGGGCATCTGATAAATTTAGAGAAGAGAAGGCCTCTTTTGCACTTGACGCCTATGATGAAGGAAAACATGCTGTCTACGAGAAAATAGCTTCGAAATATCCTGAGTTGGATTTAAGCTTCTTGGATATTCTTTCGGATGACTTGTCTTGAATTTTTGTTCTCTTCAGCTCTTCAGGAGCTTTTGTAAAGAACCTTGTTATGAATAAAATTTCTCCCTTTTATTCTCCTTGACTTTCTTATTTTGCTTGGTTCTTTTCATTTTTCTCCGATCTGAAGAGTTATTCCTTCAGCTCGTGCATTTTTGTACTTCCTAACCTTAACTCATGAACCTGCGAGCTAATCTTTTCATTTTTTGTGCACGTATTCGATGGGATGTGCCTAGTCTTTCATGTGCATCATTAAATGCGCATGGTTATGGAAGCGACGTAACCACAAATTTGACTTAAAAACTAGTGCCCAGTCAAGGGGTGGTAGATATGCCCACTCCCTATTTTGCATACGATAAGATCGAACATTCATAATTATGATGGATCCGCCTATTTATAGCGATATCCCATTTGCTAGCTGCTCCATCTATGACTTTTTTTGTCTTTTAGAGGAATGTCTGCAAATTGGTTCTATCTCCTACAAGGAGATGGAGTTCCTTTATCTCTCGATGGGGGTAGTTATCCAACCGAGGAGATGGAGGAGTGTTGGTTGATCTCGATCAACTTGAGATGTTGATGGCAAGCACTTTGTCATCTAGATACTTTCGCTTTCGGTCTTGAGACCTTTGTCATCCTGCTTCACCTATAGGGGATGGTCTTTTGCTCGATCCTGAGAACTTTATCATGATTCTCTGGCTCTGAAAGGACAGGATTTCGTGACTTACTCAAAGGGGCCTATGGTTGTGCCACCCTTGTAGGAAAGCAGGAAGGGGTTGAGCCACCACCCGGACGTCTGAAGTTTAAATCTTATGGCTCAAAGGCTCCCTTAGCCATTATGTTCTCAGAAACTATGACTGGGGCACTGAAGGAGTTCTTCAAAGTCATATTAAGAAGCTTTACCCGGGTTGTCTATCATGCATCGACATTCGATGGAGGAGTTCTTTGTTCTAAATTTGGGATGGAGTTAGATTTTAAGCAAACTCTGCCTCAGTCTCATCGAATTTTCCATCGTTACCACTTTTTGATGACTAAAGTGGTGGCGTCTGAGGTTGTGCCACCCCCATAGCATGGAGGGCATATGTCCGAGCAGCTAGAAGAGATTCCGAGGCTGGGTCGTATAGTCATAGACTTCAAAAATACCTAACTTCGGCATCGGTGGAAAGTCCATCACCTCGGATATCGCACCTCCACAGACCTGGATATCCTTTATGGGATCCCAAAGCCTCAAGTCTTCAGAGGAGCTTCTTCTACATATCGACGATCTCAACTTTGTCAGGCTTTTTAATCGTATCTTTGCATCGGAGTTATGCTTTTGTAATCCCATCCGAGTTGTTCACTGTTGTTCTTTGTAAAAGCAGTTGAATCATTGCTTTTGTAAAAGTTTTTTCTTTATGAAATAAAATACTTTTGTTTCCTTCACATTGCATTTTATTTCTGTCCTGTCTATATTGTTAACTATCCTAATCAAAGGGACCCATGTGGGTTTCTTTAACTGAGTAGGTCTGAGATGGTTCCAATATGAGGAACTTGTTGTTAAATATTCCAAACAAAGAAATTTTTGTTGAGTATCTCGAACAAAAAAATTTAATCCAATGTAGTTCCGATCTGAGGAATTCATTATTGTGTATCCCGAACAAAGAAATTTTTATTGAGTATCCTGAATAAAAAAATTTAATCCGAAGCAGTTCCGATCTGAGAAACTCACTGTTATGTATCCCGAATAAAGATATTTTTGCCGAGTATCCTAAACAAAAAGATTTAATCCGAAGCGGTTCTGATCTGAGGAACTCACTATTATGTATCCCCAACAAAGAGATTTTTATCGAGTATCCCAAACAAAGGAATTTAATCCAAAGTAGAGCGGTTTCGATATGAAAAACTCACTGTTATATATCCCAAACAAAGGAATTTAATTCGAAGCAGAACAGTTTTGATATGAGGAACTTGCTGTTATGTATTCCAAACAAAGAAATTTTTGTCGAGTATCCCAAACAAAGGAATTTAATTTGAAGTGGTTCTGATCTAAGGAACTCACTGTTATGTATCTCGAATAAAGGAATTTTTACCGAATATCCCAAATAAAGAGATTTAATCCAAAGTGGAATGGTTTCGATCCGAGGAACTCGCTGTTATGTATCCCGACAAAGGAATTTTTGCTGAATATCCCAAGCAAAAGGATTTAATTCGAAGTAGAGCAGTTCCAATCTGAGGAACTTACTGTTATGTATTCCGAACAAAGAGATTTTTGCTGAGTATCTCAAACAAAGGGATTTAATCTGAAGTGGTTTCGATCTGAAGAACTTGCTATTATGTATCTTGAATAAAGGGATTTTTGCCGAGTATCTCGAACAAAGGAATTTAATGCGACTTTCTTTTCCAGTTCGATAGCCATGCAAATATTCGTCTGACAAAGAAAGTAGTTGAACTCGAAAAGCTGCTTATTTATTCATTTTATTGATAGTACATTCGGAGATTAGCTGAATTCTATGGCCTAGAAAGGAGTATCCCATTAAGTTGTTTTAGTTGATAAGTCCCTGGTTAAACAACTTCACCGATAGGGCCCTCCCTAGTTGGGTGAAAGCTTTTCTCACTCGGTTGACTTGGATACTTCTGCTCTTTGGAGGACAAGGTCACCGGCTCAGAATTCTTTTGCCTTGATGTGGAAATTATAATATCTGACGATCTTTTGCTGATATGCGACCATCCTCACTGCTGCTCATTCTCTAGTTTCCTCGATCAGATCAAGATTGGCTCTGAGCCAGATTGGGTTAGATCCTCATCATATTCTTCGACTCTAATGAAGGGAAGCCCGAATTCTACTGGTATGACGGCCTCCATGCCAAATGCCAAGTTGAAGGGTGTTTCGTCTGTCGGAAGACTTTGAGTGGTTCGATAGACCCATAGAACATGGTAGAGTTCTCCTGCCTATGACCCTCCAATTCGGTCTAATCTAGCTTTGAGACCTTGAAAGAGGATTCTATTGGTCACCTCCACTTCTCCGTTCGCTTGTGGGTGGCCTACTAAAATGAAGCACTGCTTTATCCCATGATCTTCACAGAAGTCTTTTAGTCGAAAATCACTAAATTATCTCCCATTGTCTGAAATCAATACTTTCGAAAGTCCATAGCGGCAAATGATTGATTAATTTTCAAATAAAATTCTGGACCTTTGTCTCTATGATCTAAGCTAAGGGCTTGGCTTCTACCCACTTGGTAAAATAGTCAATAGCCACGAGTAGGAATTTCCATTGGTTAGAAGCTTAAGAAAATAGGTCTAAAATGTCCAATCCCTACTGGACGAAAGGCCAGGAGGATTCAATGGGAGTCAAAAGAGATGCGGGCTCATGTTGGATCCAGTCATTGCATTGACATTGTTTACATCTTCGGATGAAATTCTAAGCGTTCTGTTGCATTGTGGGCCAGTAATATCCTTGCCGAAGGATTTTGTAAGATAAGGATTGACCCCCTAGATGATTTCTATAGATTCCTTCATGTACCTCCTGCATAGCGTAATCAACCTTCGAAGGGCACAAATACCTTAAAAGCGGCAAGGAGAAAGACAGCTTGTACATGTCATTGTCGAGCAATATATACTTGGCTGCTTGATTCCTGACCTTTCAAGCTTCTTTTTGGTCTAACAGTGTTTCTCTTGTCTTTAAGTATTTTATGATGGGGTCCATCTAGCTGGGCTCTTCATCGATTTGCTGAATTGTATGGAACTCTTCTAAACTCAAAATTTTTAGAACTTCGAAGTAGGTTTCTCTCTCTAGATCGGTAGGCAGCAAAGATGCGAGCTTTGATAAAGCATCTGCCTTAACATTTTGCATTTGAGGGACCTGTTGGATGTCAAAATATTTGAAGCATGAGGTTAAATCTTTTATCTTTTGGAGGTATTTTCTCATATTTTCCTCTCGAGCTTTGTATTCTTTCTTTATTTGCTCCACCATAAGCTGAAAATCGTCATACACTTTCAGACATTGGGCTCTGATTTGCTGAGCAATTTTCAATTCAGCAATCAGGACTTCGTATTCCGCTTCGTTATTGATAGCTAAAAATTTGAAGCGGATGGCATATACTGCCATGTCCCCATCTAGACTGGAAAGGATAATTTCAGCTCTTGATCCTATTGAATTCGAGGAGCCGTCAATATACAAGACCCATGTTTCCCTCGGGTCTCTTCGATTCGGCTTTGGATCTTCATTGCTTTGTGAGCTTGCAAGGTCTTCATGTCTAGTCGTTGGATTTTCTTCTATGGACTTTCCATCTGGTATTGTACATTCAAAGACAAAGTCGGCCAAAATTTGGGCCTTAATGGATGGCCTCGATCGGTAGTGAATATCTAACTCTAAGAGCTCCAAAGCCCACTTTGCTATTCATTCGAAAGAATTCAGCTGATGCAGTACCGACTTCAAAGGCTGGTCCATAGCACTATCATGGTATGAGCTTGAAAATAGTGTTGGAGTTTTCTTGTAGCAACAATCAGCATGAAAATCATCTTTTCTAACTTTGAATCGGGTCTTTGCATCATGGAGGATCTTGCCGATGTAGTATATAGGCTTCTGGACTCATCCCTCTTCTCGGACAAGGACCGCGCTAATTGCCATAGATAATACAGCAAGGTAGAGATAAAGCTCTTCACTCAACAATGATTTGGTGAGCAGAGATGAGGAACTGAGATATCTTTTCAACTTCTTGAAGGCCTCCTGCCACTCTGGGGTTCATTGAAAATTCGTCAGTCGCTTGAGTATTTGGAAGAATGAGAGGCACCTTTCAGCTGACCTAGAAACAAAATGATTAAGAGAGGCAATTTTTTCGATCAAGCTCTGTACCTTTTTTATAGCCTTTGGGGGTGACATTTCCAAGATTGCCTTAATCTTCTCTGGATTCACTTCGATTTTTCTGCGAAAAATCATGAAACCAAGGAATTTACTGGTAGTGACTTCGAAAGTACACTTTGTGGGATTCAATTTCATTTGGTATCGTGGAAGTGTGTCAAATATTTTGCGGAGGTCATGCACGTGATCCAGTATCGATCAATTTTTTACCAGCATATCATCGACATAAGCCTCCATGTTCTTGCCAATCTGACCCTTGAAGATTTTATTGACCAGCCTTTGATATGTAGCCCCTGCATTTTTTAGTCCGAAAGGCATCACCCTGTAATAGTAGAGCCCATGGTCAGTAATAAAGGCCATTTTCTTCTCATCTTTCGGGACCATCTAGATTTGGTTGTAATCGAAGAAGACGTCCATGAAGCTGAGGAGTTCATGCCCAGAAGTGGCATCGACCAGTTGATTAATTCGCGATAATGGATAGCTATCTTTAGGGTAGGCTTTATTTAGATTGGTGAAGTCGATGCACATACGTCACTTCCCGTCTGCTTTCTTTACCAAAATAGCATTCGCCAACCAGTCTGGGTATATAGCTTTTCAGATGAAACCGGCCTTCATCAGTTTGTCCACCTCCTCAATAATTGCCTTTTGGTATTCAAGGGCGAAGCTTTACTTCTTCTGCTTTACTGGATGATAGGTTGGGTCCACCTTCAGATAATGAGCCATCATCGATGGATCGATCCTCGGCATATCAGCAACTGACCAAATGAAAAGATCCATATTTTCCTACAAAAGATCAATCAGTTGGTGTTTTGTTACCTGATTAAGCAAGACTCAGTTTTCACAGTCCACTGGAGATTCTCCTTCTCCAGTGATATATCTTGAAGGTCATCGAATGGTTAAACTCGATTTTCTATGAGGTTGTCTCGTGCATCCAACCCTATTGGGAACTCTGGTTGATTTTTCGTAGGATCCTCTGTTTGGAGCTTAACAGCCAAGCACTATCGAGCGATGGTCTGGTTTCTCTGAATCTTTCTCACATCGTGAGCTATTAAAAATTTGACTAGGAGATGATAGCTGGATACGACAGCCCTTAGTTTTCACAAACTTGATCTTTCGAGGATGGCATTATAGGCAGATGGAAGTTTGACGATAAGAAAGTTCACTTGTATGGTCACCTGCTGAGGCGGAGTGCCCACGATTACAGGTAGATTGATCATTCCTTCCGATATTATGGTATTGCCAAAAAATTCTTGGATCGGCACATCAAATGGAATTAATCGATCAGAAGAGAGTCCCATAAGGAAAAAGATAGAAAAATACAAAATGTTGACTGAGCTTCCATTATCGATAAGTATGCGGTGTATATTGAAATTAGAAACATTCAAGAAAACAACCACAGCATCATTATGCAATTGTTGTACACCCTCTTCATCCTTCTTAGTGAAAGTTATTTGTTGCTCAGGCCCATCGTCACGTCTGGGCTTCTTTGATGCTACCGCTTCAGATGATCCTCCGGTAATCATATGGATTTCTTCGTGAAAAGGTCACTCCTTTGCTATCACCAGGTCTCTTTCCTCCTACATGGGCATTGGCATTTGTCGTTGCAACTGAGGAGGTGGCTGCCGAGCCCTCAGCTGGGGTTGTCGCGGTGGGGTTCTTCCATGATCGAAGCGTTCGAGCCTTCCTTCCCAAATTAATCTTTCAATGGCATCATGAAGGAGGTGACAGTCTTCGGTGTCATGACCGTGGTCACGATGATAGAAGCAGTACCTCATAGTATCTCAGTGTTTTGGACTGGTCCGCATCTTCGGAGGTTGGGGGAGTTGGTCTTGGATCTGTATCAAAACTTCTCCCCGGGTGGCATTTAAAAGCGTATAGTTATTGAAATGCCTTGGAGGAGATCGCTGTCGATCACGCCTTGGTGGGCTAGGAGATCGACGATTCCGAAAAGAGCTTCCACCTTTATTCTTCCTAGGTGGAGAGCGGGAGTGATGTCGGTAGGACTCTCTTTTTGAGGGAAGGTGCTCCTTATTCGACCTCGTATGATCTCCATTGATGGGGGAGACTTCTGCGAAGGCCTCTTCGACATTGGTATACTTCCTCGCCTTCTCCAACATACCATTAAAGTCCTTTGGATAAGACTTCACCAATGACCTCTTCAGGTCATTTCTCTACAATCCAGCCATAAAAGCGGAAATCGCGATCGATTGATTAAGATTGCGGACTTCCAGGATAGCTATGTTGAAATGACTTAGATAGCTGTGGATCGACTCACTATCCCTCTGATGAATAGTGTATAGATAGTCGGATCGCTTCTGCTACCTACGGCTGCTGACAAAATGTGCCGCCAGAGATTGGCTCAGCTCGTCAAAAGAATGAATCGAGCTAGGCTTCAAATTTGAGTATCGTTGCCGGGCTACCCCCTTTAGAGTGGCGGGAAATGTCCGACAGAGAGTAGCATCCGATGCTCCTTAAAAGAGCAAAGCTACCTTGAAAGTTTCAATATGATCGATGGGATCAACAGTCCCATCGTAGGTCTCGAGTTGAGGCAGCTTAAATCCAGGTAATGGCAATTCCCGTAGGATCCTCTCGTTGAATGGAGGCTCGCCGCTAAGACCGTCAAAAGGTCGAGGAGATGAGGCCTTCTTCAGAGCTTCGAGTTTCTTGTCGAACTTTTGAAGCTTTCTTTCAATCATCAAGTACCAGTCGGTGAGGGCCTCGGACTACTGGGGAGAACGGCGGTCGAGAATTGAGCCATGCCCTGATTGTGGGCTAAGAGATCGTGAACGGGGTCGCCCTTGCCCGAGACTTTATGGAGGTGATAGTGTGGGTGCGACTTGCCGAAAGGATGCTAGTGGCTGGATCGGCGCCGCCGCTGGTGGTGCGAGTGGGACCGTCGGAGGCATCGGTTGCACCATTAAGGGTGGAGCAGGAGCAATCAAATTTGATTGCGGCATCATTGAGAAAGACGCGATCACCGTTTGGACTGCTTAGATAGCGGTTGCCAGAGAGTGGATCTGCTGAAGGAGTAAGTTGAATTGGTCCATGATGACATGGGCTGACTGGATGGGTGGAGATACTTCCACCACAGGGGACTAAACATGATCATTAACCCTCAGATCCGATTGTTGTGAGGTGGTGGCGTCAGCGACGTCGTCGAGATAGGACGGAGTCTTTTTCGGAGCCATTGTTATTTGTTGTGGATTGGTTTGATCTTTAAAGACCGAACGATCAGTTTTTTACAAAAATTATGGTAGACTAAAAGTTTAGCCCGCCCTCCTTTTAACGCCACTCTGTTACTGCTGAGAATCGTCGGCTTCAGAATTGAAAGAATGGCTTCGCACAGACAAGCTTGAGAACCTGCAAAATAAGGTCCGGATTGGAGAATTTGGTCTCCGACGAGGACCCTCCGACGCTCAAGTCAGAAACAAACAGGAGCTAATTTTTTTTGAGAGAATTTTTTTTTTGCTTACTTGGGGTTCGTAGTATTTGTGAAAATGTTTTTACATGATGGTTACACCATTCCGCTGATTTCGGACCGCTAATCTCATCGTGGCGAAATTTCTAGAAACCTTTTGAACGGAATGATGGTTGCTGGTGTGATTAGGATTTTCAATTTGTTGCCAATGATTTTGGGCGAATAGGTGACAGTCTGTTTACGATCTGATTATAGTTGTATTGCGGTCAATTTATGAAAAACTTTTTTATTCGAGATGATTTAAAGATAATAGGTGCCAGTCGAGATGTTTCCATAAATATTGGATCTGATCGACCCTCCAATATTAATCATCTATTGAGAGAATATTATAATAATATTCTGATCCACAAGTACTCGTTAGGATAGACCGAGCTGAGGTACCGATATTTTATTACCACCATAACATATAAATTTTTTATTATTTTTATCTATAATAAAATGAGTCTATCTAATAATTGTTTTATCTCTTTCTTGCCTTCCCACGAGAGTCCGACGTAACGAGGGGAGCCAATCCCCGATTTTGGCTCGATTTAAGTCCGCAGGCATCCCTTCAACCTCCACCACTAAGCTCATGACAGCTCAAAAGTCGATGTTTCTTGTCTTCGTCGCATGTGCCATCAGCCATTGTCATTGTGGTGGTGATCTAACGTCGTTAGAATCAGGATATTGTTTCCTCAATCTTCTAATAATCTTGCTTCACATCTTTTCCAAATCTAGGAACATGGTTTCCAACTGGATAATTGCCGGATTTCATCTCAAAAGAGATGTTTGTTTGGTATTTTGGTTCTCTTTTTTTGAGGTTTTGTTGAAGATTTTGCATTTGGCTTTGGCGGCCAATCCATGATCATGCAAGTCTTTTCTTTGGATCGGTGTTTGTGTCAAACAAACTGCTGGTTGTGGTCGGCATTGAAGCCATCCTCATAATGATTCAAATCACTAGTATTAGTCTTTGTTTTGCTTTAGTTTTGAGTGTTAATGACTACCATTTTTGCCTTCGCATGGGATTCCCATCCTCAAAGGCCACCAACAGGCAGGTCTTCCATGGTCTTTCTTCTGCTAGTTTCTCTTCTCTCACGGCCTCTTTTTCTCTCTACTTCTTTCTCTTGCTTTACCATCTCTTTCTTGTGACCGGCAAACCAATGGACCTTCTCCTAAGACCGATGAAGACTGATCCCAACTTAGAACTTGTCCTAGGGACCTAATTTTCATGAAAAATTTTCTGAATGTAAGGCTTGATCCCATGCAGAGTGCCAAAATTTAGGATTCTTATTAATTATGGCTAATTTTTTAATAAAAATATAATTTTTGAATATTAGATTCAAAGAGAGATTTTTAGAGTTAGAGGATTTGCCGGCCAATTTAATTGACAAGATAAATAATATAATTTTTTTTAGATTTATTAATAAATTATAAAAAAATTATATTAATATATTCTGAGTTGTATTATTTGTGATTTATGAACTTGATGTATAGTATTTTATTATTGAATATGTCTTCTTCTAAAATATTTCATGATGTATGATTGAAATTAAGTATTGATTTTGTTATGGAGTATGCTCGATTGATTTAAATATTGTATGGTTTTATGTGTCTTTCAATTTGGAGCATGAAATATATTTTGTGATAAAGAGCTTTGACTCAAAATGATTTTGAATTCTTAACCAACTATGCTTTAGGATTCTGCTAATGGGATTAAATGTTGGCACTTGATTAGTTCTAAAAGATTTATGCAACAAAAGGGGTGGCATTCTATGAGAAGGGCATAGGATAAAACCCCACCAATGGGAGTTTAATGTTGTCAAAAGGACCCTACCAATCAGGTTTAAAGGTTGATTTGGTAGACGATTATCTTAAAGGACTTCCATTGCAGAAAGGCATACACATTGCAAGAAGATCCATGGGATTATAAAAAGATCCTAACATAGGGATAATATGGTCATAGTTCATGGTAGACGAGACGAACTTGATATTTTATAAAATTTGATTCATGAATGCAAACTTGAATTTTGAGAAAGATTGGATGGATCACGTGTAAACTATTTTGATAATGTTGTATATCTAGATTTGGTTTTAATGTATTTTGGATGCATATTTTCAATAAAATTATTATTTATATTATTGGTTGATTTATCTTGTAAAGTATACATTGCTTACTATGATTTAGAGAACTAATTTGGAATATAGTTTTGCAGTAGGAGAGTGATCAAAAGCAGAATTTTGTTCTTTATATCTTAGATTAGGATTTTTTGAAATTTGATGCAAAACCTTTGGATATTATTGAATTTTGTGAAACATTAAAGTTTAGATTTTTTTTTTTAGTTATTTGAATTTAGGGTTTGAACTTTAGTTATTTAAATTTATCCTATTGTTGACTTATGGTATGATGATGGAATACCTTGTAGGCTATTAGAGAGAGTTTTCTATAAATATATGGTGGTTGTTGTATCCCTAGCTTATGATGCCGAGTTGGAGGCATAATAATTAAAATAGCATCTGAGCATAAGTAGATAATTATATTATATAGAACCAAATATAGAATAAGTATAGGTAGTTAGACACTAAGGATATTAGGCTGTAAATCTATGATGATTGTAGTAAAAATTATCTAAATGATTTTTCCATTAAGACTCTATGATTATGTATGAAAGATCCCATATATATGCATAAAGAGTCACTAACTTGGAAAAGATTCCATGAAGCATTTTATGGTAAACTTGGGAGTGTGAAAATTCAAAAAGAGCTAGGTTTAATATCACTATGAAATTTTAACAAAATTGATTTGTAGGGTTTGGCATATGATGAGGATGGAAGGCTAGACATGCTGTGTCAAGTTATGATTAATTGGATTTTGATATAAATTAAGTGCAAGAGGATTGGCTGAATACTATTATGCATTATAATTATTTATTCATCAATTGTTTAAGTGAATTTGGAAGCTCAAATTTGATATAGAAGTATAATGTGATATTACTATTGGTTTTGAGGTTAATTCACTACAAGAAAATTGGATATTAGCAATGGCAACTTTGTTATTGCTAATAACAACTTTTATTGGTGGTAAATGGCGACCCATTTATACCATCGCAAAAAAATTATTAGCGATAAAATTTTTAGCTTTTATCCTATGTTTAGTTGGGATTATGAGAGGAAGGATGGATGAGGTTGGAAGAATGAATGGCCTCTATTCATCATTTGGTTTAAAAGTTACAGAAAGAATGGATGAAAAAGTAGGATTCTCCATCCATCCTGGCCCATCAATTTGCATCCTTCCAAATTAGGACGATTCAAGAAAGCATGGATGGATGAATTTTTGTATTAACAAAATTATTTTTTATTAATTTTTTGATAAAACTATAATATTTCTTTACTCTTTCATTCATATTATTTTTATATATACTATTAATCATGTACTATTAAATTTTATTACTAATTATTTTAATTTTAGTATATAATTTCGATAATTATAGTTAAATAACTAAAATTATCTTTAATTTTTCTATTTTTATTTATTATTTTTAATTAATTATTTATATAATATTAATTAATTATAAAATTAAATTATAAATTAACTAGTTATTTATATTATTAATAAAATTAATTATTAAATTAAATTATAAATTAACTAGTTATTTATTTAATTAATTTATTAATAATTTAATTATAATATAATTTATTAAATAAAATTAAATTAAAATTAAATATTTATATAATTTTTTATATAATTATAAATTATAATGATTGTATGTTTATATATTATTTACTTATTTAGTATAAATTAGTATTATTAATTAATGATAGTAATATTTTTTTTAAAGGATAGTTTAGTAAAAATATTATATAAATATTATCCATCCTCCTTTTCATTCCTCCTACACTAAATAAAAGAGAAAATCATTTCTATCCATTTTTTTATATTTTACCAAACATATGAAAGAATGGATGGATTTTCCATCCATCCTTTTCCTCATCCATTCTTTCTTCTCTATCTATCCTTTCTTCAATCCATCCTTCATACCAAATAGAGAATTAGCGAGGTGTCTTGCCATCGCTAATAAAAATAAATTTGATTTTTTAAATTTAGTTTTATAATTATTAGTGACGATACCTTGCTATTGCAAATAAAAAATAATTTTATTTTTTAATTTAATTTTATGATTATTAATGATGAAGCATACTTATTAGCAATGATACCTTATTCTCATTAATAAAAAATAATTATATTTTTTAAATTTGATTTTATGATTATTAGTAATAGAGTATACTTATTAATGATGGCACCATGCCATTGCTAATAAAAATAATTTTATTTTTTAATTTAATTTTATGATTATTAGTGTCATTGCTAATAAAAAATAATTTTATTTTTTAAATTTAGTTTTATAATTATTAACAACAGAGCATACTTATTAGTGATGGTACTTACCATAACTAATAAAAATATTTTATGTTTTTAAATTAGTTTTATGATTATTAGTAATGGAGCATACTTTTTAGCGATGGCATCTTACTGTCACTAATAAAAAATATTTTTTTTAATTTAATTTTATGATTATTAGTGATGGAGCATACTTATTAGCGATGGTATCTTGTCGTCGCTAGAAAAAAGTAACTTTACTTTTTTTAATTTAATTTTATAATTATTAGCAATGGAGCATACTTATTAGCGATCGTACCTTACCATTGCTAATAAAAAATATTTATTTTTTAAATTTAGTTTTATGATTATTAGCGATAGTGCATACTTATTAGTGATGATATTTTACCATCTCTAATAAAAATAATTATAATTTTGGTAGGTCCATTGATCGAATGGTATACTCATATGATGGAGTATTTGTTTATCTATTAAAAATAATAATAAGAAATAGGAGCCCACATTTTACTTTGATAACATTATCAAAACTCACTTTGCTACCGATGAACCATTATTAATGGACCCGAGCAATCAACTAAGCATTATTGATCAACTAAGCATTATTAAAACTTACTTTGATAACCATTATTAATCAACTAAGCAAGGAACAGGTTGCTCGGGCTTAACCCATTTTAATTATTATTGAACTTGATAGTAGAATATTCAATTTAAAATCTCGCAAACTTAATCAAATATATATAATTTTAATAATATTATATTTTATATAATATATATTATTATTTAATATTTAAAATATTATATTATATTATAATATATTTTAATGATTAGGATTTAGATTCGAGTTCAAATATGGCTCAATTGATAGTCAAGTTGATATTGAGTTTTTTTTTTATCAAGATGAGTTTTTTTTTGTTGAAAAAAAACTAGATGAACGACAAAAAAAAAGATACACCAATAAGGGAATTACCTTCAAAGATAACTTGTAAAACATGAAATTAAAAGATGGTTTGGATTTACTAAATTTGGATCTGAACCAACCCGATCCGACTTGAATTCAGTATTAGATCCAACATGAAAACCATAGAACAAATAGAGTGGGATTATATATAGACCCAACTTGACCCAACCTAATCTAGCCCGATCAAAATGATCCAATAGGGAAAATTTTTTAGCATGGACCCGATCTGATCCAATCCGATCTTTTATTAGGTTGGATCTGGGTCCAACATTAGGATCCGATCAAGAAATCAGATCGGATCGAGATCACTCATGATTCAGTTCGATCTTTGTACCAATTTTTTTTTTTCCTTCTTATGCCCTTGTTTGCCCCCACCCCCTCGTTTTCCCCCATCCCTTCTTCCCCCACCTCTGGTACCCCCGCCACCCCCTCTTTCTCTTATTTTTGGTCCTCCGATCCCTGTTTTCCTCCATCATGCTGCCAGATCCAGCATTCCTGAGCACTCGACCGTCTCTTAGAGCCTCCAACCACCTCTCGCCTCCCTAGCCTCTGATCACCTCCCAACTTTTCGAGCTCTCATCGTGAGCCCCCCGTTGCCGTCCATCTTCCTGATCCCCCATCCTCAAGCCCCAACTACCTCCCACCTCCTCAAGCTGCTATCCTCCACCTACCACCTCCTCGAGCCCCTAGCAATGAGCCCTCGACCATCTTTCGCCTCCTCAGGCCTCTGGCCATGAGCTTTCGGCTGCCTCCTATCTCTCCAAGCCTCCGACTGTCTCCCACCTCTCCGAGCCTCCAGCCTCAAGCCCTCGGTCACCTCCCACCTCCCCAATCCCCCAACCACCTCCTGTCTCTCCGAGCCCCCGATCGCCTCTTGCCTCCTCGAGCCCTTAACTGCCTCCCGCCTCCTCGATCCCCCGGCCACCTTCCGCCTCCTTGAGTACCCAGCCGCGAGCCCCCGGCTGCCTTCCACCTCGCCAAGCCCTTGACCACCTCCTGCCTCTCGAGCTCTCCAATTGCCTCCAACCTCGTCGAGCCCCTAGCCAATTAAAAAAATATAATTATTTATTATTATAATTAAAATAAATTTTAAAAAAATTAGTTATAATTTTTTTTTAAAAAATAAAAAATATTAGTGATGGTACTAGCAATGAGAAATACACTACTAGATTTTGAAAATTTTAATTAAGAAAAAAATTTAATTATAAATTTTAAAAAATTTAAAAAATTATTAATGATGACATTAGCAATAAGATTTGCTATTGCTAATAATTTTTTAAAAAAATAATAAAAAAATATTAGCAATGGCATCTTCCGTCGCTAATACCGTCGCTAATTACCATTATTAGCGATGAAATTTTTGCTATCACTAATAATGATAATTAGTGATAAGATTATTTTCGTTGGTCTTTTAGTGATGGAAAGTCATCACTAATAGTATTAGTGATGGTAAATCGATTATTAGCAATGGCAATTAGCCATCGCTAGTACCTAATTTTCTTGTAGTGATTATTTAGTGCTAAATTATGGTTCATTCATAAGAAGTTTATTTAAGATTTGGACTAAGAAAGATTTTTATGATGTCTGATTAGAATATTCTTCAAGGTTTGAACCTATATGTGGATCATGTGTAATACTAGTATCCAGAAGGAAAATGTATTCAAGAATATTGCAAATAGATCTATTTTTTATTAAAAAATTAATTTTATTTCAAAGTTGTAGAATATTCATCTTGGTGGAATCTTTGATAATTTTAATTAGTATGTTTAGATCAAAATAATAGATTTTATTCATATATGTTGAAGACCATGGGATCTATATGAAACTTTAATTCAAAGTTTGGATTTGTGAGCTAATTCAGAGTTCTTTTACTGTGGTTGATAAGATCGTTGGTGGAATCTAGTATTTCATGATAAATTTGATTTTAGGAGTCTTACATGATTATCATGGAAAGTTTTATTTTTTATAGATATTGTGGATCTCAATGAAAGAAACTTTGGGAGAGAACCAAATTGATTTTACTCACATGTGTATTGATTTAGGGCATTCTAACTCAATAGAGAATTTAGAAAATTCTCCTAATTAATTTTACTTATAAAAGATTTGGAATCATCTAAGTGAATTGATAATAGAATTAAAGTTAATTTATATTTAAGTTGTAGTAACTAGCTTATATGATGGTTTTGAATATGGGAATTGACTCAAGGGCTAATCAAGATGGATGTGCACAAGGCAAATTAGAGATGAGACTCAAAAGTTCCTCTTTCCTAAAATCTGAAATTTTGGAACTTTTTAGTTTACAATATAGAGTAGGATTTTGGTTGAATGTCATTTAATGAATCCATAGAATTTTGGTGGTCTAAATTAGAGTACACGATAGAAATATGGTTGTCTGAATTATTTTTAAGATGATTAGAATCATTAAACTATTTGTTTCAAAAAATTTTATGATATAAGACTTCATTTGATTTTTCCTATAAGGAAAGACTACATTGATAAAAGAAAGGATGATGGTTTTGATTCTTGACTCATTTGGATGTCGTTGTGTCATTTTCACTGGTAGGTTCTCCTATCTTGTATTGTGTTAAGAAAATTTTTAACATCTCATGAGATTTAATGGATTATTGGTCCTTGGGTTAGTTGTTCTCAGACCTAGAGTTAACGTTTGGTATGGATCTCTTTTTTCTTAGATCTGAAACTTATACTTCTTCAATCAATAACATTCCTTTATCTATTTGAAAGAGTTTGAGGTTATCGATCAATAAACAATCTAGCAATTAAATTATGTGGGAGACTAAGGGGAGAGAGAAGCATTTAGATCTTCAAGAGTATTCTATACTCAAATGTTCTCCTACCGAGGGGGTTGGTTATGACCTTGTCATAAATTGATTAGTTAAGAATAGTTAATGTTTTTGTCAAGAAACCTAGTATTCTTGTCCAGACTTAAGTGTTGGAAAAACTACAGGATATTTAGCATGCATTTCAAATTTTTTTTGAAAAATTGATATAGAAGACTAAGATTAATCTAATTAATCTAAGCATACAATGATCTAATTATAAAAAATACCCTACTCTAGAATCTCAACATTATATATATGTAAATAGAAAAATCTAAAAATAATAAAATAGTAAGTAGTAAATCCTATTTACTACTCTGCACTACTTATGTTCAAAATATGATATCTAGTGCGGGCAGACGATCACCACAATCAAAATCATGGATGGGAGCTCCTCTCATTGTGATACAGCCACATAGATCATCTAACCTCTATGTATCATCTACACGAGGATCCACGTCTAAATCGACTCATCCGGAGTGCTAGCTCTTCGCCGAAACCTTCGACAGTCGATGTAGATTGATCTCGATTGATCTCTATCTTTTGATCACCGGGACACTCTAAAAGATCAGGAAGGATGCCTAGAAGGATGAGGAAGATCTTTGAAAAATTTGGTGGAGTTGTGATAGTCATAGCTCTCAATCTCTCTGTCTGAACCCTAAGTCAGAACCCTAGGGCAACACACACACCCAGAACCCTGGTGCCCTCTCTCTAGATTTTTTCTCTTGCAAAAACTCAAGTTTCACACATGCAGATGGAGGTGATTTGTGAATGGACTCTCTTTTAAGATTAGCACATGCCCCCCTTTCTCATTCCCATTTAATAAGTGTGACAACTCATACAAGGCGTGTGGATAGATGAGGATAAGGTGGTTGTTCATTCAAACTCAAATCCCATTTGAATTCAAATGCCAACCACCCAATCCATATCCATATGGGGCATAAAGAGAAGGGGCATGAGGCCTCCTTGGGCATGAAAAACTTCACAAAAATCTGAATTCTCATGGAGTTAGAGGGCAGTGATCAAAGGATATGGCATAAGGGAACAGTCCAGTCAAATTGGACTCAAAGATTTATCCAATTAAGTTTCCAATCAAACCCATTTGGATAGATCCAATTAGATTAGAATTAATCTAATAAAATTAGGGTTAAACCATCTCAATTAAATTTTAATTAAATCAAAAATTAATTGAGCTCAAGTTCTGATCAAATTAGGGATCAATCTTCTTTAGGATTAGATCATCTTATAACCTAATCGGATCAAATTCAATTGAATCTAATTCAATTAGACTTGATCCAAAACTCATCACTTAATCAAATTGAGTTAATGAGCAATCAAATTGCTAATTAATTCTTTCATAAATATAGAGTCTCAGTCTAGAGAGTTTCTGAGTAACAGAGTCCCATCCCAAAGGAACTCTTGATCAGAGAGTCCCAGACCAGTGGGACTCTTGATTTCAGAGTCCCAATTTAGTGAAACTCATGATTATGGAGTTCCGAACTAGTGAAACTCTTGATTATAGTGTCTCGAACTAGTAGAACTCTTGATTATAGAGTTCCAAACTAGTGAAACTCAGAGTTTCAATCCAGTAGAACTCTTGATCATAGAGTCTCGGTCTAATAGAACTTTGGATTAGCCATCAGATCAGCTAGAAACCTTTAATGTATGTGACTCCATAGGTTTGAATCAAAATCGGTAGCATAAGAATCAATTTCTATACCAATTGATGTGATCATCTTGCAATGGTATCTGACATTCAGATAAGTCGAATAGTCGAACCTACTAGAATATGGTTATCGTATAATTCATCCCTTTGACCTCTATATTTAAAATGACTCAGAGTTAAATTATCAAATCTAGAAAAGTATATCCATAATATGTCTTAACGCAATCACAGTCCTGTAACTCCTCACAAGGGCTATCCTGACCAAGGCTTTGCTAAATTGAAATATAATGCAATATATCTCTTAAAATCAAGAGTGGTCAATCCCATCTTGACTCACACACTGACTTCACAAGTACTTGACTATCCCAAAAATCATCTATCACTGAATTAAAAATTTTGGTAGTCCGGCACTAAAGCACCATGAGTTGGTTGTAAGTCACTATGGTGATCTTAGGTCAGAGAGATACTTATACCTATATTCCTTGGAAGCAAGTCTTGACAGCAAAATACTCTAAAGTTGGTCACGTTCAGTGCAGATGTATCCCTATATCTCACCTACATACCATACCAGTGTCTCCACACTTCTTAGTTTAGAAGATAATCTATCTATATGGCACACAATAATCTATACTTGATATAGCTATCATCCTTATAATAGCATATTGTTTGATCGTAAATAATTTTAAAAATTAAACGATAAATCCTTCTTTATCAATTTTAAATAGTCCTAAGGACTCCATCATAATACATGAGTTTATTAAAAGAAGATTTATAACTTATGATGAAAATGCCAATATAAACTTTTTATTCATAAATAATTTATATATAATTACAAAAATAGCACAACAGTCAATAGGATGATAATTGACTTTAGGATATAATTTTTAATAACTTTCACTTGGACTAAAGCCAATTGGTACAGTATCGTATATCCATCTTCAATTTATGATCATCGAACTTCTTTATCGCAAGGATTTTAGTGAATACATCAGTCATCGATCTTCTAAAGCTCGACATCATATTAATCCATGATCTTTCAAACAAGATGGTAGCGATGCAAAATATGCTTTGTCTACTGATATGCTTTTGATTTCTTTGTCTGAATAATGGATCCAATGCTGTTGCAGTAGAGCAGAACTGGGTCATCAAGAGAGGATGCCACTCCAAGATCGGTGATGAATTTTCTCAGCCATATAGTTTTCTTAGCAGTATCAAATATTGCGATGTACTCTACCTTATAAACTGAGTTAGCCATAGTATACTGCTTGAAACTTTTCAGCAGATAGTACCACTGTTAAGAATAAACACGTACTCCAATATACTTTTATTATCATTATGATCAGATTGAAAACTAGTATCTATAAACCTCACAAATTTTAAATCTGACTCACATAAACAAGCCACTAGTCCTTTCTTAATACTTAAGGATGGTTTTAACAACCTTCCAGTGGTTCTCTCCTAGATCAGATTGGTATCTACTCACTACTCCTAGTGAGTATGTCACATCTGATGTCGTACATGTCATGGCATACATAATAGAATCTATTATTGAGGCATATGATATTCTACTCATAGACTCTCTCTCTTGAAGTATTGTCAAACAATCCCTCTTTGAAAAAGAAATTCCATTGCCTATTGAAATATAGCTCTTTTTGAAAT
Organism: Cocos nucifera; assembly: GCA_006176705.1. Classification (NCBI taxonomy): domain Eukaryota; kingdom Viridiplantae; phylum Streptophyta; class Magnoliopsida; order Arecales; family Arecaceae; genus Cocos; species Cocos nucifera. The sequence continues at coordinate 249,984 of QRFJ01001644.1, forward strand.
TATCCATGCCGAACTGCTTCAGTATAGAATCTATGTACGTGGACTGAGATAATCCAAACAATCTTTTAGATCTATCTCTATAAATCTTCATCCTTAGGATGTAGGATGCTTCTTCTAAGTCCATGAAGAACTAAGATGATAACCAAATCTTTATTCCTTGCAATGCAAGAACATCATTTTTGATTAAAAGAATGTCATCTACCTACAATACAAGAAATACAACCACTAAACCATTGGTCCACTTGTATATGTAGTGCTCTTCTTCATTCTTAATGAAGCTATATATTTTGATTATTTTGTCAAAATGCATGTTTCAACTTTGAGATTCCTGCTTTAATCCATAAATGATCTTTGAAGCTTGCACATTTTAAACTCATCTGTAGATGTAAACCCTTTAAACTATATCATATATACCTCTTCATCCAACTCTCCATTTATAAAAGCTATCTTCACATCCATCTACCAAATTTCATAGTCCAGATGAATGGCTATCATAAACATAGTCCAAATGGACTTGAGCATTGTCATAGAAGAAAATGTCTCGTCATAGTCTATATATACCATAATGCTGACGATATCTCTTAGCAACTAGATGGACTTTATAAGTTAATGTGATCTAATCATTAAACATCCTACTTTAGGATCATAACATAATATACATGCATATTAAAAAATTTGAAAGCATGAAATATAAAGCAGTAAATCATATTTACTACTCTACACTACTTGTGTTCAGAACACGATATTTGTATGTATGTAGTCGATCACCATAATGGAAACCTTGGATGGAAGCTTCTACCATCATGATGCAGTCATACATAGTGTCTGGCCTTTATAGATCATCTACACGAGGCTCCAAGTCCTGATTGGCTCCTTCGGAGTGTTAGCTCCTTATCGGAACCTTTAATGGCTAATGTAGATCGATCTCGATCAATCTTCTTCTTCTGACTATCCGGATGCTCCAAAAAACTTGGAAGGATAGTAGGGCAGATGAAAAAGCTCTTTGAAAAAAATAGTGGAGTTGTGACACTCACAGCTCTCTATCTCTCTTCCCGAATCCTAGGTTAGAAACCTAGGGTAGCATACACACCCAGAACCCTGTGCCGACTCTATCTGGATTTTTCTCTCAGAAAAACTTAGGTTTCACATATAGAAAAATTAGAGTTTAATTCTTAGAAGGACTCCTTTTCAGATCACCCACGCCCCTCCCCCCCCTCCCCCCCTTTAATTCCCTCTTAAATAAGCAATAAAACAAACAAACCAAGTGGAGTGCATGTGAAAAAGATAAGATTGGATTGGTTACTCTATGAATTCAAATCCCATTTGAATTTAAACTATAGCCAAACCATTCTTATCCATTAGGGGCATGAAAGAGGAGGGTGTGAGGCATCTTAGGCATGGAAAACGTTTATGAGAATCTAAATTCTTGTGCAAATAGTGGGCGGTGGTCAAAGGTCATGGTGCAAGGGAGAGTCTAATCAAATTGGACTTCATGTTTTATCCAATCAATTCTTCAATTAGACCAGAATAAACCTGACTAAATTAGATTTGAACCATCTTAATTAAATTCTAATTAAATCAAAAACTAATTGAGTCCAAGCCTTGATCAAATCAGGGATCAATCTCCCTCGGTAATTAGGTTATCTCATAACCTAATTAGGTCAAACCTAATTGAATCCAATTCAATTAGACTTGATCTAAAACTCATTACTTAATTAAATTGAGTTAATTAGCAATCAAATATCTAATTAATCCTCCCATAAATATAAAATTCTAATTTAGTGGATCTTTGAAAATAGAGTTCCATCCTAATGGGACTCTTGATCAAAGAGTCCCAAACTAGTGGGACTCTTGATCTTAAAGTTTCAGTCCAGTGAAACTCATGATCACAGAGTCTTAAACTAATAGTACTCTTGATCATAGAGTTTCAGTCCAGTAGGACTTAGCATCAACCATTAGATCAGGTAGGAATCTATAATGTATGTGACCCTATAGGTTCGAATCTAAGCTGATAGCATAGGAATCAATTCATATACTAATCACTGTGACTATCTAGTAATGGTACCTAATGTCTGGATAGGTTAATACTCGTAATGCAACATTCAGAACCTACTCGAATATGATTATCCTATAATTTATTTCTTTTGACCTCTATGTTTAGGATGACTTAGAGTTAAACTGTCAACTCTAAAAAAATATATCCATGATGTATCTCAATGCAATTAGTCCTGTGACTCCTCATAAGGACTACTCTGGCAAAAGCTTTGCTAAATTGAAATACAATACAATACAACTTCTGAAACTAATAGTGGTCAATCCCATCTTGACTCATACACCAACTTTATAAGTACTTGATTGTACTCAAAAATCTTTCATTATTGAATTAAAAATTCAGATAGTCTAGCATCAAAGCATAGTGAGTTGCTTGCAAGTCACCATGGTGATCTCAGATTGGAGAGATACTTATATCCATATCATTTTGGAGCAAATCTTGATGGTAGAATACTCCAAAGTTAGTCATGTTCAGTGTAGATATATCCCTATATCTTACTTGCATGCCATACTAATGTCTCTATACTCTTTGGTTAAGAGGACAACCAACTCATATGGCATACAACGATCTATATTTGATAAATATTGTTATTCTAGGTAACAATGTATTATTTGGTTGCGAATAGATTTAAGGACTAAATAATAAATTCTTCTTTATCGATTTTAAATAGTCCTAAGAACTTTATCACAATATAGAAGTTCATTAAAAGAAGATGTAAACTTATGATGAAAAAGCTAAAATAAATTTTTTATTTATTAATAAATCATATATATTTATAAAAGATAGCTTAACTGTCAATAGATTGATGATTGGCTTTGAAACATAATTTTCAATAATTTTTACTTAGACTAAAGCTAATCGGTATAGTATCGTATACCCATCTTTGACTTATGATCATCAAACTTCTTTACTGTAAGGACTTTAGTGAATGGGTTGGCCAAGTTCATCTTTTCATCGATCTTCTGAAGGTCAATGTCACTTCAATCCATGATCTCTTAAATAAGATGGTAGCGATGCAGAATATGCTTCGTTCACTGATGTGCCTTTGTTTCCTTCACCTGAGCAATGGCTCCAGTGCTATCGCAGTAGAGAAGACTAGTCTATCAAGAAAGGATGCTACTCTGAGCTCGGTGATGAATTTTTTGAGCCACATAGTCTTTTTGGTAGCATCAGATGTCACAACATACTATACTTCACAAACTAAGTTAGCCACAGTATGCTGCTTGGAACTTTTTCAGTAAATAGCTCTACCATTTAGGATAAATACATATCCCGACATACTTTTGCTATTATCATGATCAGATTGAAAACTAAAGTTTATAAATCCCATAAGTTTCAAATCTGTCTCACCATAAACAAACCACTGATCCTTAGTATTTTTTAAATATTTAAGGATGGTTTTAATAACCTTCTAATGGTTCTTTCCTGGATCAGATTGATATCTACTCACTACTTCTAGTGAGTGTGCCACTTCTGATCTCGTATATGTCATGGTGTACATAATAGAATCTACTATCGAGGCATATGGTATTCTACTCATACACTCTCTCTTGAGGTATTATTGGATAATTCCTCTTTCAGAAGAGAAATCCATGATCCATTGAAAGATAGCCTTTTTTGAAATTCTCCATGTTGAACCGCTTCAATATAGTTTCTATGTATGTAAATTGGGACAATCTAAGCAATCTTTTAGATCTATCTTTATAGATTTTCATTCCTAGGATGTAAGATGCTTCTCCCAAGTTCTTCATAGAGAACTGAGATGATAACCAAACATTTATTTTTTATAATGTAGAGACGTCATTCTCAATTAAGAGAATATCAACTATGTACAACACAAGGAATACAACCACTGAACCATTGGCCCACTTGTATATACAGGGCTCTTCTCCATTCTTAATGAAGATATACATTTTGATCATCTCATCAAAATGTATGTTCCAACTTCGAGATGCCTACTTCAATCCATAAATAGATCTTTGAAGCTTACAGACCTTAAACTCATCTATGGATATGAACTCTTTAAGTTGTATTATATACACCTCTTCATTCAGCTCTCTATTTAGAAAAGCTATCTTCATATCTATTTGCCAGATTTTATAGTTCAAATAGACAGCTATTGCAAGCATAATCTAAATAGACTTGAGCATTATCATAGAAAAAAATATTTCGTCATAGTCTATACCATAATATTGACGATACCCCTTAGCAACTAGATAGGCTTTATAGATTAATATGGCCAAGCCTATAGTGCCAAAGATAGATTTTAGACACATTATCTATTTTGGGATGTTTGCCGGTGGAATAGATCATATTAACAGGTTGTGATAAAAACTAAATTTTATTGCTCAATTATTCAATAAAAATAGTAACACCATTCAAAATGATATTACAAAATTTTTTTATTAAAATTTCATAACTATTTTTGGCCAAAAGGCCTACAGAAATGATATTCAATAAAAAAGTTGAATAGAAGTGACATTTACTAAGAGCAACAATATGAGAATTGAATACAAGCTTTATGATTTCTAAAGCTAGAACTAGAGCTAGTCTTCCATCTCCAACATTCAGAAATCTCATGTCTTCTTCAAATCTCATACTGACCTATAAATCCTGCATCAAATTGCAAATATGATGAGGGCTTTCAGTATCTAATACCCAGTCAGTAGTATCACATATTAAAAAATTATAAGAAGTTATCATATAATTACCTTGTTTAGCAATAGATTTCTTCCTCCTCGGTCTGTTTGAATTTAGAAAGGCAATGTACTGAGGATAGTTCCTCTTCTAGTGCCCCTTCTTCTTATAATAGAAGCAATCCATCTAGCTCTGGTCGGACTTGAATTTCTTGGTCAGACCCTCATAGATGTCCCAGTATGTTGCTGCACCTTTTTATTCTTCTTTTTTTTATTCTTTTTCTCTTTCTTAAAGGGTCGACGATTAGAAGAAGACCCTCCTACTACATTCACTGACTCCTTGTAGAGTTGGTGATTCTTCTTACAATTCTATAGCAACCCCAACAGATCATGGTAGTTAACTATAATCTTTATCATTCTAAAATAAGGAAAGGAAGGAAATATTTTGGCAAAGAGTTTAGAATAGCATCTTTTCCATATTGCCCATGCAAGAGAAAGTCGAGCTTGCTCAGATGCTCAATCATCTCGATCATATATAATATATGATCAATGATTGATATTCCATCTCTCATCTAGGCATTGAAAATAGTATAACTAGTCTTGTGCCTCTCAATATCATCGGGAGTGACAAAGGACTCATTTAATATTTAAAATATGTCCCATGGCTGAGCATTCTCAAACTTACGATTGAACTCATCACTCATAGTCGCCAGCATGATGCAACGAATCATAGTTTGATCATTGAGCCACTTCTACTAAGTGTCTTGGACCATCCCACGTGCATTCGAAGCTGGCTCCTCAGGTGTCGAATCTATCAAAATGTATAGAATTCGTTCATGCTTTAGGATAAATTTTAACTTTTGATATTAGCTATCGAAGTTAGGTCACATTAACTTGTCATTATCCAATAGTGACCTAAAGTCTTGGACTTTAGTCTAAAGATTCTTTCATTATTTTATATAAATTGGTAGTGTTTACCTTCAATTCGAAGAATTATCCTAATTTCTTAATGGATAGTAGAATCCACATAGACTGCACACAAGCTCGACTTTGGTCTGTTAATCCATGTGTATCTATAGATAGGATCTTAACCAATTATTTCTCTAAATAATTTTTAGTAATTTAATTTTGCTTCAGAAGTCTAATCAGTAGGCTTTAGCCTCTACTAAAAAGATCTAGTTATGTTTAACCATTAATATGATCATACTTGGTGCATCTAACCAATGAATGATTAGGCCCAATTTTGATTGGCCAACCTAACCACCATTTAAGAGATACAGCCAAATTGTCATATTATAAATGATAATTTCAATTGCCAATATGCACCAGGCCTTTGGGCCTCCAATAATTATCAAATTAATGGATCCATTATCATTCAATTTAATGAAAGGGTATGATCTAGTTATCACCATAACTATTTTTTTTTTAAGAATCTAATAATTTTAGAGGATTTGGTTAACTCTTTAAGATAGAAGATCAACCAGCTAATCATGATCTTTTCATTGACTTTATCAAGTCAGATTAATGGAGACCAGAGATAAGCTGGTCTTGGAGTACCTAAATCAGTCACACTGATTTACTTAGATGACATGGGTCAGCTCAAATCACCAAATGATTTAATCAAAATCTAATTCACTATGTTGGCCAGGTAAGTGAGATTAGTGGAAGAGATATGCCATTAACTCATCATAGATCGAATCTATGCAAGTAGCTTTGAATTAAAAATCATTGGTCTAGACTACTAGACTTATCAAGGCACTAACTGAATAATTAGTTTTAATTTGATCCATTTAGTAATATCAAGCTCGACCGCTGAGTTAAAATTAAGTCCATTTGGTTCTTATTAAAGAGATGGACTTGACCAACTACAACTATTACAATTGATCTAGAGTATCCTTGATCTAATCTAAATCAATATTTGATTAGATTTGATCAATTACTTTAAATAAGTTCATTCTTTAATTTAATCTTAGGTCTAACCTAATTAATGGACCTAATTCATACTAATCCATTAACCCATGTGTTATGCTTTTTTCTTAGGATTTTTAATTCATAATTTTAGATCCTAATTAATAATACTTAATTCTTAATTAAGTATAAGACTGATGGGTTGGGGTTTGGTATTTGAAATAACTTTTAAGTTTCATAAAATATTTTCATAATCTAATACTGTCTACTAAATGGATCGACTCATTTAAAAAATGGATTGGCTCATTTCATAAACAACAACTAATTATATGTTTGAATCAAAATTTATGTACAATACATAAAATAAAATCATAAATTACTTTTAGATCTAATCTAAACATATTCATGATTAATTTTTATATTGAAATAATTTTAAAAAACTCCTTTCACTTTTCATTTTTATGAGATATAATTACAGTGGCATCCCTACCGCCATAGGAGAGCCTCATCGAATGGGAGGAGAGGACCTTAAAATCCTACTTTTCTTCTATGACCAGATGGCCATGGCAACTAACGCAATCTAATTACTTGCTACTCAGACTAAAACATATCATATATGTCAAAAATCAAATTTCTAATTAGCATATATATCATATTAAATGATCTAGTGCTCTAATACCATTGATGAAAAATTTGCAGGGTATTTAGCATGTATTTCAAAACTTTTTCAAAAAATTGATAATGAAAGACTAAGATTAATCTAATTAATCTAAGCAAGCAATAATCTAATCATAAAAAATATCCTACTTCAGAATCTTAACATGATATATATGTAAATAGAAAAATCTAAAAATAATAAAATAGTAAGTAGTAAATTCTATTTACTACTTTGCACCACTTGTGTTCAGAACATGATATCTATGTGTCGATAAATAATCATGATAATTAAAATTTTGGAGAGAGCTTCTCTCATTGCGATGCAACTACATAGATCATCTGACCTCTATGAATCATCCACACAAGGCTTCAGGTCCAAATCGGCTCTTTTGGAGTGCTAGCTCCTTGCCAGAATTTTTGATAGCTAATATAGATCGATCTTGATCGATCTTCTTCTTTTGATTGTCGAGACACTCTAGAAGATCAGGATGGATGCCTGGAAGGATGAGGAAGACCTCTAAAAAATTTGGTGGAGTTGTGACACTCACAGCTCTCAATCTTTCTTTTTGAATCCTAGGTCAGAACCCTAGGGCAACACACACCCAGGACCCTAGCACCCTCTCTCTAGATTTTTTCTCTCAAAAAAACTTTAGTTTTGCACATGCAGATGGAGGTGATTCATGCACAAAAGGACTCTCTTCTGAGATAGCATACGCCCCCTCTTCTCATTCCCATTTAATAACTATGACAATGCATACTAGACATGTGGATAGATGAGGATAAGGTGGTTGTTCATTCAAACTCAAATCCCATTTGAATTTAAGTGCCAACCACCCAATCCATATCCATATAGGGCATGAAGAGAAGGGGTGTGAGGCCTCCTTGGGAATGGAAAACTTTATGAGAATCTAAATTCTCGTGGAGTTAAAGGGCAGTAGTCAAAGGATATGGCACACGGGAACAGTCTAATCAATTTGGACTCAAAGATTTATCCAATTAAGTCTCCAACCAAACCTATTTAGATAGATTCAATTCAATCAAAATAAACCTAATCAAAATAGTCTTAAATTATCTTAATTAAATTCTAATTAAATCAAGAATTAATTGAGCCCGAGTTCTGATCAAATCATAGATTAATCTTCTTTAGCGATTAGGTCATCTCATAACCTAATCAGGCCAAACCCAATTGAATTCAATTCAATTAGACTTGATCCAAAACTCAACACTTAATCAAATTGAGTTAATCTGCAATCAAATTGCTAATTAATTCTTTCATAAATATATAGTCTCAATCTAGAGGGTCTTTGGATAATAGAGTCCCATCCCAATGGAACTCTTAATCAGAGAGTCTTAGACCAGTGAAACTCTTGATCATAGAGTCTCAATCTAATAGGACTCTTGATCATAGAGTTTTAGTCTAGTGAGACTCTGGATTAGGCATCATATTAGGTAGGAATCTCTAATGTGTATGACCCCATAGGTTCGAATCTAAGCTGGTAGCATAAAAATCAATTTCTATACTAATCAATGTGACCATCTAGCAATGGTACCCAATATTTGGATAGGTCGAATAGTCGCAATGTAACATTTAAAATCTATTAGAATATAGTTATCATATAATTCATTCCTTTGATCTCTATGTTTAGAATGATCCAAAGTTAAACTGTCAACTCTAAAAAAGTACATCCATAATGTGTCTCAACACGATCAGTCTTGTGACTCTTCACAAGAGCTATCCTGACCAAGACTTTGGTAAATTGAAATACAATGCAATACATCTCTTGAAATCAAGAGTGATCAATCTCATTTTGACTCATACATCGACTTCACAAGTACTTGACTACGTCTAAAAATTTTTCATTACCAAATTAAAAATTCAGATAGTTCGACATCAAAGCACAGTGAGTTACTTGCAAGTCACCGTGATGATCTTAGGTCGGAGAGATACTTATATCCATATCCCTTCGGAGTAAGTTTTGATAGCAGAATGCTCTGGAGTTATTCATATTCAGTGCAGATGTACCTCTATATCTCACCTGCATGCCATACCAATATCTCTACACTCATTGGTTAAGAGAACAACGAACCCATATGGCACAATGATCTATACTTAATATAGCTATCATCTTTGTAATAGCATATCGTTTGGTCGTGGATAATTTTAGGGACCAAATGATAAATTTTTTTTTTTATCGATTTTAAATAGTCTTAAGGACTTTATCATAGAAGATATACAACTTATGATGAAAAAACTAAAATAATTTTTTTATTCATAAATAATTTATATATAATTATAAAATAGCTCAACCATCAACAGACTAACGATTGGCCTTGGGATTTAATTGCCAACATTAAGATGTTAATTTTCATTTACAAGGGATGCTAATTTACATCATCGACAAGAAGGATTAAATCTTGAGATATTGAACCTTTTTCTCATGACAAGATTTAATGATAAAATCACATATGTAACAAGGATGCTTAGAAGCTTGAGGATGAAATTAGGACTCTGTATCTCCAACTTTTTGAAAGCACAAATAAGAAATTTTGGGGATATTTTTTTTTATGAGGGGAGAGAATATAAGGCCCAACCCATAGGCCAGCCTAGTCTAATAACAGGCTTGGTCCATTATCTGGTCTAGAAAGTTTGGATTAGCAAAAATAGCTTATAACTGGCCTAGAAATTTGGATTGGCTTAAAATCCATTTGACCCAAAGCAGAAATTAAAGAAAAAAAAAGACCAAGCATGTGCTCTGCATGTGCTAGAGTATGATGTTCATAGTGCATGTGCCTTGTATATGCTAAAGGAAAAGACAGATTCCTAGTGAGAGTGTGTTAAGAAAAATGCCTCGAAGTCGATCCACAAAGTGACCATAGTGAAGGCTGCAGCGAGGAAAAGCTCAGGAAGATATCTACAGGCCATAGCAAGCCATGGACCGGCCTAAAGGAATGAGGCTTGCAAGCTGGGCATGGCTTAGTAGGCTCATGGCCTAGGCCGCAACAGCGCGCAAGGCCTAGGCGTGCGCTGGCCCAATGCGAGTGCATAGGCGTGCGTGGGCCAAAGCAGGCACGCAACCCAGGCCCGGGCAGGTGCACGCACCCCTGCACATGGCTTATGGTGAGCCCCGATCTATGCACGATCCACAAGGTTGCTTAGGCATGTCACGCTATTCATGCCTCTTGCATGGACTGCTTAAGCATCTACATTAAAACCACATGGTGCACAGGAGCTAATTGTGTGATCTGATGGTGTGGAGTGCTAACGATCATGATCGGATAGGCTAGAAGAGATATTTGAGTTTTAATCAGAGTTTGTAATCTGATCTAGGCTCGATCTAGGGATTTTAAAAGAGCCTTTGGGCACACCATTGTTTGTATCCATGGTAGCAGAGTTTGGTAAAGGCCCTGAGCAGCAGGCAGCAGACGCTGAAGAAGGCGTCGATAGACAACAGAAGCAGAGGCTTTGGGTAGACTGTCAGGCAATGGATAGTGATCATTTTAGGAGATTTTCTAAAGAAAGAGCTTTTATAAAGGATGAGAAGTGAGAGCTTCTAGTTGACAGAGATTTGTGTATAAGGATTGAGAGTATGAGGATCTTCTCTTGCATTTGTTTTTTTCTCATAGTGAAGCCCTTATATGTCCCATGGAGGTAGACCTTAGTCTAGTCCACGTATTTGATTGTATCTTATTTTTATTTTTTCTTTTTTCTACCACAACTAGTAGTATCAAATCCATAATAGAATAGTGTTAAACCCCAACAGAATGCTCTTTCTCGACTCCCTATGGGAGTCCAACATAGTGAGAGACACCGATACTTGATTTAAGCTCTATTTAAGTTCCTCAGCATCCCTTTGACCTCCACCACCAAGCTCAAGCCTCAAAAGTCAATAATCACTAGATTTTCTTCTTCATCTTTATCCTGAGCACTGTTTGCCATTACCACTATAGTCATAGCCTAACATTATCGGAATCAAGGTATTAACCCCTCAATCTTCTAATTAATCTTGCTTCACATCTTCTCTAGCTTTAAGATCATGGTTTCTAGCTGGATAGTCACTGGAATTCATCTCAAAAGAGATGCTCTATTTGGTATTTGATTTCTTTTGGTTTCATTAGTGATTTTGGATTCAGTTTTGGCTACTAGTCCATGATAATGCTAAGCTTTTCTTTTGTGTGGCATGGTCAGAGATTTTGGATTCGACATGGTTGGTATCAAAGGATTGAATCCATCCTCAAGATGATTCAAATCATCGGGTCTAGCCATCCTTGTTTTTGCTTCTTTTTGAGCACCATCAGCTATTATTTCCACCATTGCTAGATGAACCTCCCATCATGGAAGGCCACCACCAATCAGGTCCTCCATGGTCTTCCTCTTCCTTTGTTTCAAGCTAGAAAGGGTACCATGTTTTCTCTTCTCTCATGGTCTCTTTCTCTCTCTAAGTTTTCTCTCTTTCTCTCTCTACTTCTCTCCTTATCTCTCTATCATCTCTCTTTTATGGTTAGTAAACTCAATGGACCCTTCTCTTGAAAAATGATATAAAATCAAATATGTATTTTATATTTCTAAAAATGATTTATTATTCTAAACATATAATGTGTTGAAAATAAATTTTGAAATCCAACTAGGTAGCTTCTGAAAATTACTTTCACGATTATATGTTTAGCATGATTATGGTTTGATCTGGCCCTATTAGTATGGATGATATATTAGTCCCATCGACTTGTAATAATCTAAAAAGCTAGTTTCAATACCATATAATCGGTAATTAGAATAGTGGTTATTTTAGGGCCTGTTATCTATTTCTATTATCGGATATATATTATCTAACCTATGCCACAGGTCGACGTGGTAATAGCCAAATGATGGAATTAGTATGAGTTTATGAAAAGTATGTTTTTAAAAAGAAAATGATTAGTTATTTTGATATTTGATAAGTATGAGATCTTGCCTGGTCAATGATATGTCATTCGATTTATCATGCATTAACATATTCTATCCACTTTGAAGTCTTTTGTTATTGGATCGTCAAGCTCATTATTCTTTTTCTTTTTATGTATTTCTAGATTCTGAACTATGATTGCTTGGAGGAATATGAAAAGCATGCTTTTGTGATTATTTTGTGAATTTTAGATGTTTTTGTTATCTTCATAATTTGATGTTTATGTCGGCTTGGCTTAGATTTGGAGGCTTTTATTGGATTATGTTAATATTATCTCGAAGCTTCATGACTTTGATTATCTTGGGTCATATGTTGATGAAAATGATCATAGAATTTGTTTACATCAGTTATCGATGATCGAGGTTATCTTATTGTTGATATTATGAATAGATTGGAAAGTTGTTAGTTAGCCTTGTATATCTATATGGTTTGTTTTACAGTCATACAACGTCTGTTACGTGGTTGGTTAGGGGCATAATAACATGTCAGCATAGCTATTTATAAAATACCATGGCTATAGGGAAACATGTATTTGTGAAACAATATATATTCTTGTTTATATTGAATTAATAGTTATTTTGATTATCATACATCAGCAAACATATTAATTCCTAAGAGTCATATTAGTTTCCTGACGCAGCCTAGCACGGTGTTTAGTTAGGAAAGAGAGAAAGAAGATGCACGAAACAAGATAAAAATGGTAAAAGAGAAGAAGAAACTCTCTTTTGGAGTTTTTGATTTAATATTATAAATAAAATTGATTATAATATTGGCCTAAAGAGCCATATTTATAGAGAAAAAATTCTAACAGACTTAAACTAGGATCTAGAATAAGAATCCAAATAAAGTAGAAAAAAACTAAGAGTCCCAACTCTACTAGGATCTTCTGGGCTTTCATTATTGATCTATCAAACAATTGAATTAGATTTTGAAATGAGTCATGATAGTGTAACCTCGCTTGTAGGGCTGGTAAAAAGCTTTCTAAATTGGAGTCATGATAAGGATTCTGACACCAAATTAGAAAGTTCTAGCTCTGTAGTGTCAAAATCGATAGGGTTTGGTGCAACCAGTTTGGTTTCTTAATCTTTTGGATCCATTTCTTCAAATCATGGTTTGTACCAGTTACAATGTCTGCATCATACTTTTCAGGCTAGAAAGAACTCATCCTTGAGTTTAAAGAATCCAATGCTTCCTATAAGTAAGAATAATTCATCAACAGGTTGATATTGGTCTCCAACTTTACTGTAAGTAGATTTTCCTTCTTCATCAATGCTAGAGTAATCTTCTGATGGTCCTTCTAGAACGTGCAGGTATTCTAGTGACCATCATAGGTGATGCTGCAATCAAACTACTAAGGCCTCTCCCAAAGCATATGACAAACATCCATGACAACGTATCATAATACTTTTTTCTGATAGAAAATGAAACAAGGCAGCGATGATTGACAACCACCTCGCTCCCTTTTTGAAATCATGATAGCTTGTACGACTGAGGATACTTTTCTATGATCAGATGCTACTTAGAGATGGCCTCTTGAGAGATGATGTTCTCATAGCTATCTCCATCAATGATGATCTTATAGATCTTTTCTTTAATAATGCAGTAAGTACAGAAGATGTTGGTCCGCCTCCAGTCTTTTTCCACTACAAGAATTTTAAATATTAGCGATAGAAAAATTTTCATCGCTAATAATATCTTTTTACCATTATAACACTGATGAAGAAAACAACCATCACTAAAAGTATAAAAAATTTTGTTTAATATTTAAATATTAAAAAATTATTAGCAATGATGAATTTAGATTATTAGCAATGATAATCTTGTCGTCGCTAATATAAACTATTGGCAACAGCTATTTAATTATTAGATATGGCATAATCCATCACTAAAATTATTTAAATTTTTAATTTTTTTATAATATTTAAACATAAAATAGATATTAGTGATGGTGAATTTTGTCTATTAGCGACGAAAATCTTACCATCGCTAATATTTTTTAAAAAAAATCTTAATAATAAATTAAAAAAATATTTAAAAATATTATTAATGATCGAATTAGTGATGATCTTTTTTTTTCATCATTAATAATCTAGAATACAACTCAAGTCTGATTCGAATTTAATTCAAAATTCTGCCAAACTTAATTTAATTAGACTTTGAATCTAAGTCTTAATTAGATCATAAAATTTAATTAACCTAAAATTAAGTCAAGATTAATTAAATTAAATTTAATTTAAATTAATTAGAAAAATATTTTTAATTTGATTCAATTTAAATTTAATTCAAAATTGATTTGAATCCAATTCGAAATCCTGTCAATTCTAATTTAATTAGACTTCTAATTCAAGTCCTACTTAGATAGTAAAACTTAATTACCTTTAAATTAAGTCAAGCTTAATTAAATTTAATCTGACTTAAATTAATTATAAAAAAATAATTTTTAAGTTGGGTTCGATTCAAATCCAATTCAAATATAATTCGAATCCGATTCGAATTCAATTCAAAATCCTATCAAATCTAATTCAATTAGAATTTGAATCTAAGTTCTACTTAGATTATAAAATTTAATTAGTTTTAAATTAAGTCAAGTCTACTTAAATTAAATCTAATTTAAATCAATTAGAACTTGAGCCATGATTACATTCGAATCTAATTCAAACTCGATTCAAATCCAATTTAAAATCCTGTCAAATCTAATTCAATTAGACTTTAAATTCAAGTTATACATGAATTATAAAATCTAATAAGTCTTAAATTAAGTCAAGATAAGTCAAATTTAATCTGATTTAAATTAGTTAGGAGAAAATAATTTTTTATTTAGATTCAATTCGAATCTAATTCGAACTCGAATCAAATCCAATTTGAAAACTTGTTAATCCAAATTTAATTAGACTTTGAATTCAACTCTTACTTGGATAGTAAAATCTAATTATCTTCAAACTAAGTCAAGCCTAATTAAATTTAATCTAATTTAAATTAATAAAAAAAATAATTTTTAATTTAAGTTTGATTTGAATCTAATTCGAATCAAATTTGAATCTAATTCAAAATCCTGTGAAACCTAATTCAATTAAAATTTGAATCCAAGTTCTAATTAAATTATAAAATCTAATTATCCTTAAATTAAGTCAAGTCTAACTAAATTTGATTTAATTTAAGTTAATTAAAAAAATTATTTTTTTATTTAGGTTCAATTTGAATCTAATTCGAATAGATTCAAATCTAATTCAAAATTCTGTCAAACCTAATTCAATTTGGCTTTGAATCCAAGTCCTACTTAAAATATTAAAATTTAATTAATCTTAAATTAAGTCAAGTCTAATTATATTAAATTTAATTTAAATTAATTAGGACTTGATCCATAAACTAATTAAGCTTAAAGATTTAATAAAATCCAACATTGATTTTTAACCACCCAAAAAATGACCTAAGAGCAAAAAAAATTAATATTAAAATATAATTTAAAAAATTATGATTATTAGCAATGGAGTTCTTTCCATCACTAATAATTTTGAAAAAAATATTATTTTAAAATTTTTTAAAAAATTAATATTATTAGTGATGGCTTGTTAGTATAAGTGATGAAAACTGTCGTCGCTAATAGAAAATATAGTTTTTTCGATTGTATTACCGACTGTAGGCTTGGGATCGATAATAGTTAAAAATTTTGAAAAAAAATTAATATTTTTTTATAAAATAATATTATTAGCGATAAAAGTTATGTATTATAGATGGAAAGTTCCGTCACTAATTTTTTGGTATAGAAAATGTAGATTTGCCAACCGTATTATCAATGGTAAACTTGTTGTCAGTAATAATCTACCCATAATCCCTCCCCAACCTTGTCGGAGGAAAAAAATTCAAGTGAAAAAAATCTCCATGCTTTCTTTGCTTCCTGTGCATCCTTCTCGATGTTCCCCGCTCCCCGCACGTCCTCCTTCCTGGCATCTCAACCCCGTCAGTGCTTCCTACGTTATGGCCCCGAGCTCGCCGCACTAGCCCCTCCTTGCCCGAAACTACCGACACTCCTACACGGCTACACCTTGCCCACCACCCTGGCCCCACCTCGCTCATGGCTGCCTCGACCCTACCACCCCGGCCCCGCCTCACCTACGACCACCCTAACCCTGCCAGCGCCTCCTATGCCATGGCCCCAAGCCAGCCGTCCTGACTCTACTTCTCTTATGGCTGCCCTGACTCCGTCGGCACCTCCTACGCTGTAGCTCTAAGCTTGCCACCCTGGTCCCACCTCTCTCACGGCTGCCTCGATCCCATCGGTGCCTCCTACACCATGATCTCGAGCCCGCCGCCCCGGTCCTACCTCTCCCATGGCCGCCTTGACCCTACCAGTACCTCTTGCGCTGTGATCCTGGAGCTTGCCTCCCTTGCCCCACTGGCCTTCCTATGGCCCTGTCCTTATTGGCTTGACCGTGCAGCCTTGCCCTGTCACCCCCAGCTCCAATCTTGTGGCCCTGTCCCTACCATTGTGAGTAGTAGTAGTGGTGGTGGTGACAACATTAGTGTCGACTAATGTTGTCTAGTATTAATAATGGCATTAGCAATGGCTAGTGCCATCACTAAAATTTAATTAAAATTTATTTAATTAATTAGTTAGATAATTAATTAATTAATCAATTAGATGTACGAGATTTGGATCTTGGCATGTAGAGTGCTCGGATCGAGAGAAGGTGCTGGGCAGCATTGCAAACATGGGGTTAGGGCATGCCCTGCATGCCCGATCCTTGGGTTATAGCTAGCATCCAATGCATCTATCTTTTGCATGCCTTGTGCACTCAGATTGATGAAAAGTGCCGGATAGCATTAATAATGTGTTAATTTTAATAAAATTTGCATTGCATGGAATGATAAACCTATCAGTTGATTGATGTACGTATTCTAATATATCCATATATTTATTTATTTTTATATGGGTAGAAGAATTATGTATATTGATTAATTGATTGTCCACTATGGATGGTTTGAAAAATACAAAGTAACTCTATAGGTCATTATAGTAATCAAACAGTATACTAAGGACTCGAAAAAAATTTTGAATAGCATTTTTCTTTTATTCTTTCTATACAGGAGAACTAATGAAAAATGCTACCAAAATTTCTTTCAGCACCTATTGCATATCGTTTGATTACTGTAATAGACCAATAGAATTAATACATTTTCTGTATAGGATAGGATCTATCTTTACCTATTAGTTGATGATAGGATGTATTAATTTACTATGTAAGCCATTTTGAATGATAAATAGTATTTAGCAATTGGCTGTATTTATGTATATCTAGAATTCTTAGATAGTCTACCATAGATCGTAGTTGGATGGACCATTGAGTAGTCGACGAAAAATTTTTTACTGAATATAGGAAGGATGTAGAGTACTTCTATGATTTTATTTTTGAAAATGCGGCACTCTTACATCAAGGATGGGCTTGTTGCCCTTATAACAGATGTGACAATAGAAAAATATTTGATAGAAATATAATTACTATCCATTTGTATAAAAATAAATTTGTACCCAACTATAAGCATTGGAACCTGCATGGAGAGATGTGAAAGAAAGTTGCAAAGGTTAAAACAAGTAGGATCTGAACATAGATAGAATGGTGGACATGGTTATGAATGTAGCTAGTCATGAATTTAACTAGGATGTGGAGGATGATCTAAAAATTGGTAGCAGTGATTTCTACGGTATACTGAAAGATATTGATAAACCATTATGGTCGAGATGTGAAAGTATCAGAGTTGTTGAACTTGAAGGCCAAGTTTAATATAATGGTCAATTATTATGATAAAATAGCAACAATAATAAAAGAAATGCTATCGAAGGATGAGAAGCTTATTGAGAGCTTTTATGCTTTGAAGAAAATGGTGAAAGGGTTAGGCATAGGATGTGAGAAAATAGATGCATACCATAATGGTTGCATACTTTCTATAAAGACAATCAATAGAAGAGCTCATGTGGCGAATGTGGTGCAAGCTAATTTAAGCTAAGGTAAGAGGGTAGAAATTAGAAGGACATACCATATAAGGTTCTTCGATACTTTTTTCTCACTCCTAGACTTTAGAGGCCCTACTTATCTAAGAGTACTACCGGGCAAATGAGATGGCACAAAAAAGGACCATACAAGTATCCCAATATGATGTGTCATCCATTAGATACTGAGGCATGGAAGTAATTTAATACTTGCCATCCTTTATTTGCTCAAGAATCATGCAATATTCAACCAAATCTATCTATGGATAGCTTTACACCGTTGGGTCATGCAGCAGCCCCTTATTCATATTGGTCCATTTTTACTACTCCATATAATCTGTCCCCTAGGATGTGCATGAAAGAATATAACCTCTTTCTTACTTACTCATTCTTGAATCTCGATATCATGGTAGAAGCATTGATGTATATCTAAGGCCTCTTGTTGATGAGTTGAAATTGTTATGGTCCGATGGCATTCATACTTTTGATGCATCGAAGAAGCAAAATTTTATTATGATGATTGCGTTGATGTGGACTATTAGCGATTTTCCTGCTTATGGGATGCTATCAGGATGGAGCACTCATAAGAAGTTAGCATGTTCCTATTGCATAGAGAATACAAAATTATTTTAGCTTGAGCATGGTTGTAAGCCCTGTTGGTTCAATTATCATCATGAATTTCTTCCTGAGCATCATTCTTTTTGAAAGCAATGGAATAGTTTCAAGAGGAATAAAATAGAGTACTATGCATCCCAGCACCTCAGTGGTATGAAAGTGTTTAAGAGAATATCCCAATTGAACGAAGTCCTATTTGGCATTGAATTTAACAAGCAGAAGCCTCAGGGGTTCGATAGAACTCATAACTGGGTGAAGCAAAGCATCTTTTGAAAATTATCATACTGGTCCACTAATTTGATCCATCATAACCTTGACGTCGTCATGCATATCGAGAAGAATATATTTGATAATATTTTCTATACTATTATGGATGACAAGGGTAAGATGAAGGACAATCTCTAGGCTCGAGCAGATATCAAGAACATATGCAAGCATTCTCTATTAGAGCTGGTTGAGGTATCACCTGAAAAATTTTTGAAACCAAAAGCATCTTATACCTTAACAAGGAAGCAGTTGAAGGATGTTTCTAAAAGGTGTAGAAGTCTTAAATTTTTAGATGGTTGTGCAAGTAATTTAGCTCGATATGTTAATGTCAAAGATTGTAGATTCTATGGGCCAAAGAGCCATGACTGCCATATATTTATGCAATAATTACTCTCATTAGCTTGGTGTGATCTCCTTCCTAACTCTATATGGAGTTTTTTGACCGACCTTAGCCTTCTCTTGAGAGCATTTATGCTGCCAAACTATCCACCGACCACATCTTCAGTCTTGAGGCTAGCAGTATAGAGACCATATGCAAATTGGAGAAGATATTCCCTCCCAGCTTCTTTGACTCTATGGAGCACCTTATGATTCATCTGGTATATGAAGTTAAGATGGGGAGTTCAGTGCAGTATAGGTGGATGTATTCATTTGAAAGATACATGAATAGTCTCAAGAAGAAAGTGAAAAATAAGATCCGAGTCAAAAGTTCTATTATAGAGGCTTACATAATAGAAGAAATTTCAAATTTCAGTCGACACTACTTTAATCCCAGTGTGCAGATCAAGCTAACTCAAGTGGGTCGAAATGATGATGGTGATGCTAAGGGATTAGAGTGGGAGATCTTAATATTTACCTATCTCACTCGATAATTTAGGCTCAAGGTTCATCGAGTTTTCTCTGATATCAAACTTCGACAGGTAAAGACATATGTTTTGCTGAATTGCACAAAGGTCAACCCATATATCCTATAAGTTTTCATCATAATCTTAACTTTTTAATCAATTATTTTAGTATACTTATCTTATGCATGTTTAGGCAATATGATGAGATGCTGAAAGAAGAAAATTCGAGTACAAGTGATGAAAAAATATCAACACAATGCTCAGAGAACTTTGTATGTTGGTTCCATCAATTGGTCATTCAATATAGAAGTCCATGCCAAGGAAGTTGAGACCATTAGTTTAATTACGGGCCTGAAAAATACGTGACATACAATAGTGGCTATAATATAAATAGTTTCAAATTTTACACCTAGAAATATAAAAATTATAAAAAGCATAATAAATAGTGGTGTGTGTGTAAAAGATAGTTGATGGATAGGTAAGATAGAAAGTGACTATTATGGAATCCTCAAAGAAGTGATTAAGATGAGCTACATTGGAGCTAATAGCATCATTCTATTTATTTGCCAATAGTTTGATATCGATAATGGTATGAAGGTTGATCCATGGCATGTGCTTATTGAGATTGTTTCCTAGCCATGCAACCCAAGAAGGAGCGGTGAATTAGATTTTTAAAATTTTAAGTGAATGTGAAACACAAAGATTACGAAAAGATAAATAAGTAATGTGCAGTGGTTGATTTAGACAAAGAAGAGAAATAAATATGCAAAGAAATAAAGTAATGAAGATAGAGAGCACACCATAAGCAATCAAGGTTTATAGTGGTTTGGTGCCAACCTTGTACCTACATCCATTTTTCAAGCTCCTACTTAGGAATTTAAATCCACTAAATATATTCAAAATGAATATAATGTCGGTAACCTTTGACCCTAGTTATCCCAAGCTAGAATACTTATTTTTTAGGTACAAGCCAATCCAATATACTTTGATTCAAGGTTCGGATCAACCTTCCTAAGTTTTGGAACTTTCAAAACTTAAAATAAAATAATAAAAATAGAGTATAAGTGTAAAAACAATGAAATACAAGATTAGCCTCTTTAATGAGCATAATAGAACTTTAAATACACTTTATACAAGAAGGGAAGAAGCTTTTTAGATTTCTCTCAGAGTGAATGGAGACTTAAATGAGCTTTGGAGAGGTGGTTAAGCTTCACTTGAATGCTTCTTTTGCTTGAAGAGGGTTTTTCATTAGGGCTGAGTATTTATTTGATTTTTCTTGCAATTTTTTCCTCCATTTGAAGCTTTTATATTTTTATTAAGTACTGAAGAGTGAACAATGCCTGTTTGTAGCCATTGAAGAGCCATAAATGAGCATTAAATGTAGCCAAAATGAATGATAAAACTAGCTGTTACAGAAATTTTTCATCATAGAGGTCAATCCTAGGATCGTCCCCTAGCACAGAGGTCGACCCTAGAGGTCCACTCCAGGGTCGACCTCTATAGAAAAAAATAAAAAACACCACTTTCTATAATTTTGGCCTGCAAAATAGTAGAGGTCGACCCATAGGGGACGACCTATCCCTTTGAGCATGTTGGCCAGAATTCAGCATGCCAATCAGCCCCTAAGGGTTGATCCTTTTACTCAAAACTCGATTTTCTTCTAATTTTGACATCCAAAAAATTTGAAATTGCCTCCAAAAGATCAAAATTATTCTCTACTTGCTCTTGAGACTTTTGAACCATATTTCTTAATCTCCAACTTGATAAAATTATGATTTTGTCCTTCTTCAACCTTCTTAAATAAATTTGAAAATTCTTGTGAAACCTAAAATGCACAATTGATCTTTTTTCAAGTCAAAAGTTATTAGTACTCTCCTCAAATATTTTGTAGTTATGAAAATCAATTCTTGGAGCAATAGAGATTAAACATGGATCAAAAGCTTTTGTCGACGATCGATTTGTACTAGCTGCATAAGTTGCTCAAGTGTATTATACTCCTTTTCCATTAAGAAAAAGAAGAAGGAAAGATTGGTGAGCTATATGCAAAATTAAGTCTCAAGCCATTTATTAGATGCTTGAAGAAGAAGAAGATCCTCAATTATCAAAATGCTTTTAAGGGGATGAGACAGGAGTTTATCAATCCTTTGAAAATATGGAATTGGATACTCCAGTACGTAAAGATGGCCAATATAAGGGGGTAGATCCAATTGAGATTGTTTTAAAGGACAATCCTCCCCAAGAAGAGGAAGAAGAGGAAGAGGTGGAAGAAGAGGAAGAAGAAGAGGAAGAACAAGAAGAATCAGAAGAAGATTCCGAAGGATACTAAACATCCGAAAAGACCGACAAGAAGTGTGCTAAGTATATAATTTTTGGATCATTTTAATTATTTTTCTTGCATCATTTTAAATCTTGCATTACCATCCATAATTATATAATTAATTTAATAAATCTATTTATTTTTATTTTTAGAGAGCATAAATTCTATCTTCTAGAGACCAGAGCCATGTCAGCCACGGACAAAGCTCTCAAGAAAAGAGCGATCATGCAGCCAACTCTTATGGTTTTGCACATCTTAGAATGGGTGGTAAGCTCTAACATTTTATATATTCTTATTTATGTTATTTTATCATTTATTAACTAATATAATATTCTTTATATTAAATTTTTTGTGCTTAGGTTCGAAGGACAGGGGTCACCAATGACCCTGTAATCGCATGTAGTAGCAACCATCGACTCTCAGACATAGCACCATGGTTGAGGACCCACCCGGCTTGTGGTACCTTCGACTTAGTTAGAGGATAGATAGATCATCCATATCCAGAGCCACTCATATGTACTACATGCTCAATTAATATATTTAAAATTTAGTAATTTTAGACTTAATATTTATTCTTTAAAATTAATTTTGCGGTACATTTAGAGAACCTTCAACATCTGGTATTAGTACCAAGATCATACACTGATTGATGCTGGGACTAGTGAATGATTTCTCAAGTTGGTCATCGGGAGCTCGTGATGCAGTCAAGAAGATTTCTAGTCAGTCAAAACTAGTTTAATTTTTAAATTTTTGATATGTTGATATTTTAATTACATATTAATACACGCTTGCTTCTATCTTGAAGGAGTACTATTGATTCGAGACTCTCCAAGATGAGGAGGCTGACTATCAGACCTTCTAGGAGATGGACATATGGAGGGTCCAAGATGGCCTCTATAATCTCAACCAGTCCACCATCCAACACTCTGGTTCCTAATCACCATCGAACTAGAGGTCCTTCATGGATTACTGGATGCAGACGGATATATGGCAGGCCCTCTATGACTAGTATATTAAAAATTATGTCATAAAGCTAATCATCAGTCTATTGATGGTTGTACTATGTTATATTTATGAATAATTTATTATTGAATAAAATAATATTTTAACTTTTTCATCATAAAGTCTATATCTTCTAAGGAACTCCATTTGTTGTAATAAAGTCCTTGGGACTATTTAATTTTGATAAAAAAAAAATTTATCGATTAGTCCTTAATCTATTCATGGCCAAATGATATATTATTAATCAAGACAACAATATTTATCGAGTATAGATTGCTGTATGCCATATAAGTTGGTTGTCATCTTAACCAAGGAGTGTAGAGACACTGATATGGCATATAGGTAAGATGTAAGGATATATCATCATAAAACGTGATCAACTTCAGAACATTCTGCTGTCAAGAATTACTCTAATGGGATATGGATATAAGTGTTCCTTAGACCTGAGAACATCACGGTGGCTTGCAAGCAATTCACTGTGCTTTTGTGTCGATCTACCTGAATTTTTAATTTAGTGATAGAAAATTTTTAGGCATAGTCAAGTACTTATAAAATCGGTGTGTGATCAAGATAGGATTGATCACCCCAAAGGTTTGGAGAAAATGCATAACTATATTTCAATTTAGCAAAATCTTGGCCAGGATAATCCATGAGATGGATTTGATATTTTGAAATACAATGTGGATGACCTAATTAGGATTGACAATTAAATTATGAGTCATCCTATGAGCATTAAGGTTAAGAAAATTAATTATATGGAAACTATATCTACATCAGTTCTAAGAGTATTGCTCTACACATTCGACCTATTCGACCGTCAGGTATCATTACTAGATGGGCACTTTGATTAGTATAAAAATTTATTTTTATGCTATCGACTTAGGTTCGAACCTATGAAATCACACACATAAAATATCTCAATCTAATCGGATGGTTGATCAACGATTTAGAATCGTTCTAAGGTCAAACAATCAATATGATTGATGTTTGACCTAGTACAAGTGTTGTAGGAGGATCGATTAGTAATTAAATTATTAATTAGATTAATTTGATTAAACCAAAGAGCTGAGATTAAGTTTAATTAAATATAATTCAATTAGATTTGATTTGAACTTCATTGGATCAAGTTCAATTAGTTTATTGGATATATGAGCCAATTGCAAGAGGGAACAAGTCCCTATTCAATTAGGACTATTATGCACCTAATTTCTAATTTAATTAAAAATTAAATTAAATTTAAATTTAATTTAATATGATTTAATTAGGCTCTTAGTTAGACCAAGATCATCTCTAATTAGATTACATTAGTTTTGATTTAATTAAATTCAAATAATAAGTTGGACCAAGTCAAAACTAGAAGTCATAGTGTGACTAGGATTTCTCCATCTTGCGCCATCTTGCTTTCTATACCCCCCACACCAATTTCCTTAAAATTTTTATGAAAAAAATTATTTTTAGAGAGTATCCATGCCCTTTTTATGTCTCCCACCATTTTATAAGAAAATTAGTTGTGGAATAGGTCAAAACAAACAAGTAGTTTTGACCTAGGTCTTTATTGGATAGAGTTTGACACGTCATCTTTTCTTATTTCTTTGAGGTACCAAACCATCTAATTTTTCTCTAATTTTTTTATAAAAAATAGAAGACTTATTTGTGCATATTTTCTAGAGTCCAAAAAAAAAATAAGGAGAGGATGCCTAAGAGTTGGGCGCTCCAATCCTTGCTCAATTTGGATCTGCCTTTCTAGGTATTTGACCTAGACAAGGACCTATCATAACTCTCTATTTAAAAGAAGTTAGGGCATGAGTATTTTATAGGTTTTAGATCTGAGAGAGAGGTTTGGGATGTGGGAAGCTTAGGTGCAAAGAAGATCTAGGTAGGGTGCTTCATTGAGACACAAGCCATTGTATCTTGGTGAGAGAAAAAGAAGAAAGAAGAAAGGGTTCATCTCCAGGTTTTTTCTTGATCCCTTCCTCTTTCTTTTGTGAGATTTTGAGAGGTGAATCCCTTCACTAATCTCTTTCTTCTTCTTTTGAATATTGGAGTGTTTAGATCAGCCATCGAAGAAGGATCAGCATAGTACTAGCATGCTGTTCTAATTTTCTATCGTCAGACTTTAGATCTTAGATCGGGATCTTGTGTGGACATCCTATAGAGGCCGGATATATGTATGGCTTTGGAGCGATGACTTCAGCCTCAGATCAGCGAGTTGAAGAATCTAACTTGCTAAGGTAAGGATGATGTGACCTCTCTTTTGATGCTAGATTAGATTTAGTATAATATTGCTTTGATGTTGATTTGATCAATATTATCTTTTTCTATTTTTTAATTTTAGATTTAATAGCATGCTTAAATCATGTTATAAGATCCTAGATCTAGAGCTTTTTCATGTATTATTAATGAATTAATATGATTAGTTCATCTCTTCCTCTGCATGTTTTGAAAAAATTTCAAAATTTGATCATGAAATCCTAGATCGATTTTCTTCATAGTGGAGCAGCAAGGAGTACTCTGGTAGATGGTAGAGAGTCTAGTAGAATCGAACCATTTAGCAAGATCTGATCAAGTACATGGATGGCTCGGTCGGCACATATGTTGTGGTCGATAGATTGGTAAGAAATCAATACCAAAACTCTTCACTAGAACTATAAAAACTCATATATATATATATTAATTAATTTAATTTTATTATTTATTTATTATAGATACGATAGCTAGGTCGTCTAGCAAACTAGTTGCAGTTATGACAGACCATACATCAGTCTAAGAGGATTGATGACTATTTAGATTCTACATCATGATAGATCATGGTAAGAACTTCAAACTTTATTTATTAATAAAGTTATTATAAAATTTAATTTTATATTAGAACTAATATATTTTTGAACTATGCAAACACGTTATATAGTATATGTTGCTGAGAGATATGGTGATGACCTATCTTCTCAGTCCTCTTAATCTTGAGGGATGGCTTAGTACCACCAAAGGAGTGAGTAGGTGCTGGGTCATAGGATTAAACCACAGCTTCAATCCTTCATCGTCTTGATATTCTTTAGCATCCTCATAGGCCTCAACATCCTAGACCTAGAGTAATGTGTACAAGAAGGAGGTCATGTAGAGATTTTTGAGCCAATGAACTTAGAGCCTCCAGATACCATTTGCGATACAATCGTGGAGCTTCTCCAGGATCTGCAGTTGCATGAATAGTTGGGCTTGTCATCTCAGCCATCACATCAAGTAATTATATTATTAATTTTTTTACTTATTTAAGTTTTCATATTTAGAAGCTTTGTATATTTAGATTTGAGTTTGAAAAGAAGATCTAGGGGCTAAAAACTCAATCTAACCACCTAATCGATAGATCAGGAGTATCTATAGCTCCATATCATCGAATAAAATATGTAAGAATAATCTATTCAAAAATTGAAAGAGTATATTGAAAGATATGCCTCCATATTGAAAAATACGTCTCCATATCAAAATTATAAACTTACTAATATAATTTTTTTTTTTGTTACAGGATGCTAAGACATTCGACTTTTATCCACCAACTGCTAAAGAGGAGTGGGAGGAGAAGGAGGTGGACGACGATGAGAATCAAACCTGATTTTTTTTTATATATTATATTTTTTTGATACTACTTATAAAAAATATGTATAATTTATATTTTTAATATAATATAATTAATTTTTAATTTTTGATTGTTATATTATTTTTTGATTTTAATTATAACAGATAATAGGAACCATAATTTATTATGATTAATTAAATATATTTTAAAAAATATTATTATTATTATTTTAAAAAAATAAAATTAACTATTAGTATCAGTATTAGCGATGATAATTTATTAGCGATGGGTGCCATCGCTAATAACTATTAGCGATAGCATTAGAGACCGAATTACCATTGCTAATATTTTTTAAAATAATTTTTTAATTTTATTTAAAAGTTAAAAATAGAGATGACATTAGCGACAACATTATTGATCGTTAATAATTATTAGTGATGGCATTAGCCATTGATTTCCATCGCTAATATTTCTTAAAATAAATTAAAAAAATTAAAGATGATATTAGTAATGGTAATTTTGGTCATTAATAATTATTGATGATGGCATTAGCCATAAAAATACTATCATCAATATTTTAAAAAAAATAATTTAAATATTAAAAAATAATTAGTGATGGAATTATTTCATCTTTAAAGCTATCACTAATAGTCTTATTAGCAACGGCTAGATTTTTCATCACTAATAATGATAATTACGATAAAAAATTTTTAAATTAGCTTTTATAATGGTATTAATGATGGTGGAGCTATTAGTAATGATGGATAGACTATTAGTGATGATAGTTAGCCATCGTTAATAGTCTAAATTCTTGTAATGTTCATCTTTCTTAGAAGCGAATAGACTCTTTTGAATAAATAGAGCATCTTTGCTATTCCCAAACAATAAAGCACCATCATCTTCTCGACCTCCTTCATTACAGATAGGTGCTTGATCCTCATTAGATGGTTCTTCTTCTTCGATCAGTAACTGCCTCCTGGGCCATCCAGTATGCTTCTTGCACTTGCTCTACGTATGCCCAATCTTGCCATAATTGTAGCACCGCAAAGTTGATGATCTAGTCGGATTAGCTTCGATGACCTTGCTTCAATAGCAGCATGAATAGGAGGAGAATAGACCGTGTTACCTTACATGTATCCTTGATTCTCCAGTGCTTGGTTTCTCTATAGGAGAGGATCTGATCTAGGCACAGGCCTTCTTTGCAGCTGCTCCTTAGCAACTACAACTCAATAGTATGCTTCTTTGACCATCCATGGGGAGTGGAGCCTCAAGGCATTCTAGATCTGCTGCCGTAAGCCACCAAGGTATCTCGCAATCATTTGCTTCTCATTCTTTGTTAGGTCATTTCTGATGACCAGTTAGTAGAACTCTTATGTATAATTGTCCATGAATTTAACCCTTGTTGAAGATTTTGCAGGCATTGGTATAGAGTATGCATATAGTTAAAGGGCAAGAATTGCTCCCTCAACATCTTCTTCATCTTCTTTCAGTCCTAAATCTTTGGCTTGCCTCTGTGCTCTTTGATTTTTTTGGTTGTTGTCACCAAGTAGAAGCCTGACCTATCAATTTTATTACGACAAGTTTTATCTTTTTGTCATCAGGTACCTCATTGTATTCAAAGATGCACTCAATCTGATCTAACCAATCGATGAATACTTTCATCTATAGACTATCCGAATATTCAAACAAATATACTTTGATGGAATTAAACTAGCGGATTGATCACTTGAATGAATCACCATGAACTTCTTGCTGGTATATGGGAATACCTCGATGAAATGATTTCTCAAAATCTGAAGCTCATCCATCAGATCTACGATCTTCTAGTTCTACCTTGGATCTTGCATCCTAATTTTTCAATTATGCAAGACATGCAATTAGATCCATCACCTGTCTCTTCAAATCTTCACACTCTAGCATCAGATCTCATTTCCACTGTATGATGTCATCATAAGCTATTGGTGTCTAATTTGTAGATTGATTCTTCTTATGATCACCATCCATTATCTGGACTACAAGAAGGAATAATTGCATAAGAAGTCACTGGGCTCTAATACCAATTGATGCAGTCTTAGCACGGTTTTTAGTTGGAGAAGAGAGAAAAAGATGCACAAAATAAAAATAAACAACAAAGGAGAAGAAGAAACACTCTTCTTAAGTTTGTGATTCAATATTACAAATAAAATTGATTAGAATATTAGTCTAAAGGACCTTATTTATAAAGAAAATTCTAACAGACTTAAACTATAAGACTCAAACTAAGAATTCAAAATAAAATAAGAAAAAACTAAGAGTCCCAACTCGATTAGGATCTTTTGGACTCTTATTGATCTATTAAATAATTAAATTAGGCTTTGAAATGAGTCATGACAGCATAACCGCTAAACTCGTAGTACTCAAAAAAAATTTTCTAAATTGAGATCATAATAAAAATTTTAACATTGGATGAAAAAATTATAATCGTTCTAGTCCGGTATGTCAAAATCGATAAGATAAGATGCAATCAGTTCAATTTTTTTTATCTTCCGGATCTTTTTTTTTCAAACCATGGTTTGCACGAGTTACTACATTTGCATCATTTCCAAGAGTCACATTGATTTATCAAACCATTATCTCTTACTAAAATATAAAAATTAAATATTCAACATTCGGTCATGCTCACACCCATTCACTTTCAAAAATTAATATTATAATCTATAAATTATTTTAATATTAATGAGCACAAATATAAAAATAGATCATAATTATTATCCATAATTATAGAAAAAATTAATATAGAAATAAATACTAATAATTATCCATAATTATATAGTGAACAAGATGCTAACGATTTTTGAAGGATGGGAAAAAATATCACAATATTGTAAATAGGACAAATATGGGAAAGAATCCCCAAAGTGCAAACATTAACTGGTTGTCTTATAGCATCTTCCGTTTTTTCTCCACTCTCATCTCCCCTGCCTTTGCTCTCTCCACTTGCCGTACCCCTCTATATTCCCCTTCATCCTCTCACTCTTCGGAGGGCTTCACACCACAAAGCACACCCCACCAAGATGATCACCTCGAAGGACTTCTACACTCTTATGTGCGCCATGGTCCCCCTCTACGTCGCCATGCTCCTTGCCTATGCCTCCGTCAAATGGTGGAAGATTTTCACCCCGGAGCAGTGCTCCGGCATCAATCGCTTCGTCGCAGTCATCGCCATCCCCATACTTTCTTTCCCGTTCGTCTCCCGCAGCAACCTTTATCAGATGGACACCCGCCTCATCCTCGCCGACACCCTTTCGAAGCTCCTAGTCCTCCTCCTCCTCTCCCTCTGGGCCTGCCTCTCTTCCCCCACCCCCGGCGGTAGCCGCCTTGACTGGCTCATCATCTTCTTCTCCATCGCCACCCTCCCCAACACCCTGGTCATTGGCATCCCCCTCTTAGGTGCCATGTATGGAGACTTCACTCAAAACTTAATGGCGCAGCTGGTTGTTCTACAAAGTGTAATTTGGTATATGTTTCATTACGCTCTCAAGCTTAATTATTTTTCCATCAATGATACTTTTTTGTTAGCACGTTGGGGTAGGTTTATTAATATCCTCACAATTAAGGTTCACCTTGCTGCTCTTCCTCTTCGAGTATCGTGCGGCCACTCTCTTGATCCGAGAACGGTTTCCCGGGACTGCAGCGGCCGCCATTGCCAAATTCGAGGTCGACGGCGACGTCATGTCGTTGGACCAGCACGACATGATGTGTGCCGAGCCAGAGATCGATGCGGACGGGCAGCTGGTTTGCGTTCGGATTAGGAAGTCCGTGTCGTCGGTGCCGGACTCAAGGCTATCATCGTCGATCAGGATAACGCCGTGCCTCTCGAACATCTCAATGAGCACGTTGGGCCAAGATCCGATGGAGCAGTTCACCACCGACGCGGCCGCGTCTGGGAGCCAGTTAAAGACCCCAGGGCTTTCGAGGTTCTCGTCGTCGGACGCGGACTCTTCGCAACTGATGCCGAAGGAGTCGATATCTACTAAGAGGGAGATGGACATTCTGGCGTGGATGAGGTCCTCGGTAGAGGTGGCGGCCGGAGGGAGGGTCATCGGTCAGCGGGGGTGTCATGAAGGTGGCAGTGATGGTGGGGAGGAAGAAGGAAACAAGGATGTTGGAGGTAAGTACGACGCTGCTGCCGTTTTCCTCTTTTATTTTTGCTTTCTCTTGGATGTTTATGTTGGGGAAAATAAATTCAAATTACCAATATATATATATATATATATATATATATATATATATATATATATATAGGCAGCCTCTCTTGATTTTTTTTTTTTTTTTTTTAAGATAGATTAAACCACACGAGTTTAAGTACAATCATGAGAGTCAGCAAATAAAATCTTATGGAGCGGGAAGATGTGTCCTAAGATCTCGCAGCATTCATCCTATGTGACTGGCTAGCACTATTGATTTTTCTATAAATATGAGATAACTCAAAGAAAAATACTAGAGAAAGCAACAATCACCAATATCAATGCATATTCATTCCGATTTAACATTTTATTTTGGTTTGCACTCTTATTTAATCTTTTTTTATATTTAGCAAGTTAATACATATTCATATTTGACTGGTACTCTTATTTGGTCTTTCTCTTTATTTAGCAAGTTTATATTTGATTTTTCTTTACTTAGTATGTAATCAGGATATTTCTTTTTCTTTACTTAATATATAATTAAAATATTTCTTTTTCTTATAATTTTTATAATAGTTGGCTATGTAATTTACATATACTCTTATTGAAGGTCAATGAAATGTAAGAATCAGAAATAATCCTCAATAAAGAAATTATCTTTTCATGGTATCAGAGCCTTGAAGCTCCAATGAGCATCTCTTCTTCTTCCTCCAGTGCTCTCTTATGGCCACCGGTTCATCTATCTCCATCGCCTCCTGTTCCTCTTCTTCTCCTCCATCCAACACAATAATCCTTCTCATCTTTCCATTGGCACAGCATTTTTTATCCATCAAATTGAATGCATCCAATTTTTTAATATGGAGAAAGCAAATTACTTTCTTCTTAAAGGGTCAAGACCTGTTTGGGTTCCTTGATGGCTCTCACCCATAGCCCACCGATCCGATTGTTGCTGCTGCTTGGTAACAACAAGATACCCAACTCGTAAGCTTTCTTGTTGCTTCATTATCTGAAGATTTGGTTTCTCTTCTTGACAAAGAGACCAGTTTTGAGTGTTAGAGCACTCTTTATGAAGCCTTCAGTTCAGCATGTCCTACCTGACTCATGTCTCTATATCTAGAGTTATAGAATTTTTATAAAAAATTAGATGAGACCGTCATCTTTCTGCTCTGACATGCCAAAGCTATGGCTGATGTTGGGTGTGAACCCTTTCTTGCCGAAGTCCGATAGGATAATTGGTGTTGGAGGAAACTTCATTCGATGAGGGCAGCCATGCTAGACTCCGGTCAGTAAAGAGTTTACACTTGGGCGCCAACACTATAGACCTTCAACCTGAATCCATCGACCGATCTTCTTCGTTCAGATTTCTGATCCCATCGGATATTCTCAGACCTATGGGGCATTGTAGATTTCGCTCAGACGAACATGATCGGCAATGACAGCCCCCAGGCAGCGAGTAATAGGTCTAATTATAGCTTAGTTTGGCCGACCTCGATGCTCTTTGAATTTTTTTCTAATAAAAAATTATCCAAGCTGTTCGATATTGGACCAACGCCAAATCAATAAAACTCCTCTCCAAATGAACTCGTATAATATACTAAGGATGGAAGACCTCAGAATTTTTGCATCGAGAACTTTGAACATACAGGCTAAAGGATCTCGTTTCTTTCATATCAGCCTTCAGACGGCCTCGAAAGCAGCCGAGCTTCAAAAGAATAAGTAAGCAGGTTCTCTCCGGGCGGATCCCCTTCCGCTCCTTTTAGGCAAAATTTTTCAGCCGACCTCCTTCCAATCGAACTCCTCCCAGACATCAGATAATTTTCTTCATCAACCTCCATCCATTCGAACTTCTTGTATTAGCGGAGAGAGGACTCGTCGTTATATATTTGCTCCTCTGACAGATCTTCTTTCGGATTTCTCCAACAGAATTATTTTTGGACTTTTTCTTCTAGCATAACTACTCCCGGATTCCTCCAGCGAACTTTCTTCAGGATTTTTCTAGTCACAGAGCTTCCGAACCCCTTCCAGCCGAACTCACTACAGTCACCTAGAAAGGCCTCCATGCCTACGCAAATTCAGCTATCCATACAGCATGAACCTATTTACACAAATACGACTCTGAAAGAGTCCGAACTCCTCTGGAATTGATGAAACTCAAAGCTCTTCACCACCAGCAACTACCTCCTCCGAACTTTAATTATCAAATTCCAATGGATTGGCACATCACGATAATGAACACTATCCTTCATAACAAATCTCATGTGGCTTCGAACGGTCTACTATTAGGTAGTTATGACTGTCACCATTAGTTTATTATAGGCTCCATCTATATAAGGAATCCTCCAAATATATTTTCTCTCTAAGCTCCAAACTCTGCTCAAAAGCTCTCTCAGTGCTCTATTTCTATGGATAGAGAACTGCTTGATCGTCAGAGGGTGATGCCGGAGCCACTCCACCTCTGATCTAGGACTTGTCTTGCAGGTGTCGGTGGTGGCCTCATCTTCTCCAACTCCAGCTAATTCCGACATCAACAGTTTTCTACACTAATAGAATTGATGCTAGAAAAAGGACTTGCTCTCTTTCTCTTGAGATTTTCTTGTTCTTAAAGGAGCGCTCAGCAGAGATCTCTCTTTTTCTCCCTCAGAGTCCTTCTTCCCCAGCCGATCTCATGAGGATGCCCCCCTGGAAGGCCTCGACTCGATAGTCAACCACCTCCATGGCCAGATCTCACCTAGATCTGTCCACTCCTATTTCATCCCCGGCACCTTAGGTTCTGCTGGCGGCAATGGTGGATATAGAGTAGTTCAACCTACTGGTCCAACAAGTTTGTGACCTTATTGAAGCAGTGCAGGGCATACAGCAGTAGTAGCCTTTGGCACTGATTTAGCCAGAGCAGGCTTCTCTGAAATTCCATAACCCATACTGGGGGTGATCGACTTGGATGAGTCGGTCGATAACTTTCAAAAAAGAAAAGCAGAGGGCACAGAACCCTTGCTCCGATCATGATTCGATCCCTGGGGGATCTTACCCCCATTCTATCAGAAGACTTTGAAGATCCACGACTGTGAGGATCACTTGGACCAAAAGCTGTAAGAAATAAATCGATGGATCGAAGAACTCTATCATACTCTTTCCTCCTACATCAACGACATCTGCACTGACCCTTCTTTCTCCCAACAAATCATATAGGAACCAATTTCGTCGAACTTTAAGCTCCTATAGTTCGAGAGCTACGACGGAAATGCTGATCCGATCGATCATCTGGAGGTCTTTCGAATAATAATGCTGCTCCATGGTGTGCTTGATGCCATCCTATACCGAGCTTTCTCCTCCACCCTAAAGAAAGCAGCCAAAAATTGGTACTCGATCCTTAAATTGGGTACTATCTTTTCTTTTCAATCAAATAAGCTACCAATTCGTGGCTCACTTCATCAGCAGTCGACGTTTCCAACGAGCCTTGGATTTTCTCATCCATATCAAGCAGAAGGAAGGAAAGTCCATTCGGGCCTATGTCAATCACTTTAATGCTGCTGCTTTGTAGGTCCAAAACTTAGACCAGTTTGTTGCAATGGTCGTACTAAAGGACAGCCTTCAAAAGAATGATCTACCATTCTTTCTGAAGAAGAAGTACTTCAAAAATTTTATTGATATGTTGGCTCGAACTGATGATTACGCCCGGGCGAAAGAGGCCTTTAAGGCGAAGGATGAAGAAGCCATGAGAGAGTGGCAGATGGGTGATTCAAGCAAGCCCGTAGTTGAAGAAAAGTCAAGCAAAGCTTGGCCATACTTTAGAACTCCTCCCGAGTATAGACAAGCCTGAACTCCTCCTTGAGCTCATTATCAGAGAAGCCCTGATCAAAGGCACGACGAAACTCTCTCTCAAGAAGATTTCATAACTATGCTCCCTTTAATGCTTCAAAAATTCAGATGCTGATGAAAATCAAGGAGCAACTACCGAGGTCGGAGAGGATGCGCACGCATCCTGGTAAGCACAATCCCAACAAATACTATCTCTACCATTGTGACCACGATCACGATACTGAGGAGTGCATTCAACTCTAAGATGAGATTGAGAAACTCATCAGATGGGACAAGCTTGATCGATTCCTACGACGTCGGCCTGAAGAATGAAAAGATCGATCAAGAACGCTACTGCAATCAGAGCCGCCAAGGAGGGAGGAGCAACAAGAAGATCGGCCCCCGATTGGCATTATCAACACCATCTCTGGAGGATTTTGGTAGGAGGAGGTTGGCAGATCTAGGCGATCAGCAAAGAGACGAAGAACTGAGGAGTCCCTGACTTTCACTAAGGTTGATGCACATGGAGTTTGGTTCCTGCATAACGACGTGGTTGTAGTTGCTTTAAATATTGCAGACTATGATGTATGTCGCATTCTTTTTGATAATGAAAGTTTTGCTAATATTTTATTTTATGATACTTTCTCCAAAATGTCTATCCCTAATAGCTGGCTTGGACCAATGAACTCTCCATTGGTAGGCTTCACTGGTAATACAGTATCAATTGAAGATGTTATAACTTTGGTTGTGGCTACAGAATAATATTTGAGATAGTCCAAGGCACAGATAGACTTTCTGATAGTAAAAGCTCCATCGGCTTACAATACTATTCTTAGCTGATCTGATCTAAACGTGCTTCAAACAGTGGTGTTGACCTACCATTTGAAAATGAAGTTTTCAACAAGCTATGGGATCGAAAAAGTTAAAGAAGATCAAGCCCTGGTAAGACACTGCTATTCAATCATCTTGCAAAGGGGTGAGCAATCAGATCCTTATCCAATTAATGGGTTGGATGTCCACGATGATCTAATCGAAGAGCAGGATGAGCTCATGGAAGATCTTATTTCTGTCCCACTGAATGACGAAAATGCGGAGCACACGGTATAGATTGGTTCCAACCTAGCAAAAGAGATATGAGAGCAGCTTATTGAATTTCTATAGAGGAATGTAGATATTTTTGCTTGGGTCCCCAATGACATGCTTGGAATAGATGCTGAAGTCATGGAATATCATCTGACTATTGATCTCAAGCATCGACCGGTGAAGGAGAAGATGCGCAGCCATGCCCCAGAGAGATAGAAATTAATTATAGAGAAAGTTGACAAGTTCCTTAAGATCGGATTCATCTGAGAAGTCAACTATCCAAACTGGATCTTCAACATTGTGCTCGTCAAGAAGGCGAACGGTAAGTGGAGAATGTGCATAGACTTCAAAATGCTAAACAAAGCCTGTCCGAAAGATAACTACCCCTTGCTCAGGATTGATCAACTGGTGGATGCAACCTCGGACCACAAACTTCTTACTTTCATGGATGCCTTTTCTGGTTATAACTAAATTTGGATGGCATCAGAAAATGAGAAAAAAACTGCTTTTATTACTGACCGTAGTCTTTATTGTTACAGGGTTATGCCTTTTGGACTCAAAAATACAGGAGCAACATACCAACATCTGATCGATAAAATCTTCAAGGAGCAGATTGGCTGCAACATGGAGGTATATGTAGATGACATGCTTGTCAAGAGTCGAGCTTTAATAAATTACATTACCGATCTTGAAGAGACCTTCAGCGCTCTTAGGAGGTACAAGATGAAGCTGAACCCAATCAAGTGCGCCTTCAGCATGACTTCGAAAAAATTTTTGGGATTTATGGTGTCGAGGTGCGGAATTAAAGCAAATCTAGAGAAGATTCGAGCCATTTAAGAGATGACTGCTCCAAAATCAATCAAAAATATTTAGCACCTGATCGAAAAGGTGGTAGCCCTGAACCACTTCATCTCGAGGTCGGTTGAGCGATGCATGTCCTTCTTTCAAGTCTTAAAATAGCCAAAGAATTTTTGTTGGACCACTGAATATCAACAAACCTTTAAAGAGCTCAAGGACTACCTATGCTCGCCTCCCCTGCTAGCAAAGTTCGAACTCAGAGAGAGATTATTTTTGTACCTAGCGGTCTCCCCAGTGGCTCTCGCGGTAGTTCTAGTCAAAGAAGAGATGAAAGTACAAAGGCCGATCTACTACATAAGTCGAATCTTGAGGGATGCTGAGATCAGATATATTAAGTTAGAAAAACTAACTTTTATCCTATTGGTTGCAGTTTGGAGACTTCGACCTTACTTTTAAGGGCACACCATAACCCTCCTCACTGATCAACCAATCAAAGCAGTTCTTCATCGAATGGATGCCTCCGGAAGAATAGTGAAATGGGCAATAGAGCTCACCGAGTTCGACATGAACTACCAGTCTTGGCCATCATTCAAAGCCCAAATTCTGGTAGATTTTATAGTTGAATGCACCATTCTGGATGAAGTTGAGTCTGAATAGAATAAGGTTGATATTCTCTGGTTATAACTGAGTTCCTCTGAAGAAAGAGCTGATCTTCTTGAAGATTTTTGGGCCCTATATGTAGATGGCTCGTCCAATGCTTCTGATGCATACGTAGGGTTGATCTTGGTTATGAAGGAGAAATCCTGATATCTCGGATCAGGTTCGTTCAGATCTGATCAGATCAAGAGAGATATTTCAAAAATTACTCTCATGCATCCAGATTAGATCTGAGATGTTTCAGATCTGATTTTATAGATCTAATAAATAAAAATAAAAATAAATTTAATTTAATTTAATTTATACCTTGATGTTGGGTAATCTGATTATTCTTTAATAATCCTGCTGATTGCTTAAGATTTTGGATCTAGCCACGCAAGCACCTAGCCTCTACCGGTATCCACTCGAACTGGATCTAGAGATCTTCTCCTTCTTTATCATCTTTTCAAAAATTAGATCTGGATCTGATTTGGAGGATCTTCAAAACTCCTTCTGAAGATCAGCAGTCGTCTCTGCAGCAGTGCTGCCTTCTTCCTTTCTCGCCAGCTTTTTCTTGCTTGGATCGCACGAAACTGGAGCCCAACTTCCCTTGGGCATGGAGAGGAGAGAGAGGATCAGAAGATGGCATGGAGGAGGGAGAGGGGCAGTCTTGAGGCATGGGCTAAGAGAAACTCTTTAAAAGTTGGGCACAGATAGGGTTTATTTATAGACCCTACTGCGCCATGCGGTGCCACATCATCCCGGCCAATCATGTTGCTTCGTACAATCAGATCTAAATCTGATTGGTGGGATGACATCACTTGATCCAATTAGATGAGAGCCCCACTAATTCATCTTTAGATAGCACCTAGGACTGGTCAAAGTCTATGGGTAAGGGTCACCT
The DNA here is from genome assembly GCA_006176705.1 of Cocos nucifera. Taxonomy (NCBI): domain Eukaryota; kingdom Viridiplantae; phylum Streptophyta; class Magnoliopsida; order Arecales; family Arecaceae; genus Cocos; species Cocos nucifera. The sequence goes on from QRFJ01001644.1 coordinate 288,163, forward strand.
AAGTAGAATCCAAGAAGCAACTTGGAGTCCCATCCATATGAGACTCCAGGCATCCCTATCCATGGGCGCACGCCTTCCTAGGCATGCACTTCCTCCTTTCTAATTTTCAGTAAGGGGATAAGCCCTTATCTGCTCTCTAATAAGTGCATGATTGATAGGGACGCGATGTTGTCGTTAAGACACCGTGTTTATCAGTTTAATCTGACTTTTTAAAATCATTGAAAATGTATAGATAGTAGTGAGTCGGGTCGAATCCACAGGGAAGGTAGTATTTTAGATTTGAAATCTTTGATTTTATAAAAGAAAAAGATAAAAAAGAAGAGTTTCGAGATCAAAAGTGAAGTCGGAAAATTAAAAGCAAAAATTAAAAGGTGCAAAAATTTAAATTTGGTACTAAGATCTATTAGTTAGATCTTAGCATCTACTTGCAATAAAATAAAAAGTAATAATTAAAATGCAGAAATTAAATTACAATAAAAATTAAAAGCAAGAAATTAAAATACAAAAATAAAACTTTTATTAATTAAAATTTTAGAATTTAAATACATAAAATTTAAAAAAAAAAAATAAAATAGCCTGATCTCTGATCTTGGATCGGCATTGGCAGAAAGATGGTGTAGAAGCTCGGCTCTTCTTCTCGGCACCCGTTGCTTCGAAGCAGCCTTTAACCCATAGCCTGGCTTCGCCCTGTACCAAAGCTTCACCTTGATCGGAGATATTGATTTTCTGATGGCCTGGGGTCCTTTTTATAGAGCTAGGAGGGCTGGATATTTTTTCTAAAGGCAATATGGGACTAATAGCCTTTGTAATCATCAAAATACAAAGAAATTTGGATAAAATTTGAATCAAAATAGCTCTGATATGACTCTGATAAATCTGATAAAATCCAGCCATTCAATAGGAATCCAACGGTCCAAAAATCATCAAAATCGGATGCAGATAAGCTCAGATCGGGTCGGATTAAATTCTGGCCGTTGGATCGCGCTTGATCGAGGAAATCTGGCCGCAAATCGCGCTTCGGGAGTCTTGATCACCGCCGGCAGCATTCTGGACCATCGGATCATCGCCTGGATCGAGCGCTGCCATCCGATGGTGATCCGCGTGATGTTTGTATCTGAATAAAATTCGGAAGCAACCACAGCCGTCCGATCCTGACCGCAAACAACCACATCCGTCCGATCGCGCAATAACTGTTCCCATGGACCGCGTGGACCGGCCGCACCGCACACCGCAACCAATCAGCGCCGCTGTTGTCGAACGAAAAGACTAAATTACCCTTGTGAGCCGCGATAAATTTCTGTAGACCCTTAAGGGGTCTAGGTCCACCACGTGGCAATCTCTGATTCGCCGGAATTTGCTGAGCTGGCGGTCCACGCCTAGATCGTGGACCGGCTGATGGCTTCAACGGCTGAGTCGGCTTGATGGCTTGGCTTGGCTTGGTGGCTCGGCTTGCGGAGCCGGCTGAGCCATTTTCTTTTTTTTTATTTAATTTTTATTTATTTTATATTTTTAAAAATTCATATCTTTTTCATTTTAGCTCCGTTTTACTTGAAATTTATTTCGTTGTGATCAAAAAAATGAGCTCTTTCTATTGATAATAAAATTTTATTTTTTAATTTTTATTATTTTTATTATTTTTTAATTAATTTTTTAATTAATAAAAATATGAATTTTTCAAAAATTATATATAAATTGATTATTAATTCTTAAAAATTAATATAAATTAATTAATAAATTAATACTTTTATTGATGAATTTATGATGCTTATCACACCCCCCAACTTAAGCTTTGCTCGTCCTCGAGTAAAGAAAGAATTTAGTTTTAAATACCTTTTAACTTTAGAGTTTCGAATTTTACCTAAGCAATTTTCAAAATGGCCATTGATATTCAGTAGAGCTTAAATGAGATATATCATTGGGGTATTAATACTTATCAATAGAAAAATTAAGTAAAGAACATTAAATTTTTCAGAACTTTTTCTAAATTATTCCACTTTTATCTCTGATTTGTCTAAACTTTCATATAGGCAGGTGTATTGCTACTTCCATCCTTCATTTATTAATTTTTATTTTCACATTGCCCACTTTTTGATGCGAATATCATTGCTTACTTAGGCAACGGGACCCGGTTACTCGGTGGGAAACCAATTTTTTTTTTTTTTTTTTTTTTTTTTTAACGTTGTACCACTATTGAGTGTCTTAACTCCTTAAGCTTTCTATTTGATCCATGTAGCGAGTCTTGGGCCAATGACTCCCAAACCAGTTGGCTTTAGGGCACTAGGTATAGAATACCCCTCGGGCTTACTAGCTCGAATCAAATAGGCTACGAGTTAAGACTAGCTTTACAACGAGCTTCTTTGCCCTTCCCACCTTTTGACGCGAAACTCAATGCTTGCTTAGGCAAAGAGGCCCGGTTACTCAGTGAGAAGTACTTGGAAACTATTTTATTAAAATAAATTTTTATATGAAGAAATGTATAGTTACCCTACACAAGCCTATAAAAAGTAGACTTTTCTTTGATGCTAGTAGAAATAATTAGAAATGCTCCAAGAAAAATTTTTTTTATGTTCTGGACTTAACTCTTTATTGAATTTTCTTAATACTTGATTCCTCAATATCTCATAGATTCTCTAATCTGTGCATCAATTTTTTTTTTAAAAATGCTTAGTTTAATTCGATTCTTAAGCATAATCAAGGTATCTAAATACTAAATACTAACTTTTTTCGAGGACTTAAAATTTTAAAATTTTTATTTTTCTCTCCCCCCAACTTAATCGACATTGTCCTCAATGGAAAAGAAGAAAAAATAAAGAATGTAATAAAAAAAATGGAAGAATACACCTATATTTATTTATTTATTTATTTATTATTTTTATTTTTTTTTTGGTCTAGCACATGCCTTTAGCAAATTTGAGCTCTCCCTCCAACTTATTCAAATTATCCTAAAAAAAAAATAAGATAAATTAGATAAAAACTAAATATTGGGTTGCCTCCCAACAAGCGCTAAGTTTACCGTCTTCAGCCAGACACAATGCAGAGACACAATACAGCTCACTATCCTGTGTCGAATATTGGATTGACAAATTCCAATGGTTTTGGATTGCCAATCTCAGAAAGTTGATTTTTAATCCCATTATTGATATATTCACTGTTAATTTTTGGGATATATTTTATGATTCCATTCTCAGACCCATGTTTATTAAGAATTTCTCCTATTTGTTTTTCTAAAATGCTCATGAATGGAGTTTTAGGAGTTAAGTTTGATTCAATGGGTGCTGGAATGGTGACTAAAGGCGGTTTTAATTCTGAAGGTAAATTAATGTGATCCTGCTTAAACAACTCCATTGATATTTTATTACATGCCTTTTGATTTTTATAAGAAGAACCAGCTTCTAGGGTTGAAGGGAATAGGACATTAGGTTTATAAGTCTCGGGTAAATCATCTATTCTCTTTTTCCCTATTTCTATCTCATTTAAATTGGAACTAGCATCAGTACTAATTTCTGGCTCGGGTTCTTCTATGTGGTTAGTCTCAGTACTAACCAGTTCCTCTAAAGTTTTCATTTTGGCTAGCATCAGTACTAGCCTCTCTCACCTGGTCTTGGTATGGGTCCATAAGAATCCTATAGCTTTTAAGTTCAGGAATTACTTTGGTATTCTTAAATTGAAGATTCTTAGATGAAACATTAGATTGATAATTTAATCCAGGTGGTTGGTAGTCATTAGGTGGGTTATTTGAAATTGGTAGGTTCGGTAGTTGATCTAGTTCTCTCCTCATGTTAGACTCAACTAATTATCCTATTTGAGCTTCTAGTCTGGCGATAGATTGCTGTTGAGTTAGAATTAATTATTGAAGTTGGTTAAATCTATCATCAGCTAGATTGGTCTGTTGAGGAGGTGGGTATGAAGGCTGATCATAATATGATGGCTGGATAAACTGACTAGGCTGACCATTATTATAGGCATAATTTTGATAATTTTGCTCAAGTAAAATTTGGGTCTGAGCCTGAGTCTGTTGGGATGTCCAAGAAAAATTAAAGTTACTCCAATCTGAATTATATGAATTTGAAAATGGATCATTAATCAATTTGGAGTATCCTTGAGTAGCTTGAACTTGTTCTTGGATAAAATATGGAAACTGTGCAGTCATAGGATATTCACTTACATGATGGGTTGGACTAGCACAGATTGAATAACTCTCCTGATAATTAGAAGATTGTTGACCTAGGGTTAGGAGTTGATCTATTTTCTGATCAAGAAGGTCAACTTTATCTAATTTTTGGACTATTAGATTCATGTTAGCCATTTAATTATTATGTTTAATGTGAATCAACCATTCAATTATGTTCAACTAAATCAGAAAAAATGATTTCCTACCATGCATGTATTAGTGTAACCCTAATGTATGGTTCAAAAAAATTTTAGAATTTTTATTTATTTATTATTATTATTATTATTTTATTATATTAAAAATTAATTTTTTTAATTATTTTTATTTGTTAATTTTAATTTAATTTAATTTAATTTAATTATTAATTTTTAGTTAGTTTAATTTTTATTTTATTTTATTTTTAGAGGAGAAAGGAGAAGAAAGAAAAAAGAGTTCTAAAGAAGAGGTCCTAAGGAGTCCTAGAACTAAGAAGAAAGAGAAGAATTCGGTTTAATTAGATCTAATGTTGGTTAGCAATCAAGTTGGTCAATCAATCCTGACTAAGGGTTATCCTAGATCTAGACAGCTCCTAACTGCCAAGGTCACCTTCAAGCCCTCCAAGTGTAGGATTAGCCAATCAACTAGCCAGGTAAGTGTAAGGTCGGTGGGAGTCCCCCCGTTGCTTGCCTTAGACACCAATTGTGCTTGGCCAGGTAAGCGAACGGAACCAATTAGAAACCACCTTCCTTCGGGCCCAATCGTCCCTGAACCACTTTCCTAGACACCAGTCAAATTGACTTATCCTAACCCGGTTCAACTCTTAGGATTCCTTGTCCTATTGAGCTCGAGTTCCTAGGGTTGATGTCTAATTGATTTTAAAATTAAAGGCTTAGGTCAATGCAGGATGCTGGTTGGTTGTTTGTGGGCTAAGGAAGGGTGATCAAATCCCCACCTTATCTTGTTTAATTGGGTTGTGCCCTTAATTTGATTTAATATGAATATGCATAAAAAATTTTCAATCAAAGGGTTCTATGCAATTTAAACTAGATGCATGTAACTAATTGTATTCTGAAAGGCTTACCTTGCCTCCAGCAATCACCAAAAAAATAAAAATAAAAATAAAAATAAAACTAATATGATGCATGCTCTAAACAGTTAGGGTTTCTAATCTTATCATGAGGCTTTTAATTAGGTTTAAATGGATATTTTTTTAAATTAATTTAAAAATAAAATAAATAAATAAATAAATAAAAAGAAAAGAGGACTAGGGTTAGGATTGATCTCACCAAAATTAGATGCTTTCTTCGTTTTCTCCTTTTTTTTCTACAAAAAAATAAAAAAAATTAGTAAGCAATATTAAAAAAATATAATTAATTTATAAAAAAAAATCAAAGAAATCAAAATCAAAAATCAAAAATCCTTCCCCGGCAACGGCGCCAAAAACTTGATAGGGACGCGATGTTGTCGTTAAGACACCGTGTTTATCAGTTTAATCCGACTTCTTAAAATCATTGAAAATGCGTAGATAGTAGTGAGTCGGGTCGAATCCACAGGGAAGGTAGTATTTTTAGATTTGAAATCTTTGATTTTTAAAAGAAAAGAAAAAAAAAGAATTTGAGTTTTTGAGAATCAAAAGTGAAGTCGGAAAATTAAAAGCAAAAATTAAAAGGTGCAGGAATTTAAAATTTGGTACTAAGATCTACTAGTTAGATCTTAGCATCTACTTGCAATAAAATAAAAAGCAATAATTTAAAGTGCAGAAATTAAATTGCAATAAAAATAAAAAGCAAGAAATTAAAATGCAAAAATAAAATTTTTATTAATTAAAATTTTAGAATTTAAATACATAAAATTTAAAAAAAAAAATAAAATAAAATAGCCTGATCTCTGATCTTGGATCGGCATTGGCAGAAAGATGGTGTAGAAGCTCGGCTCTTCTTCTCGGCACCCGTTGCTTCGAAGCAGCCTTTAACCCATAGCCTGGCTTCGCCCTGTACCAAAGCTTCACCTTGATCGGAGATATTGATTTCTGATGGCCTGGGGTCCTTTTTATAGAGCTAGGAGGGCTGGATATTTTTTCTAAAGGCAATATGGGACTAATAGCCTTTGTAATCATCAAAATACAAAGAAATTTGGATAAAATTTGAATCAAAATAGCTCTGATATGACTCTGATAAATCTGATAAAATCCAGCCATTCAATAGGAATCCAACGGTCCAAAAATCATCAAAATCGGATGCAGATAAGCTCAGATCGGGTCGGATTAAATTCTGGCCGTTGGATCGCGCTTGATCGAGGAAATCTGGCCGCAAATCGCGCTTCGGGAGTCTTGATCACCGCCGGCAGCATTCTGGACCGTCGGATCATCGCCTGGATCGAGCGCTGCCGTCCGATGGTGATCCGCGTGATGTTTGTATCTGAATAAAATTCGGAAGCAACCACAGCCGTCCGATCCTGACCGCAAACAACCACATCCGTCCGATCGCGCAATAACTGTTCCCATGGACCGCGTGGACCGGCCGCACCGCACACCGCAACCAATCAGCGCCGCTGTTGTCGAACGAAAAGACTAAATTACCCTTGTGAGCCGCGATAAATTTCTGTAGACCCTTAAGGGGTCTAGGTCCACCACGTGGCAATCTCTGATTCGCCGGAATTTGCTGAGCTGGCGGTCCACGCCTGGATCGTGGACCGGCTGATGGCTTCAACGGCTGAGTCGGCTTGATGGCTTGGCTTGGCTTGGTGGCTCGGCTTGCGGAGCCGGCTGAGCCGTTTTCTTTTTTTTATTTAATTTTTATTTATTTTATATCTTTCAAAATTCATATCTTTTCCATTTTAGCTCTGTTTTACTTGAAATTTATTTCATTATGATCAAAAAAATAAGATCTTTCTATTGATAATAAAATTTTATTTTTTAATTTTTATTATTTTTTATTATTTTTTAATTAATTTTTTAATTAATAAAAATATGAATTTTTTAAAAATTATATATAAATTAATTATTAATTTTTAAAAATTAATATTAATTAATTGATAAATTAATACTTTTATTGATGAATTTATTATACTTATCAATGATACATGGGCAGATGTCTAAGGATTAAAGATCAATGTTTGACCAAAGTCAAAGGACAAGAATTAGCAAGTGACGAAAAATGACAGGTGTTTTCTCAAATTTATCTCATAAATTAAGACAACCCTTTTCTGACCTGGACAAGCTCCAGTCAGACCATGTAAAGATACTTGAGTGAGCATAAACTCATTTGGCTCAGTCGAGATAACTTTTAATGATAATAAAAGGAGAACATTAGATTCAATCGTGTGCTAGCATGATTTTCTTGAACCTAATTGAATCTAATTCAAATCAATTAAATTGGATTAGTCCAATTGATAATATTCAGATCCAAATCCTTATTTATATAATCCAGTTAGGTTTAGTTCTATATGATAATGGGATATGTCATGATCTCCATCATTGACATCATCGAAACTTCTTTTGATGGATTAGAATCCTTCTGATTCAGACAACTAGAATGATCGATCATCTAAATCATTCCAATTACTTCCAAAATCCATCAGTGACACCTAGCAGTATATGGTGGTAATCCATCAAAACTAAAAATGAACCTCTCAGTGCAGCTACTTGTGTGATTAAGTTCTTCTATCTTGAGCCTCGATCAGATTAGGATTAAAGTGAACTCGTCAAACCCTAATTTCTATCATATGATTTAATCATTCTATTCAAGTCTGATGTGAAAATCTTAATAGAAACTCTTTCTATTATTTCACTCTGCCATGGCCATGGGCTTATGGACTTGATTCTTATGATCATCATAGGGCTGCTCCTCATCCATCGAGGTAGATAGATTTCCTCTTGGTGCAATCTAATTCTTACAATGAACATGCTATAGCCAACATACACCTCAGGATTTTGAATGGCTAGGAGACCGAGTCATGATGTAGTCAAACTATAACACCCTCAAGGTGAACTATCGATGCACCTCAGGTCAAAGAATCAGACACACCATTGCAGCTTTGAGTCAGTCATCGACGAGAAGGTAGACTTCCTTATGACTGCTCGAGGTGGTCATGCTCAGTGCCCTCATTCTCTAACGAGTATCTATACTCTCGCTCTAATGTCTCTACATCGTAGACTCAAGACTCATCTACTATGAAGAAGCGATTGTACACCAACCTTCTGGATCAATCACCATCCTCATGATGATCCTACGGTCAGGAGCATTTTATGAGTTAATAAATAAAAATTCATGTCTTAAATTTTTAACTCTTGAAAATAAGAATTATCATTACCATTAACTCAAGGAATGTATCACAGACACTAAATACACTTGTGATAAAAAATAATTCATTTTATTATTTATAGTCAAAATTATAATTTGCCCCTAGAAGTGTATTATAAGTATCAGCCAATTCTGACTTTTAGGGCACACATATCTAATAGGTTAGCTTAGAAGGAGTTGTCGCCGAATATGCACTGCACTTTGAGTTTCCTTCGACTAATAATGGGGTCGAATATGAAGCTTTAATTACAGGATTAAGGATCACTGAAGAATTAAAAGTGGATTAACTCCAAGTCTACAGTGATTTCCAACTAATGATCAGACAAGTTAATGGCAAATATGAGGCTCGAGAAGAAAGCATAATAAAATATCTCGAGAAAGTGAAGAGCTTGACTCTGACCTTCAATAATTTGGACATCAAGCAGATCTCAAGAGCGAAAAATACTAGGACCGACCTTCTCTTAAAGTTGGCAACATTGGCCCCGATTGAGCTGCCCAAGGAGGTCTTCTTCAAAGTCCTGAAACATCCAAGTCTGAAAGGATAGCAGTCTGTAATGCAGATCGACCATAAGCCATGTTGGATTGACTTATTGATTGCTTATCTTAAATATGGAGCTCTTCCTCATGACCCAAAAGAAGCTTGAAAACTTAGAAATCAAGCCTTCCGGTATGTTCTGTATGAAAGCAAGCTATATAAAAGGTCATACTCCTTACCGCTCTTGAGATATCTCAGACCTTCAGAAGCTGACTTTGCATTGTGGAAAGTGCATGAAGAAATCTATGGAAGTCATGTAGGGACCAGATCCTTATCACACAGACTACTTTGGTAGGATTACTATTGGCCGTTCCTGTACCATGATTATATAGAGTATGTCAAAAAATATGATCGCTATCAGAGAAATACAAACATTCAAAGGCAGTCAGCTTCTGAACATACACCCCTGAGCATCCCGTGGTCGTTTGCTCAGTAGGAGATGGATATACTCAGACCTTTTTCCATGGCACTGGAACAGCGTAAGTTTCTCTTGGTGGTAATAGATTATTTCACAAAGTAGGTCGAGGCTGAACCTCTAGCAAAAATCATTGAAGCAAAAGTGTAGGACTTCATCTAGAAGTAGATCATTTGCAGATTTGGCTTCCCTCGAACTCTCATAACAGATAATGGGCTGTAGTTTGTCAGAGCAAGATTTGCCAAATTCTATGAAGATTTGAATATCTTCCATTATTTTATATCAGTAATCCATCCATAGGCAAACGACGAAGCCAAAGTAACAAACAGAACCCTACCGTAAGGCATCAAAGCGAGACTTGAAAGAGCAAAGGAGACTTGGGTGGATGAACTCTATCATGTGCTCTGGGCATACCGAACTACCCGAAGATTGCCAATTGGGAAGACCCCATTTGCCTTAGCTTTTGGAACAGAAGTGGTCATCCCAATAGAACTCAAACTTCAATCAGCACGAGTCATGGCATTCAATAAGCAGCATAACTCATGGGACCTCAGGGCTAACCTCGACTTGTTGGAGGAAAAATAAAAAAAAAGCTTAAGTTTGGATGATGGCCTATAAGCAAAAAATGGCCCGTTACTACTGTTGGAAATATGCGCTCTTCCCACATGGATCGGCATGACCACTGGTGATTAGCCAAGTAACAAGAAAGTACTTCTTAGTCTACGAAAGCACGATCAAATAAACTAAGGAATAGAGAAGAAGAGAAGAAGAAATTTTTGAGAAAAAGAAGCTTTTTTTAGTATATTTCAGCACTCTTATAATCTTGATCTATTTTCAGTATATATACTTTACAAAGGATCAAGCCCAAGCTCATAGAAAAACATTTCAAACTCAAACAATCCACGCACACAAAATAATAACTCACAAAAACTGAGCCGACCCAGTTTCAGACTGAGCCGATCAAGTTGTGTACCGTGCTAACAGCCCAAAAATACTACTTTTTGTCTGAATTTTTCTTTGAGATCCAGCTGACCCAGTCTAGGACTGAGTTGACCTAGTTCCCAACTGAGCTGGCTCAGTCTTAGAGTGAGCCGACCTAGTTTCTGAACTTTACTATTGAGACTGATTTTTCTTTCGGCTCGCTCCCATCTTTTTATGACCTATCTTCTCATATTTTCAAGACTTGAGAGTGCCACTTCTGAGCTCACATTCTCTATCTTGGTGCTTTCAAGTCCTTGTGAACTCATCTCTTCTCAACAGATCCATCCGTGCCACACATCTCTAAAAGCTGTCTCTGAGGAGTACCTTCATGAGTGCATCAGACTGATTCTCCTTGGTATGGACCTTCATCAGTTTTACTTCACCTTCGTCCATCAGCTCTCTGATTCTATGGTACCTCATGTCTATATGCTTTGTGCATGCATGATAGACTGGATTTTGTGCCAATAACAGAGCACTCTGACTATCACTGAATAGTGTAATCTTGCTCTGCTCTTCCCCTAACTCATCAATCAGCCTTCTAAGCTAAAGAGCTTCTTTTGCAGCCTTCGTTATCTCAATGTACTCGGCCTCTGTGGTAGATAAGGTTGTGATTGGCTGAAGGGTTGGCACACAAACTGGCATCACCTCTCCCTGATACCAATTGATGTTCCATGATATCGCTGAACGCTAATCATCCTTGGCATCATAAGCCTCGATACCATATTGCCGAAGCCCCCGATCTTTAGCACGGATCTGAAGAAATCTGTGACGTTCTCTATGGACAGCAAACCATCGATCCTCCACCTAGATCTATGATGGGGCGCCTCCCTCCTTGGGCTTAAGGGAGACGCCCCCTTCTCTAAGGCTTCTTCAAGAATCCTAGGGTGGCAATTCTAGAGAGAAGAGAAGAAGAGAGTTCAAAGAGAAAAGATCTGTATTCCACAGCATCTTGAAATCCTAATACAACCTATGTATTTATATATAGCCATTAGGCCCGACCAAAAAGCTTTCCTAGCTAACCTAATACATGAAAGCACTCACCGAGCCCATGTACATCCATGTCTCCCATGCTCTCATCCTCTGGATTTAGACCCAACCCATACATGAATTGGCCACCTTAAGACCTCTCAAACTAGGCCTTAAGACCCCTAAGATCAACCCAGATCCTAATCCAAAATAGACCTTCGCATAACTCTGTCCGTGCACTGAGCCGGCTTAGTCTCAGCACTGAGCCGACTTAGTTCTACTGGGTCGGCTTAGTCCAAAACTGAGCCGGCCCAGTCCTGTGCCATGCCAGCAATTCCAAATGCTTAGCTCTTTATTTTGCATGTGCTCTGAGACTTAGTCGACCCAGTTTTGGACTGAGTCGGCTAATCTACAAAAAATCTTCTTTCTATAGTCTTGATTCTTCGATTTTGATTCCTTGCTTCACCTTATGTTCCAGATCTTTGAAGTACCAACCAAGCCCCTGAAATTTCTGGAGCCAACCTTCTGACTCCTCTAGTGGCCTTCCAAGGCTTGGGAGCATCACAAATTCTTATAATCTCCACCTTGGTACTACCAAGCCTTGGCAAATCTCTCGATAATGATCTTCTATACAATCCCGCTGTCCCAGCGTACTCGATAGTCCCTTGTGCAATCATCACCTCAGCCAATCCTTTTCAGCTATTGTGCACCTTTGAGGCTTTTTCGATGACCACCTCCACCGCTGAAGATCTTGGCTTGCACCTCTGCACCATCTTAAAATTATAGGATCTCTTCTGCTTAACAGCTGCATCACTTTTTCTGAACTTTCCTGGAGAACTTGCAATGTTTCTATACTGGCACTCGCTGCAAACCCTAACATGATCTCCTCAGAACTATGCCTATCCTCCTGCACATGCCGTTCCATCTAGAATTGTGCATCACCGATGCTGGTGCTAGGATATCGATCCTCCCACACCCCTCTGCTCTAGACTCATGTTAAATTCCTCTCCAATTATGAAGCCATCGCTCTGGAGCTCCACCTATATTCGAAGTCCATCTGATGCCATAAAAGTTGACTCTATCATCGAGTCCCTCAAGGCCAACCACTCAACGCTGCACTATTGAGCCTACCGCTGTACCTCAAACACTGTTGCTGTCCCTTCGAACCCTCCGCACTCCATGGATCCCTTCGAAGCCATCTTGGATACCTCTACAACCTACGGGCACCTTCAAAATCTAAGAGCTCATCCAACTCTTCTGAAACCAATGATTGAACCCTAGAAAATTCCATCCTAGTCCTTCTCTTCTGCTCCTACACCAGCCATCGCTTTAGTTGCGCCTAGAGAACCATCCTCCACCTGAACCGCGACTCTCCCTAGTGCTCCTACAGAAGAAATCTGATCCACGATACTCTCGACTATCTGAGATACCTCTGGCACTTCTTGAGACCCCCTGGCTCTCTCTGAGATACTACTGACACTCTCTGTTGAGATACACTCCTCAGCTGCTGCACCATCGAGCCTCTCTCAGCCCCTGTGCCTCCAAGAAAGCGCTCCTGCAGCACTCCAGCATTCCCTGACTCATCTCTACGCCACTCTATAGCCATCCAGTCCTAACTTACTAGACCTCCATGGATCATCCATCTCCATCACTCCTAAGGCTCTGCAAATCTATGCTCTGGTTGAATCGCTGAATATATCTTGACTACTTTCCCACCTTCCAGACACTGAAGGACGTATAGTCGCTTCTTCAGTCTTTCTTCGAGCATTATTCTTTGGAAAAGCTCTCTTCAATAGCCCTACACTGCTCATCTTCCTAGAGAAACCTGATGCTCTCTATTGAGATACCTCCCTCGGCTACTACATCACCGAGCCTCTCTCAGCCCTGCATCTCTAGGAAAGCACTTCTATAGCACTTCAGCGCTTCCTACCTATCACATAACCGTCATACACCCCAGCCTTTCCATCAAGACTGATCAGCAAATCATGCGCTAAATCCTTCCATCCTGGAAAAATTCTTTTTCGTTAATCCTCTTAACCTCCACCTTCAACTTGCTACTTTCGGTTGGCCAAACCACAGCAATAACAAAGATAGATTTGAGACATACCATGAAATTCTTGTGCAAATTTTTGATTTCACTTTGTACGACTTCTCCTTCCCTTCTATGCACCATCAGGCTCTGATACCAGATGTTGACGCACCAACTAGCATCACCTCTCCCTGATACCAATTGATGTTCCATGATATTGCTCGAACGCCAATCATCCTTGGCATCATAAGCCTCGATACCATGTTGCGAAAGCCCCTGATCTTTAGCACGGATCTGAAGAAACCTATGATGTTCTTTATGGGCAGCAAACCATCGATCCTCCACCTGGATCTGTGATGGGGTGCCTTCCTTCTTGGGCTTGAGGGAGACGCCCCCTTCTCTAGGGCTTCTTCAAGAACCCTAGGGCGGCAATTCTAGAGAGAAGAGAAGAAGAGAGTTTTGGGAGAGAAGGTCTGTATTCTACAGCATCTTAAAATCCTAATACAACCTATGTATTTATACATAGCGATTAGGCCCGACCAAAAAACTCTCCTGACTAATCCAATACATGAAAGTACTCACCGAGCCCATGTACATCCATGTCTCCTATGCTCTCATCCTCTGGATCTAGACCCGACCCATACATGAATTGGCCACCTTAAGACCTCTCAAATCAGGCCTCGAGACTCCTAGGATCAACCCAAACTTTAGTCCAAAATAGACCCTCGCGTAACTCTGCCTGCGCACTGAGCTAGCTCAGTCTCAGCACTGAGCTGGCTAAGTTCCACTAGGTCAGCTCAGTCCAAAACTGAGTTGGCCCAGTCTTATGCCATGCCAGCAGTTTTGAATGCTCAGCTCTCTATTTTGCCTGTGCTTTGAGACTTAGCCGACCCAGTTTTGGACTGAGCTGGCTAACCTGCAGAAAATCTTCTTTCTGCAGTCTTGATTTTTTAACTTTGGTTCCTTGCTTCACCTTATGTCCTAGGTCTCTGAAGCACCAACCAAGCCTCTGGAATCTCCGGAGCCAACCCCCTAACTCCTCTCGTGGCCTCCCAAGATTTGGGAGCACTACAAATCCTCACAACTACAACTCTAAAATCAAGGGCAAAATATTCAAAGTGGAGGACCTAGTGCTTCGATGAGCAGCTATTTCACAACCTCAGAATCAAGAAAAGCTCACTCCAAATTAGGAAGGCCCATACGAAGTAGAGGAGATTGTTTGGCTCAGAACTTATCGCTTGAAGGAGCTTGGAGGAACAACACTCCCACGATCTTGAAATTAAAAAAATCTAAGAATGTACTACCAATAATTTATCTTCAATAAAATTCCTCTATTTTAATATTATTATTTTTTATTACCAAAATTATGTGATGATAGAAAATAACTTTTTGAAGTAATCAAAAGTATCCATGCTAGGAACAGGAGGAGAACCTCGTCCTAACATGAACAAGTCGAAGGCCTCTTTAACCTAAGATGAGATGAGGGAAGGGGCTCTTTCAAGGGTCCTTATGTGCTCCTACAGTCCTATTAGGAATAGAAGAAGAACTTCATCCTAACATGAGCAAAGCAAATACCTCGTTAACCTAAGATGAGATGAGGGAAGAGGCCCTTTCAACGATTTTTATGTGCTCCTATAGTCCTATTAGGAGCAGGAGAAGAACCTCATCCTAACATGAGCAAGTCGAAGGCCTCATTAGTCTAAGATGGGATGAGGAGAGAGAGGCTTTCAATGGCCCTTATGTGCCCCTACAGTCCTATTGGAAATAGGACAAGAACCTCATCCTAACATGAGTAAAGCAAAGACCTCGTTAACCTAAGACGAGATGAGGAAAGAGGCTCTTTCAATGGCCCTTATGTGTCCCTATAGTCCTATTAGGAATAGAAAGAGAACCTCATCCTAACTTGAGCAAAGTGGAGACCTCGTTAACCTAAGATGAGATGAGAGAGGAGGCTCTATCAACGGCCCAACGATGCCCCTACTACCATGATAGGAATAGGGGGAGAACCTCATCCTAACGTGAGCAAGACGAAGATCTCCGGTTACTTAAGATAGAAGGAGAACCTCGTCCTCATATAAACAAAGACCTTCGATTATTTAAAGCAGGAGGAAGGACCTCATCTTGATGAAAGGGCAAATGAAAATTAGCAAAATTGAACAAGGATAAACTCACCCCAGCGTAGGTAAAAAAATCTCTGATTATGAAAAGATAGGAGAAAAACTACTCTTTCAATAGTTCTTCCAATGAAAGTCAAAGCAAAAGAGAGAAATGAGAAAATCAATAGGCATTGAATCCAAACAAAGCAAAAAGATGATAAAAAAATAGTCCTTCATTAAATCTGAAGTTCATTACAAAGTGAAGGTCTACGAGACCATGTACAAAAAAAAAGAGAAAAAGATGACAAAGTCCTAAGGAGGCCTGAAACCCTCAGACTTCGGGCTATCAACCCCCACCATTACAAGAGATGGCTTCAGCCTAAGGATTTTCTCCTCAAGCTCCTTCTTCTTATATAGACCATCTATATACATCCTATTGGCATGTTGGAATTTGCCTTCGAGCTCTCGCCGCTGCTTTCTCAAAACTTCAAACTTGGCCTCCGCATCCCTGACGACTTGCTGCTTGTATGATAGCTGGATCCTCAGCCATTGAACCTCGGCCTTCTCCCACCCTACTGCTTTTGAAAGCTCACCTAGAGTCCTCGTTAGGGAGGCAACCTATTCTGGTCCACCACTCGTGTTGGATTGATGACTGTCATCAAGTTATTTTTGGAGCTGGGTTACTTCGCTATTAGCAGCACGAAGCCTTTGCTCAAGCTAGGATATTCTCTCACTCCAACCCAATTGATAGGTATCATAAGTGAGCTTGGTGTCATGTAGTTGCTTTTGGAGCACAGAGAACCTTTTTAACCAATCCCACTCATACCGAGCCTTGTCGGAAGACCATGGTGAGCTCCCCTCCAGTAGATGGATCTTCTCCTTCGCCGTCTTGAGATCGACTTCGAGAAAGCTAATCTTCGCTGTTAGTGCCCAAGATTTATTACTGACCTTTTTCTTTAGCTTGCTGATCTCCTTCTCGAAGCTGTCCTTCCGAATGTTGAAGCTCATAAAATCTTTCATGTATAGCTTTTGGAGATGGGTGACCTCAATCGTCGTCTCTAAAACATTCTTTCTGGACCCCTGAAGTTCGGCTTCTGCCTTCTTCAACTTTTCTTCAGGTGGTGAATCTCCCTCTTTAAATTTTTGACTACGAACTTTAGAGGGATACCTTGGGATAATAGCTTGGTGTCAATTGGAGAAGATGGATCCCAACTACAATCACTGGAGGGGTTCTGAATAACATCCACCATGATACAAGTATAAAGAAAAGAAAATTTATTTTCATTCCTCAAAATGTTTGATATATATCAAAAAAAAAGAAAAAAAAAGTATAAATTTATAAAAAATCTTAAACCTCGGTCGGTGCAGAGGCAGGTGAGGTCGGTATATTCTTTGCAACGTCGGGCTCGGGAATAGACTCGGGAGCTTTAGCTGCAAGTTTGGGAGTGCTTGGGGTAGGTTTGACGATGGGGGAAGCGACGGCAGCATTGGAGGGACCGACTCCCTCACTGTGTTCGTCTGTTAGAAGGTTGAGGTCTACTCCAAAAAAATTCTTTGCGACCCTCCTCATGCAGATCTCGAATCCCTCCAAGAAAGCTTTCTGGGCAAATGCGATCTTGATGTCCTCCATTGCTTTGGAGGACTTGAAGGCTTCGATAGCCCTCTCCCTCTTGATGCCAATCTCCTCTTCAGCCTTCTTCCTTTTATCTTCGGAGAGGGCTAGGGCTGCCCTCAGCCCCATAGAAGCTTCTTCCTCTCTCCATGATACCTCCCGAAGGCGCTAGACCTCTGTAGCTTGAATTTTTGAGGCCACCTTCAAATGGTCGACCTTGGCCCAAACCCTCTCGACCTCCATTTGAACCTCCTATAAGGCTTTAGAAGCCTCAACCTGGCGAAGTTCGATGGCCTTTGAGTGGGCAAACAAGTAATGCCCCAGCTACAAGAGAAGTAGAAGTTAAGTTAGAACTTTAAAAGCACATCCTTCATTCAAACAAGTTCAAAAAAGTGGGTTACCTCAAGATAGGTGGCGAAAGACTCATCGAATCTCTCGGCATCCTCCATCCCAACCATTTTCTCAATAATGTGTGGGAGGAGGCTACCCTTCATCAAGGATTGGATGATCTTTCGATCATCCAAAGAAGCTCGCTCCTGACTGGAGCCTTCACCACTCGAATTTTTGGCCATCCTCCTTATCTTTTTTCTGACGGTGTCCTTTTTCTTTTTCTTCTTCTCAACAACCTCGCATTGCTTAGGAAGTGAGGTGGCGGCATCCCCTCGGGGCAAGATCAGAGGTGGTGCGGTTGTGTTGGACTTAGGGATGGGCACAACCTGGATTGGCATGGCCAGAATTGGCTCATTAGTGCGAGCCTTTTTGGATATTTTTCCTACAGAGCTATCCTTCCTCTTAAGGGACTTGAGCCCCTTGGCCAGGCGGTTCCGCTCCTTAGGAGTCATCTTTGCAGAAGAAAAATTAGAGTTAGAGAAGGAAAAGAGATCATGCACAATTGGTAGGCTGCAAAGGACTACTTGTCGGATTGAGAGGACTGAGACTGAAGTTGAATAAGGTCTGATCCTTCAGGAGCTTGGAGATCGGAGGAGCTTGAAAGTTCTTCAGCTTGTCGGCCAAACCCCGATCCTCTTTCTCAAGCTCAGAAGCTCGACGGACTGAGTCCCTTATTTCTCCCCAAGAAGGAAGTCTTAGTTATAGGAAGGGATAGAAAATAAAAAAGAATTTCTGCTTCTAGTTATGAATGGAAGAAGGGGCATCCTTGAGCAACCCCTTCTTGCCGAATTGGGGAGACACGTACCGCCAGTCTTTGGTGATCGGGTGATGTTTGAAAGTGAAAAAATTATGGAATAGAAAGATGGAAGGTCGGACGTCGGCCATAATGCACAAGGAGAGAAATTCTATAATAAATGTAAAAGAGTTTGGCACCATGGCGGTGAAGAAAATATTTAAAAACTTGAACAAGTCGATTACAAAAGAAGGTATCGACAGCCAAAATCTCGCCCAGAGGGTTTCAACATACAAGCAAGTTTGGCCGGGAGGAGGAGAGCTGGCTCGATCACTAGGGCTAGGGAGTTCAAGTTCGCAATCAGAAGAAATTCCGAACTGGATCCTAATCAACGAAAGATTTTCAAGCCGAAGTTTACATGAAATGGTATCGGAGGCAAAGGATGGCCATGGTACTCCTACAAGCTCAGGATCCTTATGAGGGAGGTCCATTAAAGCTAAATGAGCCAAACCTCTAGAACTGATCGACCAGGACTCTTTAGAGGATATGAGGATCAAACTAAAATAAAAAAATCCTTGAAAAATCAAAAAAATAAAATCTGAGACTTTCTCGAGGAAACAAAGCAGGTAAAAATGCCAAAAGACATAGATAATAAAAAAAAAGGTTCGAAAACTAATCTAAATTGATTGGAAAGAATGAAAAGGCAGCGGGCTTGATGGAAAACGAAGGAGAGAACCCTAAAAAAATCGAAGGAGTCGGCAAAAGACCCTAGTGCCCTAGAGCAAGAAGAGAGAAGAAAGCCAGAAGGAAGGAGAAGGAGATCCGGATGAAATGAAACTCTTGTGGAAGAAGAAGAGCTTAAATAGCCACTGGGATCCGAGATGGTTATGATTGCAAATCTTTACTGACCAACCTCGAGTTGACGCATGCCCCACTCATCATAGCGATAGTCTGGCAATGGGCAGAACCTTTATTGCATCGTACCTTGAGTAGCACTTCGATAGAAATTTTAGTAATTTATCTTTTTGGGTTATCTCGTATTTAAGAAGTTTCAGCACCCATGCAAAAAAAGTCGGGATTAGCTGCTCTATTGGCACGAAAAGAAAAAAAAAAGAAACTTCGGTGCTCATATTTCTTTACTCCCTTCATTCAAATTTTGAACTTGAGAGTGGGGGGATTTGTGTGGGGTGTGAACCCTTTCTTGCCGAAGTCTGATGGGATAACTAGCGTTGGAGGAAACTTCGTCCGATGAGGACAGCCACATTGGACTCCGACCAGTGAAGAGTTTATGCTCGAACGTCGAGACTACAGACCTCCAACCTAAATCCATCGATCGATCTTCTTCGTTCAGATTTCTGGCCCCATCGGATATTTCCAGAACCTATGGGGCATTGTAGATTTTGCTTAGATGAACTTGAATAGCGATGATAGCCCTCTGGCAGCTAAGTAATAGGTCTAATTATGGCTTGGTTTGGTCGAGCTCGGCGCTCTTTGAATCTTTTCCCAATTACAAACCATCCAAGCTGTTCGATATTGGACCAACATCAAATTAATAGAACTCCTCTCTAGATGAACTCCTACAATATACTAAGGGTGGCAGACCTCGGGATTCCTACATCAAGAACTTTAAACACATAGGCCAAAGGACCTCGACTCTTTCAAATCAGCCTTTAGACGACCTCAAAAGCAACCGAGCTTCAAAGAAATAAGTAAGTAGGTTCTCTTCGGGTAGATCTCCTTTCGCTCCTTCTAGGCAAAATTTTTCAGCCGACCTTCTTCTAGTCAAACTCCTCCTGGACACCAGATGATTTTCTTCCCATCAACCCCCATCTATCCAAACTTCTTGTATTAGCGGAGAGGAGACTCATCATTATATATTTGCTCCTCTAGTAGATCTCCTTTCGGATTTCTCCAATAAAATTATTTTTGGACTTCTTCTTCTAGCAAAACTACTTCTGGATTCCTCTAGTGGACTCTCTTTAGAATTTCTCTAGTCACAGGGCTTCCGAACTCCTTCCGACTGAACTCACTACAGTCACCTAGAAAGGTCTCTACGCCTACGCAAATCCAGCTATCCTTACAGCATGAACCCATTTACACACATACGATCCTAAAAGAGCCTGAACTCCTCTGGAATTGGTGAAACTCAAAGCTCTTCACCGCTAGCAACTATCTCCTTCGAACTTCAACTATCAAATTTCAATAGATTGGCACATTACGACAATGGACACTATCCTCCATAACAAACCCCACGTGACCCCGAACGGCTCACTACTAGGTAGTTATGGTTATCACTATCAGTTTGTTATAGGCTCTATCTATATATGGAATCCTTCAGATACATTTTTTCTCTAAGCTTCAAACTCTGTTCAAAAGCTTTCTGAGTGCTCCATTTCTGTGGATAGAGAACTGACTTGACCGTTGGAGGGTCCTGCCGGAGTCACCCCACCTCTGATCTAGGACTTGTCTTGCAGGTGCTGGTGGTGGCCTCATCTTCTCCAACTCCAGTCAATTCCAACATCAACAGTTTTCTGCACCAATAGATGATAAACTTGCTGCCTCCAGTAATGCCCTCAAGCTAACCGAATTTAATCTTTATGTACTGCGTGCTCTATATGATGATCTACAAGATGCGGTCTCTGACATTCTCAACTGACACACCCCACCGACATATACTGAACTTCATGGGCTGTTACTTAGCCATGAAAGCATGCAGGCATTTAAAAAATTAACCATTGCTGATGCCACTTCTTCTACCAATCCTACCGCCAATACTGCTCAATAGTTTGCCCATTCTTTTAGTGACCCTAGGCCCACTATTGATCATGGCTTTACTCGAGGTCATGGAGAATGTGGCAGGTTTGGTTGAGGTCATGGCTGTTTTGGTCCACTTGATGGCCATGGTTTTCAATGGTGTTCTTTTTGTAATTATAACAATCATTCTAGTGCCACCTGCTTCTATCGTCCTCAGCAGCCATATCCACACTTTTTCTCTCCAAAACCCAATGCCAATTTGTAATATTCACCATATCCAAATCCAAATCCATCTCAACATTATCCTACTCAGCCACTTCTCCCTACCCTTCATCCCTTCACCACCCTCATCTGGTACCCAGATAGAGGAGCATCTCACCATATCACTTCTGACATTCATTCTATATCCTTCTATAATAAGTACACTAGTTCCAATCAAGTGCATGTAGGTAATGATAAGGGATTACATATATCACATATTGGTCATGATTCTTTTTTCTCTCCTTACTCTTCTCTTTCTTTTCAGTTATCTAACATTTTACACATTCCTTTTATTTCTAAAAGTTTACTTTCCTTATAATAGTTTGCAAAAGATAATAATGTCTTTTCTGAATTTCATCCCTCTCATTTTCTTATGAAGGATCGAACTATCAAGACCACAGTGTTATTCGGTCTGAGTAAAGAAGGATTATATACTCTCCATTCTAGCCCTTCTTCTTTGTCTGCATCTATTCATGTAGCCGAGAGCACCACTCTTGATAGCTGGCACAACCATTTGGGCCAGCCCTATTATTGCTTGCTTCACTTCACGGTGAAGACCAATAATCTACCCTACAAGTCTGCACATCTTCATCCCCTTTGTCCCTCATGTTAATTAGGCAAGTCTAGTAAGTTGCATTTATCTCCATCCCATCATCATAGTTAGTTTCCATTAGACCTTATTTATAGTGATGTTTAGGATCCTTCCCCTACTCCATCTTTGTTAGGACACCACTACTACGTAATTTTTATTGATGATCAAAGTAAATATATTTGATTTTATCCATTAATGCACAAATTTGATGTGTTCTCTACTTTCTTACAATTTCAAGCTTTGGTTAAATGACATTTTTCTCATACTATTAAATCAATCCAAACTGACTGGGGAGAAAAATTTTGCTCTCTTCCCTAATTTTTTTTGCAAAATTGGCATTATCCATCGTGTTGCTGCTCCTCACACCCACGAGCAGCAAGGGGCTGTCGAACATCATCACCATCATATTACGAAAATCGGCCTATCCCTTCTTGCTCATGGATCCGTGCCCATGTCAAACTGGCATTGTGCTTTTGAAATAGATATTTTTCTCATTAATAGGATGCCATCTAAAGTCTCTAGTGGTGTATCCCCCTTCGAACTCATTCATAATAAACCACCATCCTATACCTTCCTACGAATTTTTCGGTGACTTTGCTATCCCCTTCTTCGTCCTTACAATTGGCATAAAATGGAGTATCGATCTCATTCTTGTGTGTTTCTCGACTATAGTCCCTCTCATAGTGCCTATCGATGTTTCGATCTAAAAACAAATCATACATATATTGCTAGGCATGTTTGCTTCAATGAATCTATCTTTTCTTTTCAATCTCAGTCTTCATTAACTTGTCCACCACCATCATCTCCCTCTTCCTCACCTTGGGGTGCCATTACATCACTTCAATCTCTACAAGATGCCACCCCACTACCATCCATTCTTCCACCAGTTTCACATTTCCTTTTGCATCGTCTGTCCACCTCAACATTGATTGCATCCCCTATTTGTCAGTCTGCCTCAACACCTTCTCCTATAACCAATCCCACTCCAAGCCTTTCTAGCATTACTGACTCTACACTTGTTTGGACCAGATTACTTACTAACCTCTATTGCAATTCCTCATCAGCAAAACCTTTCCTTCCTATGCCTTTCCCTACAACTAGCTCCCAGCAAGACAAACCTCTTCTGATCCACCTGCCCAACCCACCC
The DNA here is from genome assembly GCA_006176705.1 of Cocos nucifera. Classification (NCBI taxonomy): domain Eukaryota; kingdom Viridiplantae; phylum Streptophyta; class Magnoliopsida; order Arecales; family Arecaceae; genus Cocos; species Cocos nucifera. The sequence continues at coordinate 311,125 of QRFJ01001644.1, forward strand.
ATACATATTCCATGGTGCTTCGACCTTGTTCCAACCAACCGTCCGCCCTCACCACCACTATCCTCCCCATAGAATCTACTTGCTTTACTCAAGCATCTAAACACTCTGAGTGGTGTGCTGCAATGACTGAAGAATTTAATGCTTTAATTTGCAATAGTATGTAATCTCTTGTTCCACGTTCATCTCATCAAAAGAATTTGGTTGGATGTAAATGGGTGTACAGGATCAAGAGAAAAGCTGATGGATCTCTCAAGCGCTACAAAGCATGCCTAGTTGCTAAAGGGTTCCATCAGTAACTTAGCCTTGACTACAACGAGACATTCAGCTCGGTTATCAAACCTAATATCATTCGATCTATTCTAAGTATCGCAATCTCTCAAGGTTGGTCCATCCGGCAACTAGATATTTATAATGCCTTTTTGCATGGCAACCTGATTGAAGAAGTATACATGTCCCAACCACCAAGATTTGAAGACTGCGACCATCCAGATTATGTCTATCATCTTCACAAATCTTTATATGGGTTAAAACAAGCATCCCATGCCTGGTTTCACCATCTCTCCTAGTTTCTTCTCCAACTAGGATTTGTCGCCAGCAAGATCGATCCTTCATTATTTTTTTAAGGATGATGTCTTATGTCCTCTATGTGCTCATCTATGTTGATGATATTTTGGTAACCAGTAATGACTCCAGTCAGGTCTCTTTTCTCCTTCATCAGCTTGCTAAAGAATTCTCTATTAAGAATCTTGGCGATCTTCATTTTTTCTTAGAAATTGAGGCTGTTTGGAACTCTATTGGATTATTATTATCTTAAAAATGCTACATTAAAGATCTTCTTTCAAAGGTAGGCATGGTTGACTATAAACTTGTTTAGACCCCAATGGCCATTACAAAGGATTCTAATTCAGGGGGTGCTTCCCATTCGGATCCCACACAGTATCGCTCTATTGTTAGAGCTCTTCAGTATGTTATATTGACACGCCTGGATATTTTTTTTTATAGTAAATAAAGTATGTCAGTTTATGCAGTCTCCTAATACTGATCACTAGATTATGGTCAAACGCGTCTTAAGGTACCTTCAAGCTACAACTGATCATGGGTTATACATTTGTCGATCCACCTCTTGCTCTCTCCAAGCCTTCTCAGATGCAGATTGGGCGGGTAGTGGATATAGGCATTCCACTAGGGGCTATGCAATTTTTCTCGGCCCCAACCTCATTTCTTGGGCATCTCATAAATAGAAAATAGTTGCCCGCTTGTCCACAAAGTCTGAATATAAGACCTTAGCGGATGCATGAGCTAAACCAATCCAGCCTGAGTCATTGTTTCAGGAACTTGATCATCCCTTGCCCCCCTGATTCTATGGTATGACAATATTGGGGCCACTTATCTCTCAGCCAATTTTATTTTTCATGCTCGCACAAAGCATGTGAAAATTGATTTTCATTTTATTTGTAAACATGTTGCACGACATCAACTATCTATTCAATTCATCTCCATCTAAGATTAGCTTGCCAATATTCTCACCAAGCCCTTGGATACCTCATGTTTTAGGTTCCTAAGGGACAAGCTAAAGATTCGTGCTCCCGATTCTTCATCTTGAGGGGGTGTATCAGCACATATTTATTCCAACCCAACATTCTATTTTGGCTTGCACTCTTATTTGATCCTTTTCTATGTTTAGCAAGTTAACACATATTCTTATTTAGTTGGCACTCCTATTTGGTCTTTCTCCTTGTTTAGCAATTCTATATTGATTTCTCTTTACTTAATATGTAATCAGGATATTTTTTTCTCTTTACTTAGTATGTAATCGAGATATTCCTTCTTCTTATAATTGCTATAATAGTTGGCCTTGTAATCTACATATACTCCTATTGGAGGTCAATGAAATATAAGAATCAAAAATAATCCTCAATAAAGAAATTACTTTTTCAGCCAGCAATCTATGAGGAGGAGATGAAGTCTGATTTCAGTTTCATTTTGGCTTTGATAGTTGGTTTATGTTAAAGTTTGTACCTCTTTTTTTAATACAACATAGGATTGCCTATAAAGAAACAACAAACTTCAACAAACACTGTAGACTACAGGAAACATTATGAAACTAAAAATAAACTAGGCTCGGATGTGTATATGATTCCATAGTCATTACCATCCAAAATCCTTTCTTAAATTAGGTGGAAGATAGTCATTAGCTATAAATACCTTACGTATGCGGACAATGCCTTTTGCCCACCAATATGTACTCCCTCTTGATTGGAGGGGCTAATGTTACTTGAATTTTGGCACTTACTAAATTATCCCATGAATTTTGGCACTTACCAAATTATCCCATAGTCCTCCCGAAGTAGGTGAACAAACTGTCTCATAAGATATAATATGGAGTCCCTTTCTTTCAATCTAGTGCATGTCCTCATAGAAAGACCTAAAATGATTTTTCCAACTGTTTAAGACTAAAGTAGGGACATAGAAACATGATATATATGGTGTAATGAAATGGATGGCAACATGATGTGTAGCAAGTTTACTCATCCTGCAAGGAAAATAGCCTTCCATTGCCAACTCTATTTTTAGTTTTCAATTTATCCATCATGAAAGAGAAAATAGTGTCAACAAGTTTTGTACCAAGTATTTCCAAATCCCTCTGTTGCCGAGAATTATATCATGATTTTGTTGCATTTACTACTTGATTGTACCTTTTGAAATTTATGATTAACTGAGCACTAACATTCTTGAAATTGTTTTGGGGTGAAAGAGAACAGCTTCAGAAGCAGTTCAACATTTGTAGTACAAGAAGAAGAGATGGATGGAAGAGAAAACCAGGAGATGCCTCGCATTACAGTTATGTTAATGCTCATATTAACTATGGTTGGCCAGAAGCTTTCTCGCAATCCTAACATATACTCAAGCATGCTAGGTGTACTTTGGTCTTTAATTTCATTCAAGTGAGAAGTAATTTTTTAGGCGTTAAATTATTAGCTATGATGTAAGGCTTCAGGTTCTAATGCCACAATCTTGGTATTGATTGCGTAGATGGGAGGTTAGCATGCCAACTTTGGTCATGAACTCGATAAAAATTATTTCGGATGCAGGGCTTGGTATGGCCATGTTTAGCCTAGGTAAGCTTCATTTGACTAATCCTATTCATGTGTGAAAGAACAATTTATTTTAACTTTTTTGTCAACTACAATAGTATATATATTTTGTTGCAAAGCATCATTATATCTTACAAGACATTCTAATATTCTTTAATGAATGAACTTTCTACTCCCAGAAATAATCAAATTGGGCCACAAAATGAATGAAATATATCTTAATATTGTTGAGATTTAGAAAATTAATTTGAGGTTTTGCATATAGGTCTATTCATGGCTCTTCAACCAGGAATAATTGCATGTGGTGCAAAGATGGCAACCATAAGTATGGTGATTCGATTTCTAGGTGGGCCTATGATAATGGCAACTACATCAATGGCAGTTGGGTTGAGAGGAGTTCAACTTCACACTGCTATTGTTCAGGTAGTCGCATATGAAATCATACATATTGTTTCATATTCATTCATGTAAATCTAACTTGTGACTTTATAGCAATATTATTTTGGATAGTCATTATAATGTAAATTAAATTCATTGATCATAAATAGTTATATTGCTTTAATGTGGCAGGCGGCTCTTCCTCTAGGTATTGTACCATTCATCTTTGCCAAAGAATATGATCTACATCCAGAGATACTCAGCACCGGGTATGCTCTCATTAGACTTGAACATTCATGGTCAGACCTTAAGACGTACCAAAATTACCGCTTTTGGGAGCATGTAAGGAGACAAAGTAGAATGAAATAAATATGACATATAATTATTAACAATAGGACACAAGAAAGGAACACAAAAGCAGCATGTCCTAGTGAGAGAACAAAATAAAAGTCATAAGGAAAAACTAGAAAAATAAGTTAACAATTCACAATTCTTTAATTTATAAGCTTTCATTGATGCAAATGTTTTTGTTATGAATATTTTTGATACCAATACATTTTATGGTTTGGTCTTGGATGAAATTTTAAGAATCAAAATATGTACATTCAGAAAGCAAGGATCATTTTTCCACTTAAAAGTTGGCCATTAATCTTTGGAACCAAAATAAATGACAAAAGGAAGTCATGTTAAGTGCACAGATCGATGCTATGTAAGGCAGTATTTTCAACTATAACTAATAATGTACCTCATGAAACATATTGACCTAACTAAGAGAATCGCTATAGTTACCACAAAAAAAGGGTGGTATGATCCAAATTTGACACTTCGCTGCTTTAGCAAGCTCAGCACTGACCACTAGCTTAGCTCAGTTGGTCAGCCACAGAACATGATGGGCAACCAGAGATAACTAATCATACTATTTTGTAGGACTGGAAGATTAGGCTTGACCAAGATAAAGGTCTCTATAGACAAGCCGTCTAGCACATTTTATGCCTATTATATGGCTCACTGAGTCATGACTGGAGAAACATCTTTTAATCTCTTTTCAACACAAAGGTGGTGATACCAGTAGAGATCAGCCTATCGACTCACAAAGTAGAGACATTCAATGGATAAATGAACTCTAACAACCACTAAACAAACATCAATCTACTTGAGAGAACCAAAGAGTAAGCCCAAATTAGGCAGTAGCATACTAGTAGTGAGTAGTCAAGTACTACAACACCAAAGTCAAAAGGCAGCTATTCTAACCAAAAGATCTCATGCAAAGAAAAGCTAAATTCATAGAATAAGAATAACATCGAAAGCTCATATTAGGTTTTAAGGGCCCATATAGAGTAACCGAGGCAATCCATCCTCATGACATATATTAGCTTGAAAAGCTTGACAAGGTACCCATACCTAGAGCATAGAACTCTAACAATCTTAAAGTATATTATTAGTAAGACCTGTAAGTCCAAGTTTTGTACCTCTTATCATTGATGCTCAATAACATTATATTTCAACTCTTATCCAAACATCACTCCATAGGATCTAGGTACTATAGGTCGAATATGTCTCCTAAAGACTACCAATCCCAAAGGTGAAAATTACCTAGGATTAATTATAACCTTCATCCTACAACCCTATGAGTCTAGGGAGTATGCTCGAAGAGCCAAACTCCCAATCCTTCTATGGAGACAAGCTAGAAATAATTTTGATTTTAATTCAACTGACCAAGAGCCTACAAAAGGACCTAACAAATCCTAGGCTCGGATAAGAGGAGGCACATCAGGCCTAATCACCTATGTGCTAACTACCTAAAAAATTCAACTGATTGAAGACCCGATGAGCTAAACTCCTATAACCCTATTGCTTCAGGATGGGATAAAAGGTGTCGGGATAAGAAGACCAACCTCGAGATATAACAAGTGGACCATAGTCCATTGGCCTAATAGCACCAAGAATGAAAGGTAGAGGCCAGAGCCAACAACAAATACTTTAGGCCTCTTAGATCCAACCCCTAAAGGATCATACTCCATTATGTTGACCTAATAGTGCTAAGAATGGGGGATAGAGGATCCAGCTAATCACAAAGACTATAGTCTATTAGTTTACAAAGGATCATAGTCTATTACTTCAACCTTAAGAAGCCAACCTCAAGATCCACTAGATGACCACAATTGCTTAAAACTACTTTTGAAGGTACCTTGACCTCATTCAAGCAACCCTAACATTTGCAAGATGTCCTCAAACATTTGAGTGCAAAATCAAACACTCAAATGTTACAAAAAAGATGAGGTATAAATAAAAATAATTTATTTCATTAATATTTGATGATAAAATAGATTAGCTCAGAGATGGAATACATATCGTTATAGAAGAAGGTCAAGCTCACCATTCTACATGGTTAAGCAAAAAAGAAGAAGAGCTACACCAAGTCTGAGAAGATCAAGTATAAGAAAAAGAAAAATTATAAAGGCCTGAAGGCCTACTCTTTAAGGCATAAGGGAGGAAGTTTGATCATGGCTTCCTAAGGAGGAAGGTCAGTGATGTCCCCTTCCCTCTACTGCTCCCTAGTGCCATCTTGTATGCCATAGTGCCGTCATCACCACCCTCTATGGTAGGGCTAAGGCAACTGGGGTCAACCTTAGAGAAGAGATTCACCACTTGATCCTTGTGCTACTGAAGCCCTATAGGAATGAGTCGACAATGCTTTCAAAGAGGCCCCACTGATAGTCTGCTGAGATCTTGTATTTTTTCATGGCTTAGAGGACCTTCTTCTTAACCTTGGTAGCTAGTTGCCTAGCTACCCACAACCCTTTCCTAGCCTCAGCAACTTGGAGTTCGACCATCTTTGCTCAAACTTCCACAGCCTCTAGCTTGCCCTTTAAAACCTTCATCTTGGCCTATAACTTAGATAATTTCTAATTACCCATGCACAGCATCAACTCAAGCCACTAATTCAATGCCTAAGAGATAAGTAGCTCTTGTACTTGAAAGCCATTATATCAGCATTCTAGAATAAGGAGAAAGTCAACATAATAAAAGAATCAAGCCTTTAAAATTAAATTAAAGGGGCATGGTTGTGGAGATTACTTGGATGACCATCCTGAATGTCCTGCCAAATAAAATATCCACTATGTTGTTCATCAGCTTAGCCTTGCCCTCAAGGAGGAGAATCCTATAGACAAATTTCCATACAATCAAAGAATTTGACAACTCGATATTGGTAACCTTCACCAATCAATCAAGATTATACATCTCTACCCTAGGCATGATAAGCTAAGGAGATTAAAGTATTTCCACCTTTAGCTACACTTCTATAGAAGGGCTTTAGTCATTCCCCACCTAAGGAGCCGTACTGACTTGAGTTTTCTTCACGAGATGAGCTGCCCTGCCATCGTTACCAATCTTGCACTTGGCAGTAATAGCCTTTTTTTATCAAAGCTCAGTCCAAACTAATATCTACAAAAATAAGAAAAATTCAAGCAAGAAAACTCATAGTAGCCACAACTTGTATAATAAAAAAAAGAAATCTTGGACAACTTAAGGCTTGGTCAGGCACAGCTTGGAACTCAATAGCATCTACTCAGCTAAGTTGGGACCTTTTGCTCCCACACAGAAGTAACCTTGGTGCGACATATAGTGTCTACTGCCTTTTGCTCCTCATCAGACATGTTAGATGCTTGATTTAAAGCCATCATGGATAGGCCCCAGAATGTGCTAATGCTCTAATTGTGCTTAAATAGCATGAAAAAAATATAGCCTTTGTAGCCATAGACTGAAGAGGGACCACTCTTGATCAACTATAGCCCTTCCGAGCTGAGAAGCATCACTAGCCATGCTCGAAATAGTGCACTTTTAGAATGAAAAGAGCTCTGAAGAGTTGAACTATAGGTTGAATAATTTGTAGATCTAAAAAAATAGAAACATAATAATAATCTACCAAGGGTTGGGGACAAATTGGGTTAGCACCAAGTGGTACCAATCTAAAAGTTAAACTATGAATTGGTGAAGAGAGAACCTTAGTGCTGCCTTCATAGTGTGATAGAACGAAGCTAGAAGACAATTAATGACCCTTATATAGAAGACCTGAACAAAGATTAGAATTTTTTAAATGGTGCAAAGGCATTGAGAACTATATCACTTATATAGAGCCCTGAATAGCTTAAATCTACGTGCCTGATTGACTTTTCGGTATGATGAGCTGACACATGTTGTCCTAGCATTGACCATCAAGTAGTCAGGAGGATCAACCCGTTGTGTCACCTTAGAAAGGCAAAATGCGGCATTATGCTATTCAGAAACCTTTTTCCAAGAGTTCAAAGATTGTATCTAGCTAGAAGCTTCTCGATCAAACTAGGTGACCTAAATCGAATTAACACAAATTAGCTCACAACCAAAAGATTTGACTACTTTCTTCATCCAAGCTAAGAAAATTAGTATGGAATCAAAAGTGGGGGAAAGTATTATAGTCCAAATTTGATACCCATCTACCGTTACCACTCAAGTCTATTACCTAATGACAATGAAACATATGGCAAGCATGCTTAAAACTTAGGTGGAGGGGGCACAATTATAGCCCTGCACAATTAGAAAGCACATATAAGAATAGATGGATATAGCTCACCTACCAATCTTAGAACTGAAGCATAATGGATCCACACCCTCATCTCTATACAAACAAAGGGATATAATTTATTTGGATAAAATCTCATAGCTCATCTCCTAGCTTGTACTTTCCACTATTTAGATCTTCTTTCCTGTATTTTATTCCACCAAAGCTCTGCCTGACTTAGGTGTTGGAGGATATCCCACCAAATTAATTCTAACAATCTCTAATTGTCTCTTTATTCGTAGGTTAGACTCCCACTTTGGATAGACCTACCACCACCCTTCCACTTGCTGACTCCTTCAAGTCAAATTTTGATGGAAGTAAATGGCAGCTACAATTGACCATCATGCTTATCCACAATTTAGATACATACTATAGCTTTCTGTACTAATAATTCTCTATAGTATTTTTATTATGTAGTGTAGATTGTAAAAGGCTAAATTTTACTATAACAAGGATAGAATGTCCTTGGGATAACTAAGCTTTACAACCTATGTATCAATTGGTTAAGCAATATGATCCCCTTCTTCTTGTATCAATGTTTGGTGATGGGTATTTCTTGCACTTATTTATTTAATGGCCATCAATTTAGACCCATCATCAAATTTCCATGCTAACCACAACTTGAACAATATTCCAACATTCCGAAAAGTTGGAGGGCTTCAAAAACTTTATAAGCATCGCTAAATATCTTCATTCTTATGGTGTTATTATATATAAAGTCATCAACCAACTTTTCAAGCTTAACAGTAAAATATTCTTTGGTCACCTCATGAGATGTTAAAATATGTTGGTCCAAGATCGAACCCCTTTTATTGTTAGCTAAATAGTTTGTTTCTCCTTCATGCTATTAACTTTTCTTGTATCTTTGCAGGGTAATCTTCAGCATGCTTGTCTCCTTGCCTATAACCCTTCTATACTACATATTCTTAGGCCTATGAAAGGTCTCCATAACTAAATAAATTCAAGGGAAGCATCCAAAGGAAGATGGAGCTCTAAACGAGACAAAATGATGCTATAATTACCAATATCATGTTGGTGCCTATCCTACTAATCCTGGATAGACAAGCTTATTTAAGCAAGAGGTTTTACATTTGGAGATTATCTAGTTCTTCCAAAAGAGGATCTATCATGCCTTAAATGGTGGATCATCTAAATAATTTAAGTTTGGATCAAGGAGTAGTGGTAAAGTTGCACCACCCTTTAATGGTCAATGATGGCCAAAAGGAAATGATATATGAATTATCATTGGCCATGGTGAGGGTTGTAGAAGTAAATATTAATTTGTTGTGGGGTAGTGGTGCATGATAGAAATCCTCATATATGTTTGGCCTGTTGAAATAATTTATAGATTGTAATATTAATTTATGAAAGTGAATAGGTATGATCATGATTATTCAATATTTATTTTTTTTCTTTTCAATAAAAAGATACAATGGTTCAATGAATCAATATGACTATTGGGAATTAATGTGACTCTTGCAAGCTAATATAACTCATGGGAACAAATGTGACTCTTACGAACCAGTGCAGCTATTGGGAACCAATGTGACTCTTGGGAACTAATTAATGTGACTATTAGTGCATGATAATTGAATAACTACCAATTCAATGTAAACTATTACATTATTTCATGAGTAGATGTTTTTGAGAAGTCATATTTTTTCATTAATAATTATATCAACATCTATAAATAGAAGTTCTTGATCATAGATTTTAGATCACTCACAAATTCTCCCTTTCTTTCTCTCTCCTTTTATAGTTAAGTACTTAGTTTCTTAGAGAAGTTTTGAAGAGAGATCGTCAGAATTGTTGTCTATAGAATTCTAATAGCTTTGTTGGATCCTGGAGCTAATTTGCTCTATAGCAAACTCATTCAATTGGGGAAAACATCATCTTAAAAATAATGTTTATCAACATTTCAAAGCCACACAAAATTTCTTGATTCACTTTCATATAATACCACATCATCTCAACATGTCCACGTTCATCATTTCATCAAAACTTTCTATTATTTTACTTTTGTTCTAATGATTGTATTGTCTAAAGTTATCTATGCTCCAAAAGTTCTCTTCCCAGATGTGGAAGTTTATAACATTTTTGCTTCGTATGTCTTCATAAAAGGTGAGATAGGTAGGTCTTGCTTTTGCCTCCTATAACTAACATTAGCTGAAGGAGAGAAGAGGGTTTTACTTAAAAGATCATTGATGAATTTTAAGGAAAGCACAATAATAGACTTACAAAGTTGCTTTTTGACTGGCTGCTTGAAAATATGCTCTTTAAGCAGAAGCATAGCTTTTGGCAAAACATGCTTGGATATCTTCTAGGGGGAAGCCTGTACATGAATTAGAGTGGGTTTGAATTTTGTGTATAATGAAATCTTCTTTATAAACATGGTATTGGATTATGAAAAGATGAAAATGTAAAAACACTTGCTAAATCAGCAAAGGATATACTTGATAAGTAACAAAGTTTAAAGTGCTTATAAAAATAAAGCATGATTTATTTAAATAAAGAGAGAAAAGTAGTTTTTATTTGGGTTCACATGTTTTGAAGTCAACCATGTTGGTGCTTTCTAGATGTCCACTAGTTTGTGCTAAAGTTTTTAGAAGTTTGATATAGGTTTGAATCTAACTTGCACCCGCTTAAAATTCACTATCTCATGGCCTCTCTTACTATCTCAAAGCACCATATATTATTGTGCTTAATATTATGATTTTCAATAAATAACCTTATCCAAATTGGCTGGCCAAAAGATGTTATCAGGGTTTTATAAAACTGTATAACTATCTAAGATCTCTTTAGTATATAATTGATATAGAATTAAATACATACCTATATTGGCTCTCACATAATCCCCTTATTTAATCTCTCACTAAGCCACATGGTGTAACAAGTGAAAGTCTACATGGCCATAATGATAAGTGAAAAACTCTATCTTGTGTTAACTAAAACCCTTATCTCTCTAGACTCTCAAGAAGTGGTGTGTTTGGCAGGACTAATCAATAAACATCCCATGATAACCTCATCCTTGAAAATTCTTTATAATGATTGTTATATCCTCTATACATTTCTATTTCTAATAAACTAGGTGGCAAAAGCCTCATCCAATTAAATCTAATTATAAAAAATCACTATCAACCCATGTTCAACTTCAAAAAAATATGTGCTACCATATTCACTAGTCACACATGAGCCGAATATGCTGATACTATATGTAATAATTTAGGATCTCATTTTAAAATAACTAACTAGAAAGTATTATTTGGATTTATTAACTCTATATAAATATCTAAGATCTTTCTAGCACACAACCAATATGGCATTAAACACACATTCACGTGAGTCCTTATGTTTGTCTTAGCATAGACACCCTACCACCCATGTTGGGATTCAGATGCACAATGAAAAATAGATTTTAAATTTTTTGACATAATCATTGATTGATTATGTTTGATCCAAACCCCAAAACCCAAAATCTCCTTCATGATTGCAATCAACATAAATCAAATATGGAGGAAACAATCAAACAAGAGAAGGGGGATGTAAATACCTTTCGATCAATTTTGGATTGCTCAATGCTTGATTTGATTCTATGAGACACCCAAATGGATGCCCTCTAATGGTGATCCATATAGGAATGCATCAAAGACTCCCCAATCTAGTTTCTTAATTCCCTTCTCAAGAAAATTAGCATGCCCCAATCTTTTTCTTTCTTCCCTATGTCAAGAACCTTCCTTGATATCAAGAACTTTTCTTAATTTCTTTTTCCCTCGGAGCCAAGAACTTTTCTTGGTTTCTTTCCTCCTTGTACCAAGAACTCTTCTTGGGATCTTTTTCCTTAGACATCCAACTATTGGATGTCAAATACAAGAGAAGCATTGAGACCTTTTTTTTTTTTTGGGATGCTACACCTCTTGGGATCTTTAGACGAGGCATGAAGCCTCCTCTTCATGTGAAACTCTTTTTCATGTTAACTCTTCTTTTGCATGTCATCATAAAGGGCATGGACTCCTATTTCATAGGAAAAGAGAAAGGGGCATAAAAGACTCCTTGGCACCTAGCCTTCTTAGGCATGAAATTACCTCTTCATATGAACTCTTTCATGTGAAAAATATCTTGGTGCAACATAAGAGAGGGCATGAGATATATGGCATGGGCTTAAGGGGCGTGGACTCCTTAAAATCAACTTTGACCAATCAAAGTTGGTTATGAGTCCTAATAGATTATGGATTGGGATTTAAACATGTGCTAGCTTGTGTGTCCAAAATCCATTAGGATTTCAATCAAATCCTACTTGAATTAGGTTCAACAAGATCTAATCAAAAGTCCTTGACCAATTTTTTTTTGTGTGTGACTTATTGGGTTTCATATTTAGCCAGCAGTAGGTCCAGACTTATGTGCACCTCATCTAATTAAAATTCTTCTAATTAATTAGGTCCAAGACACATTGAGCCCAAGTTCATCAATTAATTAGAACTCCTTCTAATTAATTGCTGAACTAAACTCTTTAATTCATGAGAACCTACAAGTGAAGATTGACGTCTAGCAATGTATCATGACTATCCAGAAGATATAAAATTTTGGTAAAATTACTAACACACCATTTTGTGGTGAGTTACTGTATAATTCAATCCTTCGATCACACAATATCTCGGACAGGCTATAGGTATAGAATTATTTCAAGCCCAAATATCTAACCAAATGTATCTCGATCTGATGATGATGACTTGGTTGATAAAAATATTAGAAACTCTTCCTAATTTTCATCCTGCTTTGGTCAAAGACTTTCTGAGTTATTATCTTATGAGATCATATAGGATATTCTCTCTTCTTATAAGGAATGACCAATTTCTTGTTGACCACTTACAACCTTCATGCACATATCACCATACCCAGAACATCCCATATATATCTTAGAGAGCCATGCTAGGGTACAAACCAAAATATAGATCCATATACATAAGGTACCATAGTGATCTTAGGTCTAAGGATCACTTGTACCACTTCCACTGGAGAATCATCTATTGACATGCTTGTAAGGCTCCATCAGATGTTCTCCCTTTGAGTTTATTTAGTGAACTTATTCTTCAATGAGCACCTACATTCTTGTATTAATATCTCCATACAAGTGACTATGAGATTAATCACCTTCTCCATCATCGAGCATACATAGGATGTACCGATCTTACTAGCATCATCGATCTTTGACTCAATGATTCTATGACTACGAATATTTTAGACTGAAGCTATCAAAATTTCAGATCTCACTGATAAGATCTCATCATGGCCTTAAAATCATTACCCTAATATATGGGATTTATCATAATCTTAATTAAGTCATAATGAGATAACAAGATACAACATATGATGAAATAGAATATCTTATATATAAAATAATTAATATCATGCATATGAGTAGGAAGATAATACAGAAAGTCTCCATTGAATCATCCATGCAATTGACTTGTATGGCACTATTCTTTCAATCTTCCACTTGTACCAAAGCCAATTATCCTTTTACCTCATGCTCATGTTATCATGGTGGCGGTCACACTACTGCTTGTAATAGGCTTCATAAACGGGTCCGCTATGTTTATTCTTAATGTCAACTTGCTCTATGATCACATCAAGAATAAGATAGAAACACCATAGGAAGTGCTTCGGTATCTGAGATCTTGGTTCCTATCCATGAGCAACAGCCCCAATATTGTCACAACAAAGTAGCATGGAGTGTATAATCTCTAGAACCACACCCAACTCAATAATGAACTTTTTTATCAGGCGACTTCTTTAGTAGTCTTACTCGCAGCAATATATTTTTCCTTAGTAACTGAGTTTGATGCAATCTACTATTTGGAACTCTTCCAACTCACTATTGCTCTAATACTTTTCAAGTACTTGAGAATGTTTTTCATAGTTTTCCAATGATTCTCTCTTGGATTTGCCTGAAATATGCTGGTTATGTCTTAAGCATAAGCCACATCAGGCCTGGTACATAGTATAACATATATAATAAATGCCACAGCTAAAGCATAAGGTATTATGCTCATCCTCTCTTTTTAGGTGTCTTAGGAGACATCTTCTTAGAGAGATGTATGCTATGACTCATGGGTAAGTAAACTCTTTTACACCCATCCATGTTGAACCTCTTCAACATAAGATCAATGTTCCTAGACTAGTACAAGCCTATCATCCTCTTAAATCTATTTCTATAGATCTTAATATTAAGTATATATGATGCTTCTCTCAAGTCTTTCATGAAAAAATTTCATGATAGCCAAGCCTTGACCGATTGCAACATTGAGATATCATTTTCAATGAGCAATATGTCATCCACATACAAAACTAAAAAGATAATGGCACTCCCACTTGTCTTCTTATACCCATATGATTCAACCATATTTTTTGATAAAGCCAAATGATTTGACTGTCTCATTAAAATGGATGTTCTAGCTCTTTTATACTTGCTTTGATTCATAAATGAATCTTTTTAGCTTGTATACTTGATTTATCCTCCCACTAGAGACAAATCTCTCTAGCTGATATATAGCTACAGCAAGCAAAATCCAAATGAACTTGAATCCATTAGCAGCCTATTAGGTCACACCATTAGACGCATCAACCAAAGTCCACACTTAGTTGGGATACACCGAGTCCATCTCAGATTCATGGCTTCAAGCCATCTATCAGAGTTACTACTCATGACTACTTCCGAATAGATCATGGGATCATCATTCTCAATGATGTATGGCTCATTGTCATTCTCAATGATAAATCTATATCTGAGATGTACATTACATACTCTTATGACTTTTGGAGAGGAGGTGTGTGTTATGGATGTACCTCATCAATGGACACTTTTAGTTAAGGATCAACTTGTAGACTATCCACAGGCTGATGTGGGATTGTCTGTAGGTCTTGAACTTTTCCAAGTTTAACTATCCTCCCATTCGCTCCTTCTTGGATAAACTCTTTTCAAAGAAAGTGGCTTGCCTACTGATAAATATCTTTTGTTCAGTAGGATGGTAGAAGTAGTATCCAATACTCTTTTTAGGATAACTTACAAATCTGCACTTATCTAATCTAGCACTATACTTATGTCTATCAACTCTTTTCACGCAAGCAAGGCAGCCCAATATCTACATATGTCTAAGGCTCAGCCTATTTCCTTTCTATACCTCACATGAAGTGCTAGTAAAAGATTTAAATGGCACCTTATTTAAAATGTATGTGGTGGTTTCTAGGGCATATCCCTAAAATGAGATTAGAAGGTCTATGAAGCATATCATGGACCGCGCTATATTTAATAAAGTGTGATTCCTTCTTTATTCAGTACCATTCAATTATGGTGTATAAAGAGGAGTCCATTCAAAAAGAATTTCTTGATCGAGAAATTCATTAGTTAAGTATTTATCCCTTCGATTAGATCGAAAAGTTTTAATATTCTTACCAGTTTATTTCTCAATCATGCTTCGATACTCTTTAAACTTATCAAAGGCTTGGGATTTGTATTTCAACAAATACATATATCCAAACCTTGATAAATTATCAGTAAAGATAATAAAGTAGGAGTATCCACCTCTGGCCCAAGTTAT
Source organism: Cocos nucifera (assembly GCA_006176705.1). Lineage (NCBI taxonomy): Eukaryota > Viridiplantae > Streptophyta > Magnoliopsida > Arecales > Arecaceae > Cocos > Cocos nucifera. The sequence goes on from QRFJ01001644.1 coordinate 326,793, forward strand.
CATTGGCCCATAAATATCTGTATGTACAAGGCCCAATAACTCATTTGCCCTTTTTTTATTTTCTTTAAATGGAGTCTTAGTCATCTTTTTCATGAGACAAGATTAACAAGTTTCATATAGTTCAAAATCATATGGATCAAAGAACTCTTCTGTGTATAACTTATGTATCTTTAACTCACTAATATGACCAAGTCAGCAATGCCAGAGATATATGGCATTCACATCTTCTCTCTATCTTTTTCTGTTATCATCAACATAAAAAATATTATCATTGAGTGATAGAAATATAAGACCATTATTTACATATACATTGCCATAAAATTCATCAAAATGATAAATAGAGCAATCTTTGCCCTTCCCAATTATTTCACAACTATGTTCCAATAACAAACATACAGAAATAATATTTTTGATAATTTTTATTATATAATAATAGTCTACTAATTCCAAAATTATGCTCGAAAGCAACTATAACAAATAGCTTCCTACAACTTTGGTCTACATGGACTCTTTACTAGCATCGAACAGCTCGAAGTCACCTCTATTCAGCTTCTTTATTTTCTATAGTCCCTGCAATGACTTGCATAAGTGAAAATCACATGCAGTATCCAATATCCAAGAATCTGAAGTTGAAGCATTGATAAATACTTAAATTAACTTACTAGAGGCATATTATTTTATTTAATTGCTTCTTATTTATTAAAAATTTGATGCTCTCTAGTTTATTTTATAGATAATTGATAAATTAAATTTAATTAATTTAATTATGTGATGAAGACATGCAAATAGACATTAAAATTAGCTGCACACGGGAGAAAAAGAAGGATGCATGGAATGCGATTAAACAGACCTACACGGCATGGCATCAAGTAGCAACCTATGGCAAAGAAGGAAAGGGACTCATGCAGTAATAACTCAAAAGAAGAGAAAGAATGAGCACGAATGTGAAAGCAGCTTGCCAAGGGATATGCGTGGCATTACCAAAGAACAATTATTTTTTTTTGGAAAATATAAGGAAAAGAAGGCTTATGAATAGTGACATCCATTTCTTTGTTGCGGTTCATGGAAATAGGTGGCCTGGGTTCTTCATGTGGCTCATTAAAATAAAGCATGCACCAGGTCTTTTGGCGCGGCTCACATGAATAGTAAAGATGGTCTACATGCAGTTTATGAAAAATTAAAGCCGATCTTCATGCAGCTTATGCGCATAGTAAAATCTAGCTTTGTTTCTTAATGAGCGTTGTTGCATAGATTCAGGCAGGTTTGGTCATGGATTTTTGGCATGATTTCGAGTGGGTTGGTGATCAGTAAGGCTTGGGATTGAATCAAAATAAGAAAGCTGATTTGAGAAGGATTAGGAGACCTTATGAAACCCTCCTATCTCCTCTATTTAAACTTCTTGGTTGAACCCTTTGAGACATCAGCCTCCCTTTTGGGGGATCAACCCACCTAATGCCATAAATAGTAGCCTCACATGCCTCCTCTCAAAACCTCAATGCCCTCTCTCTTTCTTTCTTCTCCAAGCAGCAGTCGATTTTTCTTCTTCTTTTTTTTTTCTTTCTACTACAATCCTCAACCTACTTCTCCATAAAAATCTCTCCTCCTGCTCTTGATCCCTGCTTCAAGCTGTTGGAAGGAAGTTCTCATAGCTCTAGGATGAATGATTCAGCGAGAAGCATCCCCATGGCTGACTAGTCATATTCTCAGGAGACCTTTGTAATCTCATTTTAATAGTATTCTCTATTTCAAATCTTTTGTATCCCTCTTTTAATATGTAATGAAGACTAATTTTTCTTTCTATATTTTTTGTACCTTTATTTTTTTGTATAAGATTTTAATCTACAATAGTTTATGACCATTGGAATGGATCGTGATCTATGGGTACGGTTCATGCTCTTAAGATAGATTATCTTTAAGTTAAAATTCTTTTACTATATCTAAATCAATTTTAACTAGTCTATAACTTTAAGGATACAAAATGTTATATCTTTATTGATTAGATACTAATCCAAGATATATTGGAAGAGTACTAGCTATCTAATAAGAAAGCAATTGAGATCCTTAGAATCCATTCTTTTCTACAAAAACCTCTCCTCCTTCTCTTGATCCCCACTCCAAGCTATTGAATGAAAGTCCTTAGAGCTCCAGGATGAAGGATTCAATGAGAAGCATCTCTATGGCCCATTAATCATCACGTTCTCAGGAGATCTCTGTAATCTCATTATGCCAGTATTCTCTATTTCAAATCTTTTGTATTTCCTTTTTAATATGCAATAAAGACTGATTTTTCTTGCTATATTTTTTGTATCTTTATTTTCTTCCATAAGATTTTAATCTAGAATAGTTTATGATCCTTCAGATAAGCCATGATTTATCGGTAGGATTTGTGCTCTTAGGATAGATTATCTTTAGGTTAAATTTTTTATACCATATCTAAATTAATTTTGACTAGTCTATAACTTTAAGGGTACGGGCCATGCTCTTTAAGATAGGTTATATCTTTACTAATTAGATACCAATCTAATGCATATTAAAAAGAGTACCAGCTGTCTAACAAGAAAGCAGTTGAGATCTTGAGAATCCATCCTCATACTTGATACTAATCTTAATTAGTCTTTATTTATTTGCTTTTTTGTTTAATTATTAGTCTTTGATTAATCTTTATCCTATTTTTAACATAAAATTGAAATCACTTAAATGCAATTAACACGATCCCTATGGATATGATCTCGATTCACGCTATTATCAATATCATAAATTTGCTAAAAAAAGTATTAAAATATATTTTAATTTATATGTATTTTAAAAATTAATATTTTTATTAATGTTTTATAGAAAAGAACCTTATCACTATGAAGAACTCGATTTATGGGTTCAAATGAAATAAATTTGACAAAAATTAGAGCTAAAATGAAAAAGATATGAAGCTCGAAAGAAAGAAATTTAAAAAATAATTTTTAAAAAAAAGGCTAGCTGGTTCAGTCCGAATCAGCTTAGAAAAGAATTGGCCCAGACCGCCAACCACAAACCAGATCGTGCACAGAACCGATCGGTATAATCGATTGTTGACATCAGGCCGATGCTAGAAAACCACATGGTTTATAAGGCTCAGTTACTATAGCAATGAGCCAGGCTTTTATGCGGTCTACGGTAGGAGCAGGGGCTTGTGTGCAATCATGCAGCTGACATCATAGCTAGCTGCGATCGAATACATGTAAAAAAAGGTGGTTTAGATCTGATTTTTTTTCCAGTATTCATCGCATGCCAATGGACGGTTGAGAACCATCCTAATTAAGATCCAATGGTTGGGCGAGTTTTCAACTTGATCCAGGAGTTCTCCATGCCTCTATGCATGATCTAATGGCAGACTGGCAGACAATCATCTGATTAGATGATCCTATGGCCTAGGCTTAATCAAATGCTGATCAAAGCTTTATGCGGTGGATTTTGATGGGTTTTGATCCATTCAAACATGATCCAATGATCGAAATTTCAACAGCAAGAAGAATCCTATCCAAATTCCAAATTGAGTATGGCAAGGACTCAAAACTCATTGATTTTCCTCTATACAAAGCTTTCTCATGCCAGAGGTCCAGACATCCCTCTCTTGTGGGGGAAACATCAGAAAGCTCCCTTGTAGGGGAATTAAGACCTCTTCCACTCTCTTTCTCTCCCTTCTCTTTCCCTCTTCTCTCTTCTTCTTTCTTCTTTCTTTTTTCTTTCTTTTTCTTTTTTTTTTGTCTGGGTGATCTGAACATGCCGAGAGCAGAGGAGTCTCAATCATGTACAGATAAAGATCAGAATTTTAGGAGAGTAGATGAAGTCTTCGAGCATGGGTTGTATTTTCTTTTTCTTTATCTTTTGTAATTTTTTTAATGCAATGAATGACATGTTCTCCTATCCAATCTTAACTTATATCCTCTATGCATGAGATCTAATATTAACATACTTATTATTAATTAATATGTAAATATGCTATATTTATGAAGATAGATTGTGATTGGGAGATATAGTCCATGCTCGATTTAATAGTTTATATTAGAGAAAATCATCAAAATGCCATGTTACCAATTTTTAAGAATTAAAGTATTGAATAGCTTATAATTCTATTGAGATGGATCGTGATCAGGAGATATGGTTCATGTCCAAAGAAAATAGGTTATAGTCATAACTAAAATTTTAAAAATATTAAATTCTTGCATTAAAAAGAATTACCACAATCTTGCTAGAGATGGATTCAAAATTTTAGAATATCTTTAATTAATTCTAAAATACTAATTAATTAAGTATTTGCTTTCTTTTATTTTATTTTCTTTAATTTACTTATTTAAATTTCTACTTAATAAATTAATTTTATTTTTTTTTAAAATTAAAATTAAATACAACTTAGCCTTTAATATTCAAGAAAATCGACACTTGACTCACCACTATCCTAATTAATAGTAAGATTGATTTTAATTTTTATTTATTGCTATAATGATAAGCAATCAACTATCTACATAGTAGTGAGTTAATTTTTATTTTTGACCATCTATGATAGCAATCAAATTTTGGTACCATTGCTGAGGATCATGATTTAGTTGCTATAAAAATATATATAATTAAAATAATAATAATAAAATTATAATAAAAATAATTTATACTGACACTGCATAAGCTATTTAGGGGATTAGGGATCTAATTACAAAACCTAACAAGTAAAACCAATTAATTTAAATTTGATTGTGCCACCTAACTTGGACTCTAAATCTCTTGCAACCATTTTCATAAATTACTTTAAGAATATTTAACCCTATTAAATAAGATAAGATGGAGATTTTATCATCATTTCTTGGCCTAAAAATCATAATCCTTCATATTGTATTAACCTAAATCTTAACCTAAAATCAATTAGACATTAACCCATAAGGACTCTCGAGCTCAATAGGACAAGAAACTCCAAGAGTTGGAATGGACTAGCGTTAGTTAGTTTGATTGGTATCTAGGAAAGTAGTTCAGGGATCACATTCTAATGAAAGATGGTTATTTAATTAGTTCAGTTAGCTTACCTGGCTAATTTAAGTAGTGTCTAAGAAAAGAAATGGGCCCCCACCAACCTTATGCTTATCTATCCAGTTGAGTGGCTAGTCTTTTACTTAGAGGGTTTGAAAATGATCTTGACAATTAGGAGCTATCTAGATTTAGGATAACCCTTAGCTAGGATTGATTGCATAACTTGATTGTTAACTCACAAACATTAAAACCTAATAAAACTTCTCTTATCTATTCCTTAGATTTAGGACTTTCTAGATTCTAATCTTTAGAATTTCTTTCATTCTTTTCTCTCATTTAAAAAAAAAAATCTAAGAATAAAAAAAAATCTATTAAAAGCTTGAATCTATATTTGATTCTGAATAGCAATATGGATACAACCATTGAGGCTGAACTCTTTTGCCAATTGAGAGAGTATGTTACCTCTTCTTCTTATTCTTATGACCCTTATACACTCATCTACAAACCTAATAGAGGTGGAATCTATAAGGTTGGAGATTCCATAGATATCCATAATAAGGTAGAAGAGTTGTTCCAAAAAATTGACCATTTATAGAATATGAGACACTTTCTTGCCTCACCTTTGCATGTGTATGACATATGTTCGAGTTCCATCTATCTGGTTAGTGAATGTTCAGCCGCATATTGATACTGAGAGTTTGTGCATAAGCAAATATATCAAACCCAAATCCAGACTACTTATTATAATTCATTTTTCAATACTTATAATCTGGGTTAGAGAAACTATCCAAATTTTTTTAGAATACCATAACCAATAGTTGACTATGAACCAAGCTATCCGGAGGAAACTTATATAGCATACGACTATCCAAATGTTCAGCAACTCTCTTCAAGTGTCTATAGTTTGACATTTAAAGAGAAAATTTTATACATGTTAGAAGGGCTAGAAATCACCCAGATCATCCATTCTCACACTCAATCCAGAGGAAAGTAAGAAATCCAAGTCAGTTAGCTAACTACTATACTTAAATTTAAGTCAGTCATCTAACTACAGTAATTTAGAAGGAAAATTATCTAATCAGTCTATAAGTGATCCGATGGGACAATATATGATCGATAGCTCCAAGGCTTATAAAATTGGATATAAAATTATATTTTTCTTGGACTTGAGTCAGTAAGTTCGAGAGATGTTCTACATCTATGCCCTAAAGCCAACTAGTTTGGGAGTCATTGGCTGAAAACTTTTTACAAGGATTAGAAAGAAAGTACAATAAAAAAAAGAGAAAAGAAAGAAAAGAAAAAAAAAATAGTGGACAATAAGGGGGGATTAATTTGCAAGAAGAAAATAAACCCAGCTCACATTAAGTTAGAGGACCTAAAGAGTAAAATGAAGAGTTGGTGAAAGAAGAGCTCCAAAAATTTTAATGGTTAATACTCAATCACTAACTAAGTCAAATTAATAATCCAATGAAATACCTCTTTAATACTCTAGTCGAGTATCAGCTATCTTTAGGAATGGCTAAACTAACTTTTAATTTAAGGCCGAGTTAGTACACATTCCTAATTTATCTATTTTACTCGAGGACGAGCAAAGTTCAAGTTGGGGAGTGTGATAAATATTTAAATTAAATCACTAAAGGCACATTATTTTATTTAATTGCTTCTTATTTATTAAAAATTTGATGCTCTCTAGTTTACTTTATAGGTAATTAATAAATTTAATTTAATTAATTTGATTATATGATGCGGATGCATAAATTGATGCTAGAATTAGTTGCACATGGGAGAAAAAGAAGAACACGTGGAATGTGATTAAACAGACCTACATGGCATGGCATCAAGCGATGACCCATGGCAAAGAAGGAAAGGGACTTATGCGGCAATAACTCAAAAGAAGAGAAAGAATGAGTACGAACATAAAAGCAGCTTGCCAAGGGATATGCGCGGTATTACCAAAGAACAATTATTTCTTTTTGGAAAATAAAAGGAAAAGAAGGCTTATGAACAGTGACATCCATTTTCTTTATTGTGGTTTATGGAAATAGGTGGCCTGGATTCTTCATATGGCTCATGAAAAAAAGCATGCACCAGGTTTTCTGGCATGTCTCACACAAATGGTAAAGATCGTCTAACACGATCAATGGAAAAATAGAGTCGATCTTCATGCGACTTATGTGCACAGTAAAATCTTGCTTTGTTTCTTAATAGGTGCTATCGCATGGTTTCAAGCGGGTTCGGTCATGGGTTTCAAGCATGATTTCAAGTGGGTTGGCAATTAGCAAGGCTTGGGACTGGATCAAAATAAGAAAACTAATTTGAGAATGATTAGGAGACCTCATGAAAACCTCCTCTCTCCTCTATTTAAACCTCTTGGTCAGACCCTTTGAGACATCAGCCTCCCCTTTTGGGAATCAACCTTCCTAATGCCACAAATAGCAGCCTCACATGCCTCCTCTCAAAACCACAATGCTCTCTCTCTTTCTTACTTCTCCAAGCAGCAGTCGGTTCCTCTTCTTTCTTCTTTCTTTCTTTCACAATCCTCAGCCTACTCTGCAAAAACCTATCCTCCTACTCTTGATCCCTGCTCCAAGCTGTTGGAAGAAAGTCCTTAGAGCTCCAGGATAAAGAATTCAGCGAGAAGCATTCCCATGGCCGACTAGTCATCACATCCTTAGGAGATTTCTATAATCTTGTTCTGACATTATTTTTTATTTTAAATCTTTTGTATTTCTCTTTTAATATGCAATAAAGACTAATTTTCCTTACTATATTTTTTGTGTCTTTATTTTCTTGCGTAAGATTTTAATATAGAATAGTTTATGACCCTTGGAATGAGCAATGATCTATGGGTACGGTTTGTACTCTTGGGATAGATTATCTTTAGGTTAAATTTCTTTTACTATATCTAAATCAATTTTGACTAGTCTATAACTTTAAGAAAATGGGCTGTGCTCTTTAAGATAGGTTATATTTTTATTGATTAGATACTAATCTAAGATATGTTAAGAAGAGTACTAGCTGTCTAATAAGAAAGTAGTTGAGATCTTAAAAATCCATCTTAAACTTGATACCAATCTTAATTAGTCTTTATTTATTTACTCTTTTATTTAATTATTAATTTATAATTAATTTTTATCCTATTTTTAACTTAAAATTAAAATTACTCAAATATAATTAATACGATCCCTATGGATATAATCTTGACTCATACTATCTATATAGTAGTGAGTTAACTTTTATTTTTGATTGCCTATGATAGCGATCAAGCACTCAATGATAAATTTATTTATATCATATACAAACATTTGTCAGATACAATGTTTGCATCCTTTTTTTGCTTTACACTTGCAAGACAACTCTTGCAACTAGTTTTCCAATGCCCATCTTTACCGCAATGAAAATAGGTACCCTTGGCAGAGACATTCTTCACCTTCTTCATGGAGATGCTACCCATAAACTGAGAGAAGGAATCAGAAGTGATTGCAGGATCAAATCCTGGCTCTGCTCACCATCCATGACAAAACTCAATTGACCTAATCGAGTGATCAAATTAATCATATTGAGCACATGGGTTTGCACGGATGTGCCTTCACTTATTCTAACATGGATCAACTACTTAGGTATCTCATACCTAGCAATCCTACTATGCTCTCCATACAACTCACTCAGATTGAGAAATATGGACTAAGGTTCTATGCTTTCATGTTATCTCAGCAACTCATTATTTATAGAGGCTTATATGATATTCTTGATAGTTGTACTGTCATCTTGCCATATCTTATATGCAGCTCTTTCCTCCTCTGTAGCATCATTCTCGATCGGATTAGATCCAGGAGTATCAAGAATATAGGAGATTTTTTTCTAAGTAAGAATAATTCTCAGATTTCTCAACTAGTCTAGATAATTAGATTCGGTCAGCTTGTTGGTATCAAGTATGCCGTGTAATGATAGTGAGGATGCCATGATGTAGATAAATTTACACAAATAAGAATAATGCATAAGCGGACAACTCATGATGACATGCACGATTAGATAAGGTCTTTTGTCTAATCGCATCTTTCATTTATTTGGCAAATTTCATAGCCCTTAAGTATGAAAAATAAAAAATCCTATCGGTAGTTTTCCTAGTAGGGTTGAGATTCCAATTTCTCATAAAAGCCTTGTGGATAGCACCACAAACTTCTATGAGTTCAAGGGTTGGTAACTTTTACCAATTGCATTTCATGCAACTCTCAATATCTCTTTTGCCTCTAAAATACTTGTAGTCTTGTGGATAGCATGATAAATTATAATATTTTAGTTAAGTCGTATCCTTCATTTTTATATAGTCATACCTGAATAATGCCACACTTATGGATAGCACAATAAGGCAACACCATCTAAATATGCCATATGCATCACTATGCACTAAGTCAATATCATATCAAGCCCTATAGCAAGCCTTGTAGATAGCACAACAAACTTGCTACTATTTTTGATATACTCTATTGACTTAGTATGAAAGAAGGCATGGGCAGTGTTCTTAACATTTCGCCATTGTAACTTAATATGATTTTATGAGGGATTTTGATCTAGTTTGGTCTCATGCACATCCAAAAGATGTATATAACCATCATAGGCAGTATATACATCTAACTTCCAACATAAAAGAACATATAATAAAATTGGATGGCCATAGACTTTTCTAATATAATCCATCTGAGCCACTTGGATGGATTACAGGTTTCATCCTAGGTGCATCATAGATAGCTCCATCTCATGGTTCATCTTCATGCTCCTTTGCTCTTGTCCTGCATGGTAGTCCTGTCTTCATCTCCATGAAGCCATGATAAATATTCCATCTTCTTTCTTCATTTGCAAATACAAAGAAACTCTTTCTATCTATTTACAAATAAATCTCCTATCCTACTTTTACATCAACATGTAAGAAGCCTCAATCAACAGTTGGAAAATACATAGAAGGAAGAAAAGAAAATACAACTAGAATGAAACATGAGGTAGGAGAACCTAGCCCCTATTTTATTAAATAAAATTATTGCTATCATAGATACATCCATTCTAGATATATTTATCACAGATACATTCATTGATCCATCACATGGGTCCTTTTGGTCCATAACCATCCATCACATGCAATTTCTAACATTTATAAAGCATGAATTTAATTATTTATGTTATTCTCATTGTGATATCGATCATTCATACATGTGTCATAGAGGCACTATGATGTCTAATTTTATGAGCCCTAGGCCCATCTATGGTTTACATGTGATCCTTGGTCCAACTTTTGGACCATCTTACATTGGATTTGATTTGGGTTCAACTCTTGACCCAATTTCGATTTTGAGTCAACCATATGTCAACACTTGACTTAGTCAACTAACTCTTAAATAAATCCAAATCCAATTAGGCTTGTGAAGATTTAGTCAACTATAATTCAAATCCTAATCTAATTAGGACAATGAAAATTTGGCCAACTTAAATTCAGCAAGAGTCCTGATCCAATTAGGAGTATGAATTAATTTGAGTTGATCTCCTAATCTCAATAGGACAATTAAAACTTGGACAGCTTTAATTCAACAAGAATCCTAATCTAATTTAGACTCTTAGTTTGAGTTGATTTCTAATCATGAATCCTAATCTCATGAGGACAATGAATTTCAATCAACATCAAACTCATCCAAAACCCTAGGTTTGTGATCGTTGCACCTCTCTTCCATAGATCAATTTTTAGCCACCAACTCTTAGGCTGTTGAACATAGTGGCATGCCCTCTTCAACTAGAAATTTTAGCCATGAACCACGTACCCAAGGCATGTGGGAGAGGGATTTTGGGATGCCCCTGTAATAATTTTTTGCTACTGGAAAATTTTTGCTGCTATAGCAGACCTTGCCTTGTGCATCACATGCACGAGGCAACCTTTTTCATGCAAAATTTTGAAGATAGGAGGCTGTTCCAACATATCATACAAGTTGTCAACCCTTGGCATCTCATATCAAGGTCTGATCATGGACAAAAATTCTATTTTTGCTGATTCACGCCACAAACCAATGATAAAACATCATGCAAAAAATTCAGATCATGACATATGATGAATCATATCTAATCTATATCACAACAATAACATAAAGTTTGATTGAATCAATCAAGGATGACTTTGATACCACTGTTGAGATTAGGATGCATAACAGAAAATGGATTTTAAAATTTTTTGACATAATCAATGATTGATTATGTTTGATTCGAACCCCAAAACCCAGAATTCCCTTGATGATTGCAATCAAACATAAATCAAACATGGAGAAAATAATTAAACAAGAGAAAGGGGATGCAAATACCTTCCAAGATGATCTTGGATTACTCGATGCTTGATTTGATTCCACAAGACACCCAAGTGGATGCCTTCCAATGGTGATCCACACAGGAATGTATCAAGGACTCCCAATCCAGTTTCTTGATTTCTTTCTCAAGGAAATCAGTATGCCCCAATCTTTTTCTTTCTTTCCTATGTCAAGAACCTTTCTTGAGATCAAGAACTTTTCTTGATTTCTTTTAGCCTCTGTGTCAAGAACTTTTCTTGGTTTCTTTTCTCCCTGTACCAAGAACTTTTCTTGGTATCTTTTTCCTTAGACATCCGACTATTGGATGTCATACAAGAGAGGCGTTGAGACCTTTTTCTTTAGGATGCCATACCTATTGGGATCTTTAGATGAGGAGGCTTCCAGCCTCCTCTTCACATGAAACTCATTTTCATGTTAACTCTCCGTTGCATGTCATCATAAAGGGCATGGACTCCATGAAACTCATTTTCATGTTAACTCTTCATTGCGTGTCATCATAAAGGACGTGGACTCCTATTTTATGGGAAGAGAGAAAGGGGCATGAAAGACTTCTTGGCACCTAGCCTTCTTAGGCATGAAAACCTCTTCATGTGAACTCTTTCATGTGGAAAATATCTTGGCGCAACATGAGAGAGGGCGTGAGATATATGGTGTGGGCTTAAGGGGCATGGACTCCTTAAGATCAACTTTGATCAGACAAAGTTGGTTAGGAGTCCTAATAGATTAGGGATTAGGGTTTAAACATGTGCTAGAATGTATGTCCAAAATCTATTAGGATTTCAACCAAATCCTAATTGAATTAGGTTCAACAAGACTTAATCAAAAATTTTTGATCATTTTTTTTGTGTGTGACCCATTAAGTTCCACATTTAGCTAGCAGTAGTTCCAAGCTCATGCGTATCTAATTCAATTAGAACTCTTCTAATTAATTAGGTCCAAGACATATTGAGCCCAAGTTCATCAATTAACTAGAACTCCTTCTAATTAATTATTGAATTAGGCTCTTTAATTCATGAGAACCTACAAGTTAAGATTGACATCTAGCAATGTATCATGACTATCTAGAAGATATAGAATTTTGATAAAATTATCAAAACATCTTTTCATGATGAGTTACCATGTAATTCAATCCTTCGATCATACAATATCCCGGACAGGCTATGGGCATAGAATCATGTCAAGCTTAAATACGTATCCATATGTATCTCAATTTGATGATGATTACTTAGTTGATGAAACATTAGAAACTCTTTCTAATTTTTATCCTACTTTGGTCAAAAACTTTCTGAGTCATCATCCTATACGATCATATAGGATATTCTCTCCTCTTACAAGGAGTGAGTGATTTCTTGTTGACCACTCACAACCTTCATGCACACATCACCATGCCTGAAACATCCCACACATATCTTAGAGAGTCATATTAGGATATGAACCAAAGCATAGATTCATATACATAAGGTACCATAGTAACCTCAGGTCTAAGGATCACTTGTACCACTCCTACTAAAGAATTATCTATTGATATTCTTGTAAGGCTCCATTAGATATTCTTCCTACGGATATGTTGAGTGTGCTCATTCTCTAATGAGCATCCATATCCTTATATTAGTGTCTTCACACAAGTGACTATAAGATTAATCACCCTCTCCATTGAGCATACATAGAATGTACCAGTCTTATCGGCATCATCGATCCCTGAGTCGATGATCTTATGATTGAAAATATTTTAGACTAAGACTATCAAGATTTTAGGTACTCTTACTAGTATAATCTCATCATGGTCCTAAAACCATTACTCTAACCTATGAAATTTGTGATAATCTTAATTAAGTCATAATGAGATAATAAAATATAGCATATGACAAAACATAATGCCTTATATATAAAATAATCAATATCATGTACATGAGTAGTAAGATAATTTAGAAAAGTCTCCATCGCATCATCCATGCAATTGGCTTGCAGGGCACTATTCTTTCAACCTATCCTCAAAAATAAAAGCAAAAATAAAGAAAGGGCATAAAAAACTAAGCTCAAAGAATCCTAGCTCACCTTAGCTTATATATTTACATGCATTTGTCAATTCAGATGTATAAGATTGATTGAGGAGAAGTATGTTGTACATTTATAATTCTTTGATTGCATAGATATGTATGATTTGGAATAAATATATAATATTAAACTTCTAATTTAGTTCAAATATTATAGCATCTTTTACTAGGTTCTTTGTGGGATAATGACACCTCCTTTAACACCAAAATTGCACCATGTAGACATTTTAAAAAGAACAATCATGAGCCATCTCAAGGAGATGTCTGTATTTACTTTCAACTCTCCCATTTTGTTGAGGCATATGGATGTAGGTATGTTAGACCAAGATTTCATGTTGTTAAAATAATGCTTGGATATTATTTGGCAACAATTAGGCTCCATTATCAGTTTGAATAATATTTTGACCTGACATTGAAACTAAATCCAAACATTTTCCAAAAAAATAATGTAGGTGTTATCTAGATTTTTTAGAACTATACAAGAATTTAAGATCTATTCAGTATATAATTGATGTAGGATTAAATATATACCTATATTGGCTCTCACATAATTCCCCTATTTAAGCTCTAACTAAGCTACATGGTATAACAAGTGAAAGTTTACATGGCCACGGTGACAAGTAAAAATCTTTATCTTTTGTTAACTAAAATCCTTATCTCCATAGATTCTTGCGAAGTGGTGTGACTGGTGAGTCCAATCAATAAAATCCCATGATCCATTGAACATTGTTTATAAGCCTTTGTATATCTTCCATACATTTCTATTTCTAATAAACTAGGTGACAAGAGCCTTATTCAATCAAATCTAATTATAAACATCACTATCAGCCCATGTTTAGCTTCAAAAAAGTATGTACTATAGTATTCACTAGTCACACATAAGCAGATATGCTATGATACTATATGTAACAATTTAGGATCTTTTTAAAAATAACTAGCCAGAAAATATTATTTGGATTTATTAACACTATATAAATATCTAATATCTTTCTTGCGCAAAACCAATACGGCATTAAATACACTTCATGAGAGTCCTTACATTTGTCATGGCATAGACACCCTATCACCCCTCCTCAAAAAGAAAATAAAAAAATGAAAATAAAGGGGATGAAAAGTTTGCCCAAAGAATCTTGGCTCACCTTAGCTCATATACGTACATGCATTTGTCAATTTAGATGTGTGAGATTGATTGAGGAGAAGTATGTTGTACATTTTGATGCTTTGATTGTGTAGATATATATGATTTGGAATAGATATATAATATTAAACTTCTAATTTAATTCAAATATGATAGCATATTCTACTAGGTTCTTTGCAGGATAATATGTTGGGATTAGAATCCTCTCACGGACTGGCATGGGAACTTGGTGATTAGTCAGCAACCAAAGGGAGATCGCCTAGATACGAAAGCTAAGAAATTGTAGATCAAGAATTAAGAGAGAAAAGAGTTCAAGAAAGTTTTAGGAGAAAGAGCTTTTATTTAATTTGTATTCAGCATTACAATCTTTAACCTATTTACATGTATAAGTACCTATACAATAGGGTCAAGCCCTAAGCTCAAGAAAACTCCCAAACCCAAATAGATCCACGTATAGTTCTGATCCTGCAACAATGAGTCGACCCTATCTCAAACTAAGTCGACTCACTTGGGTTGAGTTGATTCACATAAGCACTGAGTTGACTGTATCATGCTAGAGGTCTTGAAAATACTGCTTTTTATTTGGCCTATCCTTTAAGACATAGTAAACCCACCTCTAGACTGGGTCAACCTATCTTGAATTTAGTCGACCTAGTCTTAAGGTGAGTTAACTAAGTTGTCAATGAAGCTTCTATCCTACCTGATGCTTTCACTGGCTGGCTCCCTTCTTCTCTTGACTTCTTCTCATGTATTTCCAAGGCTTGGGAGCACCATATCTTCATCTTGGTGCTCTTAGGTCCTTGTGAACTCAGTTTTTTTCTATAGACCCATCTGTGCCATACACATCTGAAAGCTATCTTAAAAAAATATCTTCATGAGTGTATTCGATCGGTTCTCCTTGGTATGAACCTTCACCAGCTTCACTTCATCTTCCTCCATCAGCTTCCTGATCCTATGGTATCTCACATCTTTATGCTTTATACGTGCATGATAGACTGGATTGTGCTAGCTATAAAGCACTCTGACCATCACGTACAGTGTAACCTTACTCTGCTCCATCCTCAGTTTAGCTATAGACCTCCTCAGCCAAAAAGCTTCCCTTACAGCCTTTGTGATACCTATATACTCAGCCTCTGTGGTAGCCAAGTTTATAATAAGTTGAAGGGTTAACCTTCAAGATATTGATCTACCAAATATGTAGAAGAAGTATCCCATGGTAGACCTTCTTGTATCAAGATGATTTGCATAGTTTGCATCCACAAACCCTTCTAGAGGACTCGAATCTCCATATGACTTTCTGGAGTTTTTCTCAAATCCTCCCAGTTGCCCACCAAATACTAGACCATAGTCCCTTATTTCCTATAGATATCTTAGTATCCACTTCAATGCCTTCCAGTGTTCCTTCCTAGGGTTAGCTATATACCTGCTAACTGAGATCATTATGTGTGCTATATCTAATCTACAGTACACTATGGTATACATAATACTATCTACAGCATTTGCATAAGGGACTCTACCCATATACTCTCCCTCTTCTTCTGACTCGAGCTTTGATGCTTGGAGAGAGATGATAGATCACGATACCATCGTTAAAATATCATAATTATCAGTTTAATCTAACTTCTTAAAAAAATTAAAAGTACATAGATAGCAGTGAGTCGGATCAAATCCATAGGAAAGATAGTGCTTTAGATTTAAAATCTTTAATTTTATAAAAAAAAGATTTTAAAAATAAAATTAAAATAAAAAATTAAAAGCAAAATTTAAACTATACAGAAAAATAAACTTGGTACTAGGATCTACTATTTAGATCTTAGCATCTACTTGCAATAAAAGTAAATTTGCAATAAAAATAAAGAGCATAAATTTAAATTACATAAAAAGAAATTTTATATTAAAATTTAAAATTTAATTACATAAATTAAAAAGATAGAAAATAAAAGAAAATAAAAATTAGAAGTAGGTTGATCTTGATCTTGGATCGATATTGCCGAAACGATAGTGTAGAAGCCCAGCTCTTCCTCTCGGTACTGGTGGTCTCAAAGCAGCCGTTAACCAAAAGCCTGACTCTATCCTATACCAAAGCTTCATCTTACCCAAAGATAGATTGATTTGGAGGCCTGGGATCTTATTTATAGGTGTTGGAGCACTGAGAGCTTTTGTTGCAGGCAATATGGGACTAAGAAGAGTTTTGATCGATGTTTGTAGAAGAATCTAAGGAAAATTTAGATTAAAATAGCTTTTGAATGAATCTGGTGAAGTTTGGCCATTCAATAGAAATCCAACAGTCCAAAAATCATCATAATTGGATTTATATAAGCCCATATTAGGTCGGATTAAGTTTTGGCCATTCGATCATGTTGATCAGAGTTCTGGGTGTTTTAATCAAGTCGGGAGCTTCCTAGACCATCAGATTGCTGCTTGGAGCACTATCCACCATTGGATTGCAATCAAGGAGAGTTGGGAAAACCAAATCAAAGTAGGAAGAAACTCTAGCCGTTGGATCTGGATCGGCATCAATCTGGACCATAGGATGGCACAATTCCTGTAGCTATGGACCATATAGATCGGCTGCATCACACACCGTAATGAATCAATGCTTGTCTTTGCCACTTGAAATGATGATAATATCCCATGAGCCACGATAGATTTTTTATAAACCCCTTAAGGGTCTAGGTCCACCACGTGGCAGGCTCGGATTGGTTGACCTTTGCTGAGTTGATGGTCCACGCTTGATTTTGTGGATTGGCTGATTGACTTCTATGGCTGAGTCGGCTTTGATGGCTTGGCTTGGCTTGGTGGCTTGGCTTGCGGAGCCGATTGAGCCATTTTTTTATTTTAAATTTTTTCTTTAAAAATTCATATCTAGTTTATTTTAGCTTTGATTTACTTCAAACTTATTTTATTATGATAAAAAAAATAAACTCTTTTTACTAGTAATAATATTTTATTTTTTATTTTTATTATTTTTAATTATTTTTTAATTAATAAAATATTAATTTCTTAAAAATATGTATAAATTAACCATTAATTCTTAAAAGTAAATATAAATTTAATTAATAAATTAATATTTTTATTGATAAATTTATGGTACCTATCACACCCCCCAACTTAAGCTTTGCTCATCCTCGAGTAAAGAAAGAATTTAGTTTTAGATATCTTTTAACTTTAGAGTTTTAAATTTTATCTAAGTAATTTTTAAAATGACCATTGATATTCAGTAGAGCATAAATGAGGCATATCATTAGGATATTAGTACTTACTAATAAAAAATTAAATAAAAAATATTAAATTTTTTTGAATTTTTTCTAAATCATCCTACCTTTATCTCTAATTTATCTAAACTTTCATATGGACAAGTGTATTATTACTTCCATCCTTTATTTATTAATTTTTTTATTCATATTGCCCATTTTTTTATATGAATATTATTACTTACTTAGGCAACGAGACTTGATTATTCGATGGAAAATCAATATATATATTTTTTTAATATTGTACCATTATTGAGTGTCTTAATCTCTTAAGCTTTTTATAGCGTGTCTTGGGCCAATAACTCCCAAACTAGTTGACTTTAGGGCATTAGGTATAGAATACCCCTCAGGCTTACTAGCTCGAATCAAACAGGCTATGAGTTAAGACTAGCTTTATAATGAGCTTTTTCGTCCTTCCCACCTTTTGATGTGAAACTCAATGCATGCTTAGACAAAGAGGTCCGATTACTCAGTGAGAAGTACTTGAAAACTATTATATTAAAATAAATTTTTTATATGAAGAAATATATAGTTATTCTACATAAGCCCATAAAAAGTAGACTTTTCTTTGATGCTAGTAGAAAAAATTAGAAATAATTTTTTTTTATTCTAGACTTAACTCTTTATTGGATTTTCTTAATACTTGATCCCTCAATATCTCACAAATTCTCTGATTTATGCATCAATTTATTTTTTAAAAATGCTTAGTTTAACTCGATTCTTAAGCATAATCAGATGTCTAAATATTAACTTCTTCGAGGACTTAAAAATTAAAATTTTTTATTATTTTTCCTAACTTAATCGATATTATCCTCAATGGAGAAGAAAAAATAAAGGGTGTAATAAAGAACAGAAAAGATTACACCTGACTTAATGTATATGGTTTTTATAGTCCAGCATATGCCTTTAAAAATTTGGGCTTTCCCTCCAATTTTACTCAACATGTACTAAAAGGAAAATAAGCTAAAAAAATAAATTAAAAAAAATTAAATATTGGATTGCCTTCCAATAAACACTACGTTTACCGTCTTCAGTCAGACACAATGTAGCTTATCTATCTAGTGTCAAATATTGGATTGACAAATTCCAACTATTTTGGATTGCCAATCTTAGGAAGATAATTTATGATCCCTTTATTAATATATTCATTGTTAAATTTGGGAACATATTTTGTGACCCCATTCTCAATCCCTTATTTTTCAAGAATTTCTCCTATTTGTTCTTCTAAAATACTTATGAATAGAGTTTTTGAGTTAGGAGTTAAGTTTAATGTAATGGGTGTTGGAAGGGTGACTAAAGGCGGGTTTAATTCTAGAGGTAAATTAATATGATCTTATTTAAATAACTCCATTGGCTTTTCATACTTGAAAAACCGGCTTTTAATGTTGAAGGAAATAGAACTATAGGTTTATAGGTCTCAAGTAAATCATTTGCTCTCTTCTTTCCTATGTCTATCTCATTTAAACTGGAACCAGCATTAGTACTAGTTCCGAACTTAGATTCTTCTATGTGGTTAGTCTCAGTACTAATTTATTTCTCTAAATTTTTATTTTGGCTCGCATTAGTATGAGCCTCTCTGGTCTTGGTATGGGTCCATAAGAATCCTATAACTTTTAAGTTTAAAAATTACTTTGGCATTCTCAAATTAGAGATTCTTAGATGAGATATTAGATTGATAACTTGGTCTAGATGGTTGGTAGATATTAGGTGGATTATTTATAGGATTTGCAATTGATAGGCTCGATAATTGACCTAGTTTTCTCCTCATGTTAAACTCAGCTAGTTGTCCAATTTGATCTTCTAGCCTGGTGATAGATTGCTGTTGAGCAAAATTAATTATTGAAGTTGGTTAAATCTATCGTTAGCTAGATTGGTCTATTGAGGAGGTAGATATGATGGCTGATTATAATGCAATGACTGAGCGGATTGACTAGGTTGGTCACTATTATAGGCATAATTTTGATATTGAAGCCTATTTTGATAATTTTGGATAGATGAAATTTGGGTCAGAACCTGAGTTTGTTGAGATATCCAAGAAAAATTATGGTGGTTGCTCCAACTAGAGTTATATGAATTTAAAAATGGGTCATTAACCGGCTTGAAGTAGCCTTGAGTAGTTTGGACTTGTTCTTGGATAAAAGGTGAAAACTGTGCAGCCATAGAATATTCACTCACATGATGGGTTGGGCTAGCATAGATTGAACAAATCTTCTGATAATTAGAAGATGATATGAATTATGCAGGAGATTATTGACCTAGGGTTAAGACTTGATCTAATTTATGAGCAAGAAGATCTACTTTATTTATCAAATTTGAATCAACCTTAGGACTAGATTCTAGATATTAAATTTATGGATCCCTGCCTAGGTTTGATAGAAAGATAACAAAGCATGGTTAATTGAGTTTTCACTCAAGATTTCAAACAAAGTATAAGCTTCGTCCTCACTCTTGTTCATGAATGCACCTTCACAGGATGCATCTATCAATTATTTATATTGGTCTCTTAAATCCTCATAGAAAGCTTGAACTATTTGCCACTTAAACAGACCATGGTGTGGGCATTTTCTAGTAAATTTCTTAAGTCTCTCCCATGACTCATGAATTTGTTTTCCTAGAAGTTGAGCAAATCTAGTGATAGCTCGTCTCATAATGTTGGTTCGACCTATAGGATAAAATTTCTTAAAAAAATTTACTTTGTAATTCAACCCAAGTTTTAATTGATCTTCCTATTATGCCAAGTCAGTACTTAGCTTTGTCTTTTAATAATAAGAGAAACAAAATTAGTCTAAGAGCATCCTCAGTTTAATTTTGAATCCTCACCATAGAGCAGATTTTTAAAAACTCATTCAGATGTTTATAAGGTCTTCGTTGGTGTTTCCATAGAAAGATGGGAGCATTTGGATTGTGGTCAACTTGATCTCATAATAGATAGCATGAATTTTAGATAATTGGATACAAGTCGATGGGTTATAGATGGAAAGAATAAAGTATTCCTTCATTTGCCTAGGTGGTTCTTTAAAATTTTCAATCATTTGTTTATTGAATTTAATATGATTCAGCTTTTCAATTTTATGGTTGGGTTCAACTAGATCAGGTAAAGCAATTTTCTACCATATATGTATTAGTGCAACCCTAATGTATGGTTCAAAATTTTTTAGAATTTTTTTAATTATTTTTTATATTTTTTATTATTTTATAATTTTTTATTATTTTTAATTTTTTAAATATTTTTTTAATTTTTTATTTATTTAATTATTATTTTTAATTTAATTTAATTACTATTTTTAATAATTTTTTAGTTAGTTTAATTTAATTTAATTTTTATTTTATTTTATTTTATTTTAATTTTGAAGAAAAAAAAGAGAAAAAAGAAAGAAAAATTCTAAAGAAGAGATTCTAAGGAATCCTAGAGCTAAGAAGAGAAAGAAGAATTAGTTTTAATTAGATTTAATATTGGTTAGCAATCAAGTTGATCCATCAATTCTGACTAAGGGTTATTCTAGATCTAGACAGCTCCTAACTGCCAAGGTCACCTTCAAGCCCTCCAAGTATAGGATCAGTCAATCAACTAGTCAGATAAGTGTAAGATCGGTGGGGGTACCTCCGTTGTTTATCTTATACACTAATTATGCTTGGCTAGGTAAGCTAACGAAATCAATTAAGTAACCACCTTCCTTCAGGCCCAATCGTCTTTGAACCACTTTCCTTAGACACTAGTTAAAAAGATTAATCCTAACTTGGTCCAACTTTTAGAATTTTTTATCCTAATGAGCTCGAGTTCCTAGGGTTGATGTCTAATTAATTTTAAAATTAAAGATTTAGGTCAATGCAGGATGCTGGTTGGTTGGTTGTGGGCCAAGGAAGGATGATCAAATCTCCACCTTATCTTATTTAATTGGGTTATGCCCTTAATTTAGTTTAATATGAATATGCACAAAAAAAATTCAATCAAAGGGTTCTATGCAATTTAAACTAGATGCATGCAATTAATTAAATTTTAGAAGCTTACCTTGCCTCCAGCGATCACCAAAAAGAAAATAAAAATAAAACTAATATGATGCATGCTTTAAGCAATTAGGATTTCTAATCTTATCATGAAGCTTTTAATTAGATTTAAGTAGATATTTTTTAGATTAATTTAAATATAAGATATATAATTAAAAAAAATCTAGGATTAGGGTTGATCTCACTAAATAGGATTAGAAGCTTCCTCCTTGTCCTAATCTTTTTATTTTCTCTTTATTTTCTTTTTTTTCCTACAAACTAAAGAAAAAAAGTTAGTAAGCAATATTTATAAAAAATTAAAGAAATTAAAATTTTATTTATAATTAATTTATAAAAAATCAAAAAAATCAAAAAAAATCAAAAGAAGTAAATTTTAATGCCTTCCTCAGCAACGATGCAAAAAACTTGATAGATCGCGATACCATCATTAAAATATCATAATTATTAGTTTAATCCAACTTCTTAAAATAATTAAAAATACGTAGATAGCAGTAAATCAGGTCGAATCTATAGGAAAGGTAGTATTTTAGATTTGAAATTTTTAATTTTACAAAAAAAAAGAGAGATTTTGAAAATAAAGTTGAAGTTGGAAATTAAAAGCGAAATTTAAACTATGCTGAAAAATAAACTTGATACTAGGATCTACTATTTAGATCTTAGCATTTACTTGCAATAAAAATAAATTTATAATAAAAATAAAGAGCATAAATTTAAATTATATAAAAAAAATTGTATTAAAATTCAAAATTTAATTACATAAATTAAAAAGATAGGAAAAAAGAAAGAAAATAAAAACTAGAAGCAGGCTAACCTTGATTTTGGATCTGTGTTGGTAGAAAGATGGTGTAGAAGTCTAGCTCTTCCTCTTGGCACCAATTACCTCGAAGCAGCTATTAACCAAAAGCCTGGCTCTACCTTGTACCAAAACTTCATCTTAACTGAAGATAGATTGATTTGGAGGCCTAGAGTCTTATTTATAGGTGTTGGAGGGCTGAGAGCTTTTGTTGCAGGCAATATGGGACTAAGAAGAGTTTTAATCAGCATTTGTAGAAGAATTCAAGTGAAATTTGGATTAAAATAGCTTCTAGATGAATTTGGTGAAGTTTGGTGAAATTTGGCCATTCAATAGAAATCCAACGGTCCAAAAATCATCAAAATCAGATGTGTATAAGCCCAAATCAGGTTGGATTAATTTTTGGCCATCTGATCACATTAATCAGAAGGAAATCTAGTTGTTGATCGTAGTTCTAGGTATTTTAATCAAGTCAGGAGTTTCTTGAACTGTCGGATCATTGCTTGGAGTGCTGTTCGCCATCAGATCGCGATCAAGGAGAGTTGGAAAAACCAAATCAAAGTAGGAAGAAACTCTGGCCATTGGATCTAGATCGGCATCAATTTAGACCATAGGATGGCACAATTCCTATAGCTGTGGACCGCATAGACCAGCTACACCACACACCGCAATGAATCAGTGCTTGTCTTTGCCACTTAAAATGACGCCCATGAGCCACGACAGATTTTTTATAAATCCCTTAAGGGTCTAGGTCCACCACGTGGCAGGCTCCGATTGGCTCCACGTTTGGTTTCATGGACTAGCTGATTGACTTTTATGGCTAAGTCGGCTTTGACGGCTTGGCTTGCCTTGGTGGCTTGGTTTGCGGAGCCGACTGAGCTATTTTTTTTTATTTTAATTTTTTATTCTTTAAAAATTCATATCTAGTCCATTTTAGCTTTGATTTACTTCAAACTTATTTCATTGCAATCAAAAAATAAGCTCTTTTCACTAGTAATAATATTTTATTTTTATTTTTATTATTTTTTAATTAATAAAAATATTAATTTCTTAAAAATATGTATAAATTAATCATTAATTCTAAAAAATAAATATAAATTTAATTAATAAATTAATATTTTTATTGATAAATTTATGATACTTATCAAGAGATATATGGCTTAGCAATGGTGTCTCTATATGTTTGGCCTTCTCCATTCCAAACCTCTCTAGAGCCTTCTGGATATATCCTCTTTGTGATAAATAGAGTACTCCTTTGCTTCTATCCTAGTAAATCTTCATTCCAAGGATCTTCTTTGCTAGACCTAGATCTTTCATCTCAAATTCTTCTAATAAAGCTTTTTTCAGTCCTTTCATAGTCTTTATACTCCTACTAGCTATAAGCATATCATCTACATATAGTAGTAGATATGAGGCATCTTCCTCATCTATATCCTCAACATAGCTGCAATAGTCATGTTCACATATGATAAATTTTAGACTCAATACAAAGCTATCAAACCCATGATACCACTGATGAGGTGACTGTTTCAGACCATATAGTGACCTTCTAAGTAGACACACATTCTCCTTCTATCCAATCTCCATGAAATCATTTGCCTCATATAGATCCTCTCCTCCAAAGTGTAGGATTTGGTGTGGTGCTCCCAAGCCTTGGGGGGCCACGGAAGGAGCCAGAATATTGACTCTTAGAGGCTAGGATAGGTATGAGTCCTAAGACTAGGACAGGAGGTGTCCTAGGGAGAAGGTGGCATGTAGCCCTACACGGATTCGAGGTTCAGATTTAAGGATCTTGAGGGGCTTGGTAGGTGCTCCGGAGATCTGGAACATAAGATGGAGCAAAGGACCAAAGCCATGAGAAGAATCAGCCAAGATAAGGGGTTGACACACAGACAGACTGGCTCAAATACACGGTCAAGCCGACTCGAACTGAGATCGAGCCAAGTTGGGTGCAGTCGAGCTGGCTATTTTAGGTAGATAGAAGATAGAATTTGGATGAGATACAGTCGAGCCAGCTCGGCTCTTGACAGAGCCGGCTCGACAGTGGCGAACAGAATTGGATGGGGGTTTTTTGTTTGGGGTCTTAAGGCCTGGTCCAATAAGATCTTAAGGGTGGCTAACTCATGTATGGGTCAGATTTAGATCTAGGAGATGAGAGCATGGGAGACATGGATGTACATTGGCTCGGTGAGTGCTTTCATATATTAAATTAGCTAGGAGAGTTTTTGGTCAGATCTAATAACTATGTATAAATACATAGATTGTATTAGGGGTTTACAATGTGGATTGGAATACAAATCTTTTCTCCCTCAATCTCTCTTCTCTTTAGAGTTGCCGCCCGAAGGGGGGCACCTCCCTCAAGCCTAAGGAGGGAAGCGCCCTATCATAGATCCAGATTAGGTGGATCGAAGTTTGCTGCCTTAGAGAATGTCAAAGTTCTCCTCAGATCTATGCTAAAGATCAGGGATTTTTGCAACAATGGTATTAGAGCTAAGTGATGCCATGGTGATGTTACAATAATTGGTATCAGAGCCTGATGGTGCATGAAAGTGAAGGAGAAGTCATACAGGATGAAATCAAAAATCTACATAAGTATTTCATGGTATGTCTCAGATCTACCTTTGTTATTGCTGTGGTTTGGCCAACCGGGAGTAGCGGGTTGAAGGTGGAGGCTAATAGGATTAATGGAAAGGAATTTTTCTGAGGTAAAAGGTTTGAGTGCATGATTTTTTGATCAATCTTGGTTGGAGAGACCGGGGGTGTATGATGGGTGACAGGGTTCTTTAAGAAGATAGATAGTGTGGGGCTGTTTGGCAAATGAAGAGAGGTTTTTCAAGGGATAATGGTCGAAAGAAAGTTGAAAAAGTGACTATACGTCCTTCAGTTGTAAGAAGGTGGGAGAAGTAGTCAGGGATGCATTCAGTAATTTGACCAGAGCATGGATTTGCGAAGTCTTAGAGGTGATGGAGATGGATGATCCATGAAGGTCCAATAGGTCAGTGTTGGATGGTTGATCTTGGATCAGGTTTCTTCTATAGGAGCACTAGGAAAAATTGCGATTCAGGTGGAGGATAGATTATGTGCAGCAAGAGAGAATCCAGATACCTATGAGGAGGTGATGCAGAGATGAGACAGAGAGTGTTGGAGTGTTATAGTAGTGCTACTCTAGAGGCATAGAGGCTGAGAGAGGCTTGGCGGTGCACCAGCCAAGATAGGTATCTCAGTAGAGAGTGTTAGGAGGCATATCAGAGAGATCGAGAGTAGGTCTTAGGGAGAGTCAGGGAGTCTCAGGAGCCTCGGAATGAGATAGGTGGGTCTGAGCCTAGGACAGGATTTGAGCTGCAGTTCCTTCGGACGCAACTGAAACGATGGCTGGTGCAGGAGCAGAAGAGGAGAAGGCTAGGGTGGAATTTTCTAGAATTCAGTTACTAAAAGTGAAGAGTCGGATGAGCTTTTGATGGTTTCGGAGGAGCCTACAGGGTGCAGTGTATCTGAGATAATTTTGGAGAGTTCTGTGGAGTGCGGAGGGTCCGAATGAGCAGCAACTGTATTCGAGGTGCAGCGGCAGGCTCAGCAGTGCAACGTTGAGTGGTTGGCCTCGAAGGACTCGATGGTTGGCCTTAAGGCAATAAAAAATTTTCAGGTGGTCAAGCTCCACCTTCTTTCCACTCTAGATCTTCCCTGGAATGCCTCCATTCAACTTATGATAAGTGGACCTATTAACAAGAAAACAAGCAAAAGTTATAGCATCACCCCAAAAAAACTTTGGAAGTGATGTTTACAGCCTCAAACTCCATGCCTTCTCTAATAGTGTCTGGTTCATCCTCTCCATAGTACCATTCTACTAGGAGGTCATCTTCACTATATAATACCCACTACTATGGAACATATCATTGGAAGTGATGTTTGTAACCGCTGCCATATCCTAAAAAATCACTGCCATAGGCTATGACAATAGTTAGCTAACTACTGTTATTGCGGCCATCGCCATAGATTTATGGTAGTAGTTATTATAGTAGTTATTCGAACCATTGCCATATAAAGCCTATAGCAGTGGTTTCCAAATTGCTGCCATAGGTTGAGCTATGGCAGCAGTTTTCTAACCACTGCTATAGGTTTATCTATTATAGCGGTTACAGAACCGCTGTCATAGGTCTAATGCAGCAATTTTATAACTGCTACTATAGGTTAATAGCAGTGGTTGGCACGTAACATACAGCAGCACTTGGCATGCCTACGATAGCAGTTTTGCAATCGCTGACTTAGCTTTTGAATAATAAAAAAAATATAAAATTTTTAATTTTTTATATATTTTATCCAATAAATGCAGAGA
Source organism: Cocos nucifera (assembly GCA_006176705.1). Taxonomy (NCBI): domain Eukaryota; kingdom Viridiplantae; phylum Streptophyta; class Magnoliopsida; order Arecales; family Arecaceae; genus Cocos; species Cocos nucifera. The sequence goes on from QRFJ01001644.1 coordinate 353,703, forward strand.
TATATATAACACAAGAAAAATAAAAAAAAATATAAATATCAGAATATTTTTAAAATGCTTAAATTTTATTATCAAATAAAACTTATTATAATATTTTTTTAAAAAAATACATCAAAAGTTCTCCAAATCTACATCATCGTCATCATCGAAAGATAGAACACGAGCTGGATGAGCTAGAGCTGGAGCTGGAACGTCGACCAACATGTCCTCAAGGCCCATAAAATCAGCTCCAAAATACGTGCTGAGCTTCATCACCATGGCACTTAAGATGCCCTCCAGATGAGATGTGCGCTCCTCAGCGTGAGCAGCCCACATCGTAGCTTGATCTACCTTTGCCATGACTTGAGCTGCCTGTGCCAATGCCTCCTCAAGATGCTCCCGATTGACGACACTGGAAGCATGTGAATAGATGCTCACCTTAGACCAGTAGCTCGTTAGCATATGTCCAGGTCTGCATTGGATCCTTCTAGAGTGCTTAGGCCCCTAGACCTAAGATAGATGGTCATAGGGACCAGAGGTGTTTGGAACCTCACTCGCGAGCACATCTAACTACTCCTGTAATTATAAATTTAAATAAAATTTTATAAGGAATGCTATAATACTGATCATATATACTAATATATTTATTACTTATAAAAATTCTTTCGATCACGACATTTATCGGCCTGCCTTTCTTGTCTGTATAGCTAGATTGAAAGATCTTGCTATGGTTGGGCATCACTCCATCTCTCATCAACTATAACAATGAATCAGTTTATTAAAAAAATAAAAAAAAATATTAATTTAATTTATCTAGTAAGATTCAGAATTTATTATCTCTCTATGTACATGACTGGCCATAGACTCATGGTCTAGAGTGTGCGTGTACTCCTGAGCTGCTCGATTCTCTCGATTCTAATGGAAGGTAGCCAAACAAGTATTCAAATAAATAATAAGTATTTAAAAAATATTTAAATATAATTTTAAGTGTATTAAAAATTTTGTCTCGAACTCTTGGCTTCTCCAATGTCTAACCATCTTCTTTCACCGACTCAGGGGACAGTCCTGTATCCAAGGAACAAGCTCCTCTGGAGTGTCTCATCGGTGCTCGAGCTATCCTCTATGGAGCTTAACCTTGTAGCTCCAGTACAACTTTTTAATCTTCTTCAGTTAGGCATCTCGAGCCCTCTCATGATTTGAAAAGTCGTACCTCCTCTACATAAAGTTATCAAAAGTCAGTTACCAAATTATTCTAATAAAAAAAGTATAAATATTAAATGTATAATATAATTAAGATACACTTATCCATATCTTCTACACAGGCTTGAGCTTTGCAAAGGTTGGGTGGCTCGGAGGTTCTTCGAGCTCGACCTCGGCTTCCTAGAAGAGGAGGCCGACGATGAAGCGGGATCATCTAGCTCCGGGGCCGATCTTTCTTCAATCGAGCCTGCTGCGGAGGCGCTCAAGCTTGCTTCGGAGGTACCCGAGCCTGCCGAGAGCATCCTAATTTCTCCTACCGCTGCACCCCCCGAGATTATGGACCTCGAGTAGTTGTATCTTTTTCTTTCTCTATTGACTTGCTTTGTACCTAAAAGTTTCAAGTTAAATGAAAGCGAATTCATTTTTGTCCATACCTTTCTTCACATTTATGCTGTGCCATATGTTATCCAGAATCCTCCCCCTAATCAGGGTCATGATCCATCATCTCCAATCGATGCCAATCCCTCACCTCAGGGAGTTCCGTTGAAGCCCTTAATAAAGAGCTTGAAGAAAAAAGTCCACCATCTGAAGAAGAAGTTGAAGAGGATAGAGGACGACCTTCAGGCTTCTCGAAAAAATGCTTCGGAGGTGACCAAAGAGATCACTCGCCTCCAAAATTGCACATGAAGGACTCCGCAGACTTCGGCATCCGAAAGGACATTTTTAAGAGAGAGCTCGCTGAACTCAAGAAAAACATCAGCTACAAGTCTTGGGTGTTAACGATGAAGATCAACTCCCTCGAAATAGAGCTTAAAGCGACGAAGGAGAAGATCCAATTGCTGGAAGAGAGTTCACCATGGTCTTCTGATAAAGCACGATACGAGTGGGACTGGTCGAAAAAGTTCTTCGCGGTTCAAAAATAGTTGCATGATGCTGAGCTCGTCTACAATATCTATCGATTAGATTATAGTGAGAGGATATCTAAACTCAAGCAAAAGTTTCGTGCTGCCAATAGCAAGATAGCTCGGCTCCAGAAACAGCTGAATGACAGCTACCAAGCTGGCACAAGCAAGGAGTCGGAGGAGATTGCCTCTTTATGGAGGATTGTCGGCGAGCTTTCAGAGTCGATCGGGGCAGGAAAGGCCGAGGTGCAATGGTTGAAACTCCAACTGACCTATGAGCAGTAAGCTGTTAAGGATGTGGAGGTCGAGTCTGAAGTCTTGAGAAAGCAGTGGTGAGAGCTTGAAGGCAAGTTTCAACACGTCAACAGGATGTACATAGATGGTTTATTAAAGAAGAAAGAGCTTGAGGAAGGGATCTTAAGGTTGAAGCAGGTCTTAATGATAGTTGGGGCCGACAGTCTGAAATCTGAGGAGTCCGATCCGTCTTAAGGCTTCGATTTTTTTTCTTCTTTTTTTTCATGTAGTCGATCTTGCCAATCTTTATTTTGCTTGTAATGAACTTATATTTATAATAAGATGGTACCTTCTTGGTCATTATTTGTCTTATATGAACTCAATGCTTACTTGTGTCTTCATTTTTGCCTCTTTGTCTTTCTTCTGTATTGTCTTTCGATGAAGTGGTTGTTGTGGAAACCTATCCGAGGTTCTTTTCCGAATCTGGCCATAATTTTTCTTCTTGCATCTCATACGGTCGGATAGTCGTAGGAGAAATGCACGTGAGGATTGGTGATAGGATTTCTCCGTTTCCCTTGCTTTAGGTTGGGGGTTGGTTTGGGACCACTGGATAGGCCGCTTTTTTTTCTCGACTTAGTTTAGCAAGATTTTTGGATTTACTTGCGTTAGGACAAGATTCTTTCCCTATCCCTAATGTAGTTGTAGGGGCAAGTTAGGGCCATTATCAGGGCCTCTATCCTCACCTCGTCTTAGGTCAACGAGGTCTTCTATTTTGCTCATGTTAGGACGAGGTTTTTCTTCTATTTTTGACACAACTGTAGTGGCACATTAGGATCGTTGATAGAGCCTCTCCCCTCATCTCATCTTAAGTTGACGAGGCCTTCGACTTTGCTCATATTAGAACGAGGTCCTTCTCCTATTCCTAACATGACTGTAGGGGTACATTAGGGCCATTGTCAGAACCTCTTTTCTTATCTCGTCTTAAGTCAACGAGGCCTTCAACTTTGGTCATATTAGGATGAGATCCTTCTTCTATTTCTAATATGGCTGTAGGGGCATATTAGGACTATTGTCAGGGCCTCTTTTCTCATCTCATCTTAAGTTAACGAGGCCTTCGACTTTGCTCATGTTAGGACGAGGTCCTCCTTCTACTCCTAACATGACTGTAGAGGCATATTAGGGCTGTTGTTAGAATCTCTTTTCTCATCTCATCTTAAGTCAACGAGGTTTTCAACTTTGCTCATGTTAGAATGAGGTTCTCCTTTTATTCCTAACATAGCTGTAGGGACACATTAGGACCGTTGTCAGGGCCTCTTCCCTCATCTCGTCTTAAGTTAACAAGGTCTTTGATCTTGCTCATGTTAGAACGAGGTTCTCCTCCTATTTCTAACATGGCTGCGCTCGTCGCATGGTCAGGTTTGGAAGGTAACCCTACATTATTATAGATGTATAATAAAGATTAGGTTGTTAAAGTAGGAGAATTTTATTGCAACCAAATCATTGGTAATACATCCATAGATTTTCTAAGTTTCATGATTGGAGTAGATCGGCTCCCCCAAGCTCCTTCAGATAATATGTCTTGAGTCGGATGACTTCCTTGACTTCGTAAAGTCCTTTCCAATTTGGGGCGAGCTTCCCTTAGTTTTGGAGCTAAGAAATAGCTGCTCGCTGAAGCACCAAGTCCTCCACTCGGAACACTTTGTTCTTAACTCTGGAGTTGTAGTATCGGGCCACCCTTCGTCTGTAAGCAGCCATTCGAACTTGGGCTTCTTCTCATTTTTTTCTCCAATAGATCGAGGTTAGCTCTGAGGTCCTGCGAATTGCGCTGCTCATTGAAGGCTACGACCCATGCTGACGAAAGTTTAAGCTCGATTGGGACGATCGCCTCTATTCCGAAGGCCAAGGCCAACGGTGTTTCTCCAGTCGGCAATCTTTGGATAGTTTGGTATGCCTAGAGGATATGGTAGAGTTCGTTTATCCAAGTTTTTTCTGCTCTTTCAAGTCTCACCTTGATACCCTGCAATAAGGTCCTGTTGGTTACTTCTGTTTCACCATTTGCTTGTAGATGGGCCACCGATGTGAAATTATGGGAGATGTTCAAGTCTTCACAGAACTCTGCAAATTTTGCCCCAGCGAACTACCGCCCATTGTCTATTATAAGGGTTCAAGGTAGACCAAATCTACAAATAATTGACTTCCAGACGAAGTTCTGCACTTTGACTTTGGTGATTTTTGCTAGAGGTTCGGTCTCGACCCATTTAGTGAAGTAGTCGATCACAACTAAGAGAAACTTCTGTTGTCCGAATGCCGTTGGAAAGGGTCCGAGTATATCCATCCCCCATTGTGCGAATGGCCAAGGCGTACTTAGTGGGGTAAGCTCGGAGATCGGCTGCCTTTGTATACTCGCATTTCTTTGGCAGCGGTCACATCTTCTAACATACTCAACACAATCGTGATGCAGGATTGGCCAATAGTAACCTTGTCGAAGTAGCTTATGAAAAAGGGACCTAAAGCTCAGATGGTTCTCACAAATTTTTTCATGCACTTTTCATAGTGCAAAGTCGGCTTCAGAAGGTGGAAGACATTTCAAAAGTAGCAAAAAGTATGACCTTTTGTACAATTCATCTTTATAGAGGATGTTGGGGATAAACCCCACTTCCGTCGAAGTCCAGCCTGATGCTTAGCCCAATGCAATTGATAATCATGAAAAAGCTTCAGTGGCCAAACCTTAGTCGAACTCCTTCAGTCGGTCGAACTCTCCAGCGGTCGAGCCCCAGTCGAACCCCTTCAGTCGATCGAACTTCTCAACGGTCGAGCCCCAGTCAAACTCTTCCAACAGTCGAATTTCTGCCAAACTCTCCAGGAGCCGGACTCCTCCTTCGGCTGGACTTCTTCAGGATCCGGACTCCTCCAAGACTTCTCCTTCGGTCAGATTTCTTTAGGAGTCGGACTCCTTTCAGACTTCTCCTTCGATCGAACTCATTCAGGAGCCGAACTTCTTCCGAGCTTCTCCTTCAGTTGGATGCCTACGGAAGTCAAACTCCTTTCGGATCACTCCTTCAGTCGGACGCCTATAGGAGTCAAACTCCTTCCGAGCTTCTCCTTCATTCGAACTTCTACAGAAGTCGAACTCCTTCCGTATCTCTTCTTCAGTCGAATCTCTATAGGAGCCGAACCCCTTCAGCTAGCATTCCTCCTGGATGATCTTCTCTAGTCGTATTTCCTTTGGGAGTCCAAACTCCTCTGGAATTGATATATGTCAAAGCTCTTCACCCCTCCATGCGGTCCTGAGCAGCTCAATATCAGATGGCTGCGGCCATCATTATCAGTCTGCTGCAGGCGATAGCGATCTACTACCAAGCGGTGATGGCTGTCACTATCAATTTGCTATAGGTGGCACTACAGACGGTGTCCCTTTGAAAGATTCCATCAGACATCGAGCGGTCTGCTACCAGGCAGCTGCAGCTATCACTGTCAATCCGCTACAAGCTCAATCTATAAAAAGGGACTCTTTAGATATGTTTTTTCTAAGCTCTCTTCTTCTTTTCGAAACTCTGTCGAACTCTTGCCTGAGCATTTCATTTTTGTTGGCCAGAAGAGTTGACTTAATTATCGGAGGGTCCTATCAGAGCCACCACCACCAACTCTGGACGAAATTTTATTTTGCGGGTCACCGATGGCGACCTCGTCCTCCTCAACTCCAGCTCATATCGACGTCAATCAGATTCTGCATCAATAGAATTGATACTGAAAGAAGGGATCTCTATCTTTGAGGTACCCTTATTCTTAAAGGAGTGCTTAGTCGACCCTGCCAATCTTCTTCTTCAAGGTTTATCTCCACCCTCTTCCTCAATCCAAAAAATGCCTCAAAAGAAGGAGACTACCCAGAGATTTACCGCTTCTACCATCAAATCTAAGCCAGATCTATCCATTCCTACTCCATCACCGGCACTTCAACCTTCACCGATGGCCATGGTAGATCTAGAGCAATTTAACCAGCTGATACAGTGGATTTAGGGCCTCACCGAGATGGTGCAGGCCATGCGGCAGCTCTCGATGGTGACTCTACTAGAAAATCCACCATCAGAATGTCGAAAATCGATTCCAAGGAAGAGCACTTGGGCTAGCATACTCGTCGCTTCTAGGAAGGAGAAATAGAGAGCAGAGGATCTATGTTTGGTTCATGATTCTTCTCTAGAGGAGATCCTCTCCATTTGTAGCTAAAAGCCATTCAAGATCTATGACTGAGATGACATCCTCGATCACAAACTACGAAAGACGGATCGACGGATTGAGAAACTCCATCATGTCACCCCGGCTTGCTATGACGACGTCTGCACCAATCCTTCTTTCTCTTCTCAAATTATGTAAGAGTCCGTTCCACCGAACTTCATGCTTCCTCAATTTGAAAGCTACAATAGAACCTCTGATCCGGTTGATCATCTGGAGGCCTTCCGGATCATGATGCTACTCTATAGTGCATCAGACGCCATATTATGCTGAGCTTTTCCATCTACCTTAAAGGAAGCAGCAAGAAATTGGTACTCGGTGTTGAAGTCAGGTACGATCTTCTCTTTTGATCAGATGAGCCATTAATTCGTGGCTCACTTTGTCAGCAGCCGACGTCTGCACCGAGGTTCGAATTTTCTGATGAATGTCAAGCAGAAGAAGGAAGAATCCATCCGGACTTATGTCACTCGATTTAATATTGCGGCATTGAAAGTTCGAAATCTGGATCAGTCTGTTGCGATGGTCGTACTCAAGGATGGCCTTCAGAAGAACGATTTGCTACTCTCTTTGGAGAAGAAGTATTCTAAGAATTTTGTCGATCTGCTAGCTCGAGCCGAGAGATATGCCCATGTGGGAGAAGCCTTCAAGTTGAAGGATGAAGAAGCCACAGAAGAGTGGCGGACGGACGAGTCTAATAGACCCACCATCGATGGAGGGCCGAGTGAAGTTCAGTCGCGCTCATGGACTCCCTCTGAGCGCAAGCGAGCCCGAACTTCTTCTCGAGCTCGTCATCAAGGAAGCCTCGATAGAAGGGCGCGAAGAAGTTCTCCCTCCGGAAGGTTCTACAATTACACTCCCTTAACGCTCCTAAAACTCAAGTTCTGATGAAAATTAAGAATCAGCTATCAAGATCAGAAGAATTACGATCTTCCCCAAACAAGCGCAATCGAAGTAAATACTGTCTCTACCATCGTGACCACGGCCATGATACCGAAGAATGCAATCAGCTTTGAGACAAAATCGAGGAGCTCATCAGGAGGGGCCGGTTGGGTCGATTCCTTAGACGTTAGCCTAAAGCAAGAGAAGATCAGCCAAGGGCGCTGCCGTAGCCAGAATCACCAATGACGGAGGAACAATAAGGAGGTCGGCCGTCTTTCGGCATCATCAATGCTACCTTTGGGGGGGCTTGGTACTTCGGCAAGCCGTCATCTTCCAGCCTCAAAGCCAAGAGAAGCTTGCTCCAAATTGAGAAGGCCAGCATGAAATAGAGGAGGTCGCCCGATCCGAAACATCGTCTGAAGAAACTCGAAGGAACAATGCTCCCACGATCCTAAAACATAGAGAATCTAAGGATGTGCTGCCAGTAATTTTTCTTCAATAAAATTTTTTTATTTCAATATTATTATTTCTTGATGCAAAAGCTATGTGATGATAGGAAAGTAGTCAATAGTGGCCATATTAGAAACAGGAGGAGAACCTCGTCCTAACATGAGCAAGTCGAAGTCCTTCAACCTCGGCTAGAGATAAGATCTCTTCCGAGCTTCAAAGTCTATGTCAACAGGAGATAAGATCTCCTTCAACCTCGACTTGAGATAAGATCTCTCCTTAGCTTCTACGTCAATAAGAGATAAGATCTCCTTCAACCTCAATTGGATATAAGATCTCCTTCGAACTTCAAAGTCTATATTAATAAGAGATAAGATCTCCTTCAACCTCGGTTAGAGATAAGATCTCTTCTGAGCTTCTACGTCAATAGGAGATAAGATCTCCTTCAACCTCAGCTAGAGATAAGATTTCTCTCGAACTTCAAAGTCTACGTCAATAGGAGATAAGATCTTCTTTAACCTCGACTAGGGATAAGATCTCTTCCGAGCTTCAAAGTCTACGTCAATAGGAGATAAGATTTCTTCAACCTTGGCTAGAGATAAGATCTCTCTCGAGCTTCTATATCAATAGGAGATAAGATCTTCTTCAACCTTGGCTAGAGATAAGATCTCTCCCGAGTTTCAAAGTTTATGTCAATAGGATATAAGATCTTCAACCTCGACTAGAGATAAGATCTCTTCCGAGCTTCTACGTCAACTGGAGATAAGATCTTCTTCAATCTCGATTGGAGATAAGATCTCCCCCGAGTCTCAACTTCAACTTCAACCTCGACCGAAGACAAGATCTCCTCCGAGCCTCAACTTCAACTTTAACCTCTGCTGGAGATAAGATCTCTCCCAAGCTTCAACTTCAATGGGTGCAGAGCCCGAAAAAGGACTTCGATAGTCATCTTTTTGTACTTCCTTCGAATTTCGAACTCAGAAGTGGAAGGGCCTATTATTGGGGATAAACCTCGTTCCCACCGAAGTCCAGCCTGATACTTAGCCTAATGTAATCGATAATCATGGAAGAGCTTCAGCGATCAAATCTTAGCCAAACTTATTCAGTCGATCGAGCTCCAGTCGAACCCCTACAGTCGGTCGAACTTCTCAGCGATCGAGCTCCAATCGAACTCTCCCAATGGTCGAATTTCTATCGAACTCTCCAGGAGCCGAACTCCTCCCAGACTTCTCCTTCGGCTGGGCTTCCCCAGGATCCGAACTCCTCCCAGACTTCTCCTTCGATCGAACTTATCCAGGAGTTGAACTCCTTCCGAGCTTCTCCTTCAATCGGACGCCTACGGGAGTCGAACTCCTTCCGAATCCCTCCTTCAATCGGACGCCTGTAAGAGTCGAACTCCTTCCGAGCTTCTCCTTCAGTCGGACTTTTATAGGAGCGAACTCCTTCCATATTTCTTCTTCAGTCGAATCTCTACAAGAGTCAAACTTCTTTCGAACTTCTTCAGCTAGCATTCCTCTTGGATGATCCCTTCTAGTCGTATTCCCTTTGGAAGTCCGAACTTCTCTGAAATTGATATACATCAAAGCTCTTCACCCCTCCATGCGGCCCCGAGCGGCTCAGTATCGAACGGTTGCGACTGTCACTATCAGTCCGCTGCAGGCGATAGCGATCCACTATCAGGCGGCGATGGCTGTCACCATTAATCTGCTGCAGGCGGTGCTACAAGCGGGGTCCCCTTGACAGACTCCACCAAACCTCGAATGGCCTGCTATCAGACGGCTGTAGTTGTCACTGTTAATCCGCTACAAGTTTCGTCTATAAAAAAAGATCCTCCAGATATATTTTCTATAAGCTTTCTTCTCCTTTTTGAAACTCTGCCAAACTCTTGCCTGAGCACTCCATTTCTGTTGGCCAGAAGAGCTGATTTGATCGTCGGAGGATCCTATCGGAGCCACCACCACCGACTCTGGATGAAATTTTATTTTATAGATTACAGACGGCAACCTCATCCTCCTCCACTCTAGCTTGTTCCGACGTCAACCAGATTCTGCACCAATAGAGGACATACCGGGAGGCCTGATTTCCTAGCTTTCGAGCTTCCTTCGGATCATAGAGGAGTGTTCCATCTTTGAGATAAGCAATCAATGGATCGATCTAGCAGGACTCATGTCGACCTGCATTGCAACTTGTGGTTTTTCCATACTCGGGCATTTCAATACTTCAAAGTATACTTCTTTGGAAAGCTCGTTGGGGACGAGTGTGGCCAGCTTGGATAGGAGGTTGGCTCCGATGTTCTCTACCCTTGGAATTTATTGGATGCTAAAGCCATTGAAGGTTGGGATCATGCTCTTCAGTCTTTTAAGATACTTCATCATATTTTCCTTCCGAGCTTCGTAGCTACCACCGACCTATTTTACCACCAGCTGTGAATCACTGTAGACTTGAAGTCGATCGACTTCTAATTTCTTAGCAATTTTGAATCCTGCTATCAGAGCTTCATATTCTACCCCATTGTTTGTCGTCGAGAACTTAAAGCATAGTGCATACTCGATGATGACCCCATCGAAATTGATCAGAATCAATCCAGCACCTGCGTCGAAAGCATTGGAAGAGCCATCCACATACAAGGCCCAAAAATCTTCGGGAAGGTCTGCTCTTTCTTCGAAAGAGCTCGACTACAACCATGAAATGCTGGTCTCATTCTGCTCAGGTTTGACCTCATTCGGGATCGTGCATTCGACTATAAAATTGGATAATATCTGAGCTTTGATTGACGATCGAGGTTGATAATTGATATCAAACTCCGTCAGCTAAATAGCCCATTTTGCTATCCTTCCAGATGCATCTGTTCGATGAAGGACTGCTTTGATTGGTTGGTTGGTGAAGAGTATTATGGTATGCCCCTGAAAGTAGGACCAAAGTCTTCTGACTGCAATCAGAAGAGCGTAAGTTAATTTTTTCAATTCAGTATACCTGATCTCTATATCTCTCAAGACTCGGCTCATGTAGTAAATCGGCCATTGTACTTTTGCCTCTTTTTTGATTAGGACCATTACTAGTGCTGTAGGAGAGACTGTCGGGTATAGGAACAATTCTTCTCCAGGCTCGGACTTTGCCAATAGTGGGGGCGAACCAAGGTAGTTCTTGAGTTCTTCGAATGCTTGTTGGTCCTCTGCCATCTAGCAGAAGTTTTTTGGTCGCTTGAGAATCTGGAAGAAGGGCATACATCACTCGGCCGACTTTGAGATGTTGATTTAAGGATGCCACCTTCCCGGTCAAGCGTTGGACTTTCTTTATTAACTTCGAGGTAGTCATCTCTTGGAGGGCACGAATCTTCTCTAGATTAGCCTCGATCTCCTACTTTGAGACCATGAACCTCAAGAATTTTTCTGAGATTACTTCGAAGGCGTATTTAGTCAGGTTCAGCTTTATCTTGTATCTTCGAAGAGCATTGAAGGTCTCTTCAAGGTCGGTAATGTGATTAGATGAGGTTCGGCTCTTAATAAGCATATCGTCCATGTAAACTTTTATGTTGCGGTCGATCTACTCCTTGAAGATCTTATTGACCAGGCGCTGATAGATTGTGCCTGCATTTTTAAGTCCGAAGGACATGACCCTATAACAATAAAAACCCCGATTAGTGATAAAAGTAGTTTTCTTCTCATCCTCTAGTGCCATCTGGATTTGATTATAGCCAGAGAAAGCATCCATGAAGGTGAGAAGCTCATGGCCCGATGTTGCATCCACCAACTGATCGATTCTGGATAGGAGGTAGCTATCCTTTAGGCAAGTCTTGTTCAGCTTCTTGAAGTCGATACACATTCTTCATTTGCCATTGGCCTTCTTGACTAAGACCACATTGGAAACCAGCTCGGATAGTGAACTTGTCGAATAAATCCAACCTTAAGGAGCTTGTCCACTTCCTCTGCTATTGCCTTCTGCCTTTTTGGTGCATGGTCCTGAATTTTCTCTTTCACTGGATTGCACTCGAGATCAACAACCAACTGATGTTCCATGACCTCAACATCAATTCTCGACATATCTGCTTGGACCCAGGTGAAAACATCATCATTCTTCCGTAGGAAGATAATGAGCTGCTTCCAAACTTCATTCCCCAGGTTGGAGCTAATCTGCACTGTGTGTTCTGCATTTTCGTCATTCAGAGGGATAGCTACAAGGTCTTCCATGGGTTCACCCTGCTCTTCAGTAAAGTCGTCATGGACATCCAGACCATCAACCGGATAAGGATCGGGTTGGCTATTATTTTGCAAAGCGATGGAGTAGCAGTGCCTTGCCAAAACCTGATCTCCTCTAACCTCCTTGATTTTGCAGTTCGTCGAAAACTTCATTTTTAGGTAGTAGATCGATACCACAGCCCAGAGTGCATTTAGGTCAGGTCGGCCGAGAATTGCATTGTAGGCAGATGAAACTTTCACAATCAGAAAGTCGACCTGTGCTTTGGCTCACTTTGGATATTGCCCTGCAGCCACAGTCAGTGTTATTATTTCTTCAACTAGCACAGCATCGTCAATGAAGCCTACTGTTGGTGCAGAAATCCATCGCCATCGGAGGTCGCCGAAATCGTGGCCGCTGAACGCCGTCGGGGACCTGCAAAACGAAGTCCCGTCCGGAACCGGTGGGGTGATGGCTCCGGCAGGACCCTCCGACGGTTAAGTTAGTTTCCGGCCAACAGTAATGGAGTACTCGGAATGAGTTCCGGAGCTTAGAGATGTGGGGGAGAGCTTAGGGAGTCGAGAGTTCAGAGAGCTTAGCCTTAGTGTGTCGGGAGGGTCCTTTATATAGCGGAGCTTGATGGTGACAACTGCAGCCGCGTGCTGGCGGGCCGCTCGAGGTTCGACGGAGTCAGTCTCACTGGTGCCGCGTGCGGCGGATTGAGGGTGACAGCCATCGCCGCCTGACAGTGGGTCGCTATCGCCCGCGGTGGACTGACTGATGGTGCGGCGGACTGACTGATGGCGATGGTTGCAGAGCTTGCCGAATGAAGGGTTGAAGGCCTTCGTCGTGTGCCCATTTCGGAGGAGTTCGGGCTCCTGAAGAAGGAAGATAGGAGGGAGTTCGGCTCCCATAGGACGTCTGGCTGGAGGTATGCAGCTAAGGCTCGTCCGCAGAAGAGTTCGGCTGCTGAGAATCCGAAGCTCGGCCGTTTGGAGGTTCGGCCGGCTGTTGGACTTCGGCTGAGGCTTGGACACTTGAGAGTTCGGTAGGAGCTCGGTCGGCCGAAGTTTGATGAGGGCGACCGCTGAGGAGTTCGGCCCAGTGACGACTGCTGAGGAGTTCGGGCTCCTAAGTGACGACGCTTGGGGATTCCACTAAAGCCCGTCCGCTGAGGAGTTCGGCCGCTGAGGAGGACTTCATTGAAGCTCGGCCGCTTGGAGTCGGTCCGAAGGAGTTCGGCCGTGGGGAGTCCGAAAGGAGTTCGGCCGAAGGGAAAACCCGGGAGGAGTTCGGGTGGCCGAACGGGCGTCTGGGAGGAGTCCTGCCGCTTGGAGTCCAAGGAGCTCGGCCGTCAGGAAGTTCGGCCTGGCGGTGGGGAAGTTCGGCCCTGGAGCCTGGCGCTGGGGAGTTCGGCAGCTAGGTAGTTCGGCCCGGACCTTGGTGCAGGGGAGTTCGGCCTCTAGGCAGTTCGGCCGTGGTAGGGGCTCGGCCTGGCGCCTGGCGCTAAAGCTCTTCAGCGGCTACTGGTTACATTGGGCTGAGCGTCGGGCCGGGCTTCGGCAGGAGCGGGATTTATCCCCAACAGTAGCCCCCCCACTCCCGAGTTCAAAAATTGAAGGAAGGGAGTACCAAAACAGGCGACTGCCGAAGTCTTCTTCCAGGCTCCGCATTTGTTCGCAGCTGAAGCTCGGGGGAGGTCTCATCTCCAGCCAAGTATTGATCGCTGAAGTTGAAGTTGGCTGAGGTCCGAAGGAGACCTCGTCTTCTGCAGTGAAGCTTGCCGTAGACTCTGGGGCTCGGCCTTGGACCTTGCTCACGTTAGGACGAGGTTCTCCTCTTGTTCCTAACGGGCTGTGGGGGCACATCCGGACCGTCGTCCGAGCTTCTCCCCCCATCCCGTCCTTCGTGAACGGGGTCTTCGACTTTGCTCTCGTTAGGACGAGGTTCTCCTCCTGTTCCCTAGCCGGGCTGTGGGGGCACATGGGGACCGTCGTCCTCGCCTCTCCCCCCATCCCGTCCTTGGTGGACGGGGCCTTCGACTTTGCTCACGCTAGGACGAGGTTCTCCTCCTGTTCCTAGCCGGCTGTGGGGGCACATGAGGACCGTCGTCCTCGCTTCTCCCCCCATCCCGTCCTTTGTGGACGGGGCCTTCGACTTTGCTCACGCTAGGACGAGGTTCTCCTCCTGTTCCTAGCCGGCTGTGGGGGCACATGAGGACCGTCGTCCTCGCTTCTCCCCCCATCCCGTCCTTTGTGGACGGGGCCTTCGACTTTGCTCACGCTAGGACGAGGTTCTCCTCCTGTTCCTAGCCGGCTGTGGGGGACATTTCCGCTCGCTTTTTTCCCAGCGACCCTGAAACGATAGTGTCGAGCAACAAGGTTTTATTGAGGGAAACTACTGGTAGTACATTCTCAGGTTTTCTGAGTTCCAAGGTCGGGGAAGCGCTAGTCCTCCGAGCTCCTTTAGGCGATAGGTTCCAGGTCGGATGACCTCTACCACTTCGTACGGACCTTCCCAATTTGGGACGAGCTTCCCTTGACTCTGGGGCTGAGAGACGGCTGCTCGTCGGAGCACTAAGTCCCCAACTCTGAACGCCTTGCTTTTGACTCTGGAATTGTAATACCGAGCCACCTTCCGTTGGTAGGTGGCCATCCGGATGCGGGCTGCCTCCCTCTTTTCTTCTAGAAGGTCGAGGTTGGCTCTGAGGTCCTGGGGAGTTGAGTTGCTCGTTGAAGCCCACGATTCGAGCAGACGGGAGTTTGAGCTCGATCGGGATGACTGCCTCGGTGCCGAAGGCCAAGGCGAAGGGTGTCTCGCCGGTCGGTACCCTCTGCGTTGTTCGGTATGCCCAGAGGACGTGGTAGAGTTCGTCTGCCCAGGCCCCTTTTGCCCTGTCGAGCCTCGTTTTGAGGCCTTGCAGCAGGGTCCGATTGGTCACTTCGGCTTCCCCATTGGCTTGCGGATGAGCCACCGATGTGAAGTGGTGGGAGACGTTTAGTCCTTCGCAGAACTCGGCAAACCGGGCTCCAGCGAACTGTCGCCCATTATCGGTTATGAGGGCTCGGGGCAGACCGAACCGGCAGATCAGCGTCTTCCAGACGAAGTCCTGCACCTTGGCCTCGGTGATCTTCGCTAGTGGTTCCGCCTCGACCCACTTGGTAAAGTAGTCAATCGCGACCAGGAGGAACTTCCGTTGTCCGGACGCCGTTGGGAAGGGGCCGAGGATGTCCATCCCCCACTGCGCGAAGGGCCAGGGTGCAGTGAGCGGAGTGAGTTCGGATGCCGGCTGCCTTTGCACGCTGGCGTTCTTCTGGCAGCGGTCACATTTCTTCACGTATTCCGTGGAATCACGAAGTAGGGTTGGCCAGTAGTACCCTTGCCGAAGTAGTCTTTGCGATAGGGATCTGGCTCCCGCGTGACTTCCCGCAGAGTCCTTCGTGGACATCCTGTAGCGCGATGCAGGCCTCAGAGGGTCGGAGGCACCTCAGCAACGGGAGGGAGTACGACCTTTTATATAACCTGCCCTCGTACAAGACGTAGCGGGAGGCTTGACTCCTGAGCTTCCGAGCTTCTCTCCGGTCGTGAGGGAGGACCCCTTCTTCGAGGTAGGCGATCAGCGGATCGATCCAGCTGGGCTCGAAGTCCGTCCGCAGGACGGCCTGAGGTTCCTCGGTGGTCGGGCACTTCAGAGTTTCCAGAAACACCTCTTTTGGTAGTTCGGCCGGGGCAGAGGTGGCCAACTTGGAGAGGAGGTCGGCCCTTGTATTCCCGGTCCTTGGGATGTGCCGAATGTCGAAGCTGTCGAAGGCTGGTATTAAGTTCTTCACCTTCCCGAGGTACATCACCATGCTTTCCTCCCGCGCCTCGTAGCTGCCGCCGACCTGACCGACCACCAACTGGGAGTCGCTATAGACTTGAAGCCGACCCACCTTCAATTCCCTGGCTATCTGCAGCCCGGCTATCAGCGCTTCATACTCGGCCCCATTGTTGGTTGTGGGAAACTCGAAGCGCAATGCGTACTCGGTGACGATCCCCTCGGGGCTAACCAGGACCAGCCCTGCGCCGGCCCCGCTAGAGTTGGATGAGCCATCCACATGCAGAACCCAGGCGCCTTCAAGAAGGTCGGCCCTTTCTTCAGGGAAGCTCGACCGCCACAGCTCGGCTTCGTTGGGGCCTTGGTCTCCCTCCGATGATAATCTCGCTTGATTCAAGTTCGGCTTCAACTGGTGCGGTGCATTCCAGCACGAAGTCCGCCAGTATCTGAGCCTTGATCGATGGCCTGGGCCGGTAATTGATGTCGAACTCCGTGAGCTCGATCGCCCATTTGGCGATTCTTCCTGAAGCGTCTGCTCGGTGGAGGACGGCTCTTATTGGTTGGTCCGTGAGGACCGTTATGGTATGCTCCTGAAAGTAAGGTCGGAGCCTCCTGGCTGCGATTAGAAGACAGTAAATTAGTTTTTCTAACTTGGAGTACCTGGTCTCCGCGTCCCTCAAGGCTCGGCTCACGTAGTAGACTGGTTGTTGCGCCTTCGCATCTTCCCTGACCAGGACAGCCGCCAGGGCCATTGGAGAGACAGCTAGGTATAGGAGCAGCCCTTCTCCAGGTTCGGGCTTTGCCAGCAGCGGGGGCGCGCCGAGGTAGTTTTTAAGCTCCTCGAATGCCTGTTTGCACTCCGCTGTCCAGCAAAAATCTTTCGGTCGCCTGAGGACCTGGAAGAAAGGCAGGCACCGCTCGGCCGACCTCGAGACAAAGCGGTTCAGGGACGCCACCTTCCCAGCCAGGCGCTGAACTTCCTTAATTGTTTTCGGGGCAGTCATCTCCTGGATGGCTCGGATTTTCTCGGGATTTGCCTCGATTCCGCGTCTCGACACCATGAATCCTAAAAATTTTCCGGAGGTCACGCCGAAGGCGCATTTGGTCGGGTTCAACTTCATCTTGTGCCTCCTAAGCGCACCGAAAGTTTCTTCAAGGTCGGCGAGGTGGTCTGTCGAGGCTCGGCTTTTGACCAGCATGTCGTCCACGTACACCTCCATGTTGCGGCCGATCTGCCCCTTGAAGACCTTATTGACCAAGCGCTGGTAGGTGGCTCCTGCATTCTTGAGTCCGAAAGGCATGACCCTGTAACAATAGAGACCTCGGTCAGTAATAAAGGTGGTCTTTTCTTCATCCTCGGGCGCCATGCGTATCTGGTTATAACCAGAAAATGCGTCCATAAAAGTGAGGAGCTCGTGGCCCGAGGTTGCGTCCACCAGCTGATCGATCCTCGGCAGGGGGTAGCTGTCCTTTGGGCAGGCTTTGTTCAGCTTCTTGAAGTCGACGCACATCCTCCATTTGTTGTTTGCTTTTTTGACGAGGACCACGTTCGAGACCCAGGTCGGATAGTTGACCTCCCGGATGAGTCCAGCTTCGAGGAGCTTATCCACTTCTTCGGCTACCGCCTTCTGTCTCTCTGGGGCTTGGTGGCGTAACTTTTCTCTGATGGGTCGGTGCCTTGGGTCGATGGCCAGCCGATGTTCTATAACATCGGCGTCGATCCCTGGTACATCCGCTGGGGCCCAGGCGAAGACGTCCGCATTCCTTCTGAGGAAAGCGACGAGCTGTCCCTTAACCTCGGCCGCTAAGTTGGAGCCGATCCGCACCTCATGCCCCGGGTCTCCGTCGCGTAAGGACACAGGGACGAGGTCTTCCGCAGGTTCGCCCCGTTCTTCAGTGAGGTCGTCGCGGACGTCCAGTCCATCAACAAGGCAAGGGTCGGGCCGGTCTCCCCCGCGCAGGGCGATTGAGTAGCAGTACTTTGCCAGGGCTTGGTCTCCTCTGACCTCGCCGACTCCGTGGCTCGTCGGGAATTTCATCTTTAAGTAGTAGGTTGACACTACCGCCCGTAGTGCGTTTAGGCCTGGTCGCCCAAGGATTGCATTATAGGCGGACGGGGTCCTCACGACCAGAAAGTCGATCCGCGCCTTGGCCAATTTTGGGGATTGGCCCGCCGTCACCGCCAAAGTCACCATGCCTTCGACCGGAACGGCGTGTCCGGCAAATCCCACCAGGGGGGAATTTACAGGTCCTAAGCGGGTGTCAGGTAGGGACATTTTTAAGAAGGCATCGTAAAACAATATGTCCGCCGAACTTCCATTATCCACCAAAACGCGGCGTACATCATAATCAGCGACGTTTAAAGAGATTACAACCGCGTCGTTATGTGGAAATCGGATCCCTGGGCGTCTGCCTCGGTGAAGGTCACGGGCTCCGAGGTCCTCTGCCTCTTTCGCCGGTCCCTCGGATTCGTCGGTCTTTCCCCGCTGCGGTCCTCCCGAGACGGTGTTAATGACGCCGAGAGACGGCCGTCCTCCTGCCGATCCTCCCCATCGGCGGCAACATTCTCGGCCGATCTTCCCGCTCTTTAGGTTGTCTTTGCAGGAATCGGCCAAGCCTGCCCCGCCGGACCAGCTCCTCGATTTCGTCCTGGAGCTGGATGCACTCCTCGGTATCGTGACCGTGGTCACGGTGGTAAAGGCAGAACTTGTTGGGGTTGCGTTTTCTGGGATGGGAACGCATCCTCTCCGGCTCCGGAAGTCGTCCCTTGATCTCCAGCAGCACTTGAGCCTTCGGGGCGTTGAGGGGGGCGTAGCTGTGAAAACGCCGTCGGAGGGGAGAACCTTGGCGCGGGAGGAACCTCGTCGCGGGGGAGAACCTCGGCGCCGGGGGGAACTTCTCGACTTCGGGGGGGACTTCGGCGTGCCCTTCCGTCGGTGGCTTCCCGCCCCCGAGCCTGAGGTGGAGTCCGGGCTCGCCCGCGACCAGGGGGAGTTCGGGAGCGCGGCCAAGCTTCGGTGCGCTTTCTTTCCTCGGCAGGCCTTCCCGCTCTGCCTACTCGTCGCTTGTCGCGAGCTTCATATCCTTGGCCTCAAAAGCCTCTTCTGCCCGGGCATAGCTTTCGGCCCGAGCTAGCATGTCAGCGAAATCCCTGGGATATTTCTTTTCCAGGGAAACAGCAGGTCGTTCTTCTGAAGGCCGCCCTTGAGGGCGGCCATAGCAACTGATTGGTCCAGGTTCCGGACTTCCAGCGCGGCAGCGTTGAACCGGGTGACGTAAGCCCGGATGGGTTCCCCCTCTTTTTGCCTGATGGCCAACAAGGAATCCGAGCCTCTGCGCGGCCGTTTGCTGCTGACGAAGTGGGCCGCGAATTGTTGACTCATTTGGTCAAACGACAGGATGGTGCCCGGCTTAAGCGCCGAGTACCAATTCCTAGCCGCTCCCTTGAGGGTAGAAGGGAAAGCCCGACACAAAATGGCATCAGGCGCGCCATGGAGTAACATCGTCGTCCTGAAGGCCTCCAAATGGTCGACCGGGTCAGTGGTCCCATCGTAGCTTTCAAAATGCGGGAGCTTGAAGTTCGGCGGTACCTGTTCCTGCATAATTTTCTGTGAGAAGGGAGGATCAGTGCAAATATCGTTACCGCGGGAGGAAGGAGTATGACGAAGTTCTTCTATGCGTCGTCCCATCTCCATGAGCCTTTGATCCAGGAAATCTTCGCGATCCTTAATCCCCAAGGTCTTCTCGCGGAATGGGTGTGAAGCCTCTCCCTGGGTGAGCCGCGGTCCGAGCAGGGGCTCTTTGCCGGCTGCCCTTCTCTCCCGAGGGCCGGAGGTCGGGTAGCCCACAGAACCCAGGCGCCTTCAAGAAGGTCGGCCCTTTCTTCAGGGAAGCTCGACCGCCACGGCTCGGCTTCGTTGGGGCTTGGTCTCCCTCCGATGATAATCTCGCTTGATTCAAGTTCGGCTTCAACTGGTGCGGTGCATTCCAGCACGAAGTCCGCCAGTATCTGAGCCTTGATCGATGGCCTGGGCCGGTAATTGATGTCGAACTCCGTGAGCTCGATCGCCCATTTGGCGATTCTTCCTGAAGCGTCTGCTCGGTGGAGGACGGCTCTTATTGGTTGGTCCGTGAGGACCGTTATGGTATGCTCCTGAAAGTAAGGTCGGAGCCTCCTGGCAGCGATTAGAAGACAGTAAATTAATTTTTCTAACTTGGAGTACCTGGTCTCCGCATCCCTCAAGGCTCGGCTCACGTAGTAGACTGGTTGTTGCGCCTTCGCATCTTCCCTGACCAGGACAGCCGCCAGGGCCATTGGAGAGACAGCTAGGTACAGGAGCAGCCCTTCTCCAGGTTCGGGCTTTGCCAGCAGCGGGGGCGCGCCGAGGTAGTTTTTGAGCTCCTCGAATGCCTGTTTGCACTCCGCTGTCCAGCAAAAATCTTTCGGTCGCCTGAGGACCTGGAAGAAGGGCAGGCACCGCTCGGCCGACCTCGAGACAAAGCGGTTCAGGGACGCCACCTTCCCAGCCAGGCGCTGAACTTCCTTAATTGTTTTCGGGGCAGTCATCTCCTGAATGGCTCGGATTTTCTCGGGATTTGCCTCGATTCCGCGTCTCGACACCATGAATCCTAGAAATTTTCCGGAGGTCACGCCGAAGGCGCATTTGGTCGGGTTCAACTTCATCTTGTGCCTCCTAAGCGCACCGAAAGTTTCTTCAAGGTCGGCGAGGTGGTCTGTCGAGGCTCGGCTTTTGACTAGCATGTCGTCCACGTACACCTCCATGTTGCGGCCGATCTGCCCCTTGAAGACCTTATTGACCAAGCGCTGGTAGGTGGCTCCTGCATTCTTGAGTCCGAAAGGCATGACCCTGTAACAATAGAGACCTCGGTCAGTAATAAAGGTGGTCTTTTCTTCATCCTCGGGCGCCATGCGTATCTGGTTATAACCAGAAAATGCGTCCATAAAAGTGAGGAGCTCGTGGCCCGAGGTTGCGTCCACCAGCTGATCGATCCTCGGCAGGGGGTAGCTGTCCTTTGGGCAGGCTTTGTTCAGCTTCTTGAAGTCGACGCACATCCTCCATTTGTTGTTTGCTTTTTTGACGAGGACCACGTTCGAGACCCAGGTCGGATAGTTGACCTCCCGGATGAGTCCAGCTTCGAGGAGCTTATCCACTTCTTCGGCTACCGCCTTCTGTCTCTCTGGGGCTTGGTGGCGTAACTTTTCTCTGATGGGTCGGTGCCTTGGGTCGATGGCCAGCCGATGTTCTATAACATCGGCGTCGATCCCTGGTACATCCGCTGGGGCCCAGGCGAAGACGTCCGCATTCCTTCTGAGGAAAGCGACGAGCTGTCCCCTAACCTCGGCCGCCAAGTTGGAGCCGATCCGCACCTCATGCCCCGGGTCTCCGTCGCGTAAGGACACAGGGACGAGGTCTTCCGCAGGTTCGCCCCGTTCTTCAGTGAGGTCGTCGCGGACGTCCAGTCCATCAACAAGGTAAGGGTCGGGCCGGTCTCCCCCGCGCAGGGCGACTGAGTAGCAGTACTTTGCCAGGGCTTGGTCTCCTCTGACCTCGCCGACTCCGTGGCTCGTCGGGAATTTCATCTTTAAGTAGTAGGTTGACACTACCGCCCGTAGTGCGTTTAGGCCGGGTCGCCCAAGGATTGCATTATAGGCGGACGGGGTCCTCACGACCAGAAAGTCGATCCGCGCCTTGGCCAATTTTGGGGATTGGCCCGCCGTCACCGCCAAAGTCACCATGCCTTCGACCGGAACGGCGTGTCCGGCAAATCCCACCAGGGGGGAATTTACAGGTCCTAAGCGGGTGTCAGGTAGGGACATTTTTAAGAAGGCATCGTAAAACAATATGTCCGCCGAACTTCCATTATCCACCAAAACGCGGCGTACATCATAATCAGCGACGTTTAAAGAGATTACAACCGCGTCGTTATGTGGAAATCGGATCCCTTGGGCGTCTGCCTCGGTGAAGGTCACGGGCTCCGAGGTCCTCTGCCTCTTCGCCGGTCCCTCGGATTCGTCGGTCTTTCCCCGCTGCGGTCCTCCCGAGACGGTGTTAATGACGCCGAGAGGCGGCCGATCCTCCTGCCGATCCTCCCCATTCGGCGGCAACATTCTCGGCCGATCTTCCCGCTCTTTAGGTTGTCTTTGCAGGAATCGGCCAAGCCTGCCCCGCCGGACCAGCTCCTCGATTTCGTCCTGGAGCTGGATGCACTCCTCGGTATCGTGACCGTGGTCACGGTGGTAAAGGCAGAACTTGTTGGGGTTGCATTTTCTGGGATGGGAACGCATCCTCTCCGGCTCCGGAAGTCGTCCCTTGATCTCCAGCAGCACTTGAGCCTTCGGGGCGTTGAGGGGGGCGTAGCTGTGAAAACGCCGTCGGAGGGGAGAACCTTGGCGCGGAGAGGAACCTCGTCGCGGGGGAGAACCTCGGCGCCGGGGGGAACTTCGGCGTCGGGGGGGACTTCGGTGCCGAGGAGAACTTCGGCGTGCCCTTCCGTCGGTGGCTTCCCGCCCCCGAGCCTGAGGTGGAGTCCGGGCTCGCCCGCGACCAGGGGGAGTTCGGGAGCGCGGCCAAGCTTCGGTGCGCTTTCTTTCTTCGGCGGGCCTTCCCGCTCTGCCTACTCGTCGCTTGTCGCGAGCTTCATTATCCTTGGCCTCAAAAGCCTCCTCTGCCCGGGCATAGCTTTCGGCCCGAGCTAGCATGTCAGCGAAATCCCTGGGATATTTCTTTTCCAGGGAGAACAACAGGTCGTTCTTCTGAAGGCCGCCCTTGAGGGCGGCCATAGCAACTGATTGGTCCAGGTTCCGGACTTCCAGCGCGGCAGCGTTGAACCGGGTGACGTAAGCCCGGATGGGTTCCCCCTCTTTTTGCCTGATGGCCAACAAGGAATCCGAGCCTCTGCGCGGCCGTTTGCTGCTGACGAAGTGGGCCGCGAATTGTTGACTCATTTGGTCAAACGATAGGATGGTGCCCGGCTTAAGCGCCGAGTACCAATTCCTGGCCGCTCCCTTGAGGGTAGAAGGGAAAGCCCGACACAAAATGGCATCAGGCGCGCCATGGAGTAACATCGTCGTCCTGAAGGCCTCCAAATGGTCGACCGGGTCGGTGGTCCCATCGTAGCTTTCAAAATGCGGGAGCTTGAAGTTCGGCGGTGGTACCTGTTCCTGCATAATTTTCTGTGAGAAGGGAGGATCAGTGCAAATATCGTTACCGCGGGAGGAAGGAGTATGACGAAGTTCTTCTATGCGTCGTCCCATCTCCAAGAGCCTTTGATCCAGGAAATCTTCGCGATCCTTAATCCCCAAGGTCTTCTCGCGGAATAGGTGTGAAGCCTCTCCCTGGGTCGAGCCGCGGTCCGAGCAGGGGCTCTTTGCCGGCTGCCCTTCTCTCCCGAGGGCCGGAGGTCGGGTAGCCCACATCGGTCGCTCCTGGACTGGGTTCCCGGGCTCCGGGGAACCCCGCGCCGGTCGAGTGGGCGCCGGACCTCGCGAATGCGTGGCCTGCACTGCCTGCACCGCCTCCGTAAGATCGCGGACCTGCTGGGCAAGCAGGTCGAACCGCTCCGCATCTACCGCGAGTACGGAGCGGGCCCGTGTTGCCGGGGCCGGAGTGGGAGCGGACGGACCCGAACGGGATCGGGCCGCGGAGGCTGCCGACCTCCGGGTCGAGGCTCTTCTGGGGGGCATTTTTCTTTTCAGAAAAGGAATACTGAAGAGGGAGAAGAGAGATCCGGAGCAGGGGAAGGAAATCGTCGCCGAGCACTCCTTTAAGAACAAGGGAACCTCGAAGGTTCAGGCCCTTCCTTCTAGCGCCAATCTGTTGGTGCAGAAATCCGTCGCCGCCGGAGGTCGCCGAAATCGAGGCCGCTGGAGCGCCGCCGGGGACCTGCAAAACGAAGTCCCGTCCGGAACCGGTGGGGTGGTGGCTCCGGCAGGACCCTCCGACGGTCAAGTTAGTTTCCGGCCAACAGTAATGGAGTGCTCGGAATGAGTTCCGGAGCTTAGAGATGTGGAGGAGAGCTTAGAGAGTCGAGAGTTCAGAGAGCTTAGCCTTAGCGTGTCGGGAGGGTCCTTTATATAGTGGAGCTTGATGGTGACAACTGCAGCCGCGTGCTGGCGGGCCGCTCGAGGTTCGGCGGAGTCAGTCTCACTGGTGCCGTGTGCGGCGGATTGAGGGTGACAGCCATCGCCGCCTGAGTCGGCGGATTGAGGGTGACAGCCATCGCCTGAGCGGATTGAGGGTGACAGCCATCGCCGCCTGACAGTGGGTCGCTATCGCCTGCGGCGGTTGCGGCGGCTGACTGAGCAGATGGTTGCAGAGCCGAATGAAGGGTTGAAGGCCTCGTCGTGTGCCCATTTCGGAGGAGTTCGGGCTCCTGAAGAAGAAGATAGGAGGGAGTTCGGCTCCCATAGACGTCTGGCTGGAGGTATGCAGCTAAGGCTCGTCCGCTGAAGAGTTCGGCTGCTGAGAATCCGAAGCTCGGCCGTTTGGAGGTTCGGCCGGCTGTTGGACTTCGGCTGAGGCTTGGACACTTGAGAATTCGGTAGGAGCTCGATCGGCCGAAGTTCGATGAGGGCGACCGCTGCGGAGTCGGCCCAGTCGGCTGAGGAGTTCGAGTGACGACTGCTGAGGGGACTTCATTGAAGCTCGGCCGCTTGGAGTCGGTCCGAAGGAGTTCGGCCGTGGGGAGTCCGAAAGAGTTCGGCCGCCCAGGAAGTTTGGTCTCGACGCTGGGAGTCCGGAAAAAGCTCGGAAGCTGACCAGTTCGGCCTGCTGGAAGAAGTTCGGCCGCTGGAGTTCGGCCCGGAGCCTGGGGCTGGGGAGTTCGGCAGCTAGGTAGTTCGGCCCGGACCTTGGTGCAGGGGAGTTCGGCCTCTAGGCAGTTCGGCCGTGGTAGGGGCTCGGCCTGGCGCCTGGCGCTAAAGCTCCTCAGCGGCTACTGGTTACATTGGGCTGAGCGTCGGGCCGGGCTTCGGCAGGAGCGGTTATTTTAGATTTTGAGAAAGTTAACTCATATATTAGATCAGGATCCCCTAATCTTACCAACCCATCCATCTACTGAATAGAGAGCATCTCTCGACAAATGGATGGATGAAGATAAAAAGATCATATACTACATGTTGGGTTGATATTTGATGAGCTTTAGCCCCAACATGAAGATATCAAGACCGCCCACCAAATGTTGGCTCACCTGTATGAGTTCTTTGGAGAATAGAGTTGCGCAGCCAAATATCAGGTCACTAAACGACTTTTTAAGGCTAAGATGCGTGATGGGCCCAAGATCATTGTCTGATGATGATTAAGGACTTGGAAGAGCTTGAGAAGCTCGGAGTGAAGTTAGATTAAGATCTATAGAATGACATAATTCTGCAATCCTTGACTGATGCGTATGGGTAATTCATCATGAACTACCATATGCATAAACTTCAAAGTACTTTGGCCGAACTTATGAACATGCTGGTTACTGCTGAGCTTTCTATGAAAAGTTCTAAGGGCTCAGTGTTTGCTATGGAATGGACTTCTTCCAAGAAAAAGTCTTTTGAAAAGAAGAAGAAGTCTATGAAACGATAAAAGGTGGAAGGTGGAAAGAAAAAAAAGGCAGA